>JAPEKM010000001.1:35892696-35903693 GCA_027575975.1 Cathorops multiradiatus
GTAACCTGACGCTGACCAGAGTCTGACGCTGACGGTAACCTGACGCTGACCAGAGTCTGACGCTGACGGTAACCTGATGCTGACCAGAGTCTGATGCTGACGGTAACCTGATGCTGACCAGAGTCTGACGCTGACGGTAACCTGATGCTGACCAGAGTCTGATGCTGACGGTAACCTGATGCTGACCCGAGTCTGATGCTGACGGTAACCTGACGCTGGCACGAGTCTGACGCTGACGGTAACCTGATGCTGACCAGATTAAGACATGCTCTGAGCTGAAGGATAATTCAGCACTTCATGCAGGACCTTCTCCACTGACTGCTTCTTCATCTCCGCTCACCTCTCTCTCCTCCAGCAGATCACAGACTCACACAGTGAACCGCTTGCATTTACTGAATTAACGGACTTCTGCTGTTGCCCGCTGCAGGAGTGTGTGTGTGCGCGCGCGCTGAGACTGAAGGTTAGCTCCTCCAGCAGCTCGCGCGCTCGTGTCAGCGTTGTTCGTTTGATTTGAAGATAAAGACTGAAATGAGGACATGCACAGAAACCCAAGGCTTCACCTGACCCACAGCGCTGTGCGGAATAAACCATTACACATCCAACACTCCACAGAACATTGGAGTGTGAAGGAGAGCGCTAGCCTGCTGCTAGTGGCGTCTCTGTGGATGTGGACGCCGAATTAGCCGCCGTTAGCTCTCCGCATGCTGAATAAAAGTGCAGGTTACCTGGTCCACAGGAAGGTCAATCATGTCGCTGAGGGGCTGCAGCAAAGTGGAGCCTGTACAAGACGTCGTTTCAGTCGCCATGACTGCTAATGAATCCTTTCTTCTGACACCGAGTCCGTTTCGGTCAGAAAAGCCTCCCCTGGATCCCCCTTTACCGCCTCCTCGCTTCCCTCAGTCCTCTCCTTTCCTCTCCTCTCTCACTCGGCTCGGGAACTTGACTGAGGCGCAACAGCTCCAAACCTCCACCAACACGGACCGAAACCCAATCTGCACCTTTCCGGAGATTAGTATACTACATATTTACATGCACTTAGAAGTATTTTGTCTCCAGAGTAGTGCACTTGTAGAGGGAGTAACAAGCTATTAATACTTGACCATGTGTGGGCGTGATTACGCGTTCATTCCGCCCATGACAATTAAACCCCGCCCATCAGCTTGCCCCTCTCCCTTGAAGTAATGAATGTAATTGAAAAATTTTAGCTTTCAGTTATTGGCTGATTATTTAACTCTTACAATAAGACATTTATGAGCTTTCCTGACACAGGGAATGTACAAAAATTGTATTTTCCAAATTATATATTATATGTATATGTTATTTACCAGCTGGGAGGTCCTTATCATGACATACCGTGACCAAGCCCAGATGAAAAGATGTAGATATATCTTACAAAATCTGTATATCCTTTGTCTGAAACTTGTATGTAAAGCATACAACAGTGAAACCAAATATAAGATCCTTAGTAAATTTGAACAAAATGAAACTTGTATGATTTGCGTATTTATCAGAACAATATATGACAGTATGCAAAAGTGGCCACTTTCAGGAGTAAATCATATTCCTCATATGATGCACAATACATGAAACATAAACTGAAGGTGATGGAAAGTTATATATTTTTTATAAGTTTCTTCTATTTCTTTTCCATATGGGACATGAGTGGTATTGCTGGGGAAGGAGTTAGCAAAACAGTTTTAACAAAGAAAAACAGCCATACATGCTCGTCTTTTTACATGTAGAATCTTCCTGGTGTCTTATAATCTATGTTTAAAGTTAATTTATTTTTAATTAGGCTTCATACGGTATACCAAAAATCTAGTAAAGTAGGATATGCTTACACATAACCCCACACAGCCAATCTGAAACAACATTTTGTGTGGCTAGTCAGTGAAAACACCTAATCCCCGTGGCGCATGGACAACTTCAAGGTAGATTAAACCAATTAATATAACCATTGTAGTCAAAGTAACAATATATCCCAGGGGGAAAACAAGCACAGAGTACAGAACTTGTGATCAGGATTCACTATTTACTTACTTAATAACTCAGGCAATTTTATTCTCCTTTCTTATTATTCAATAAGCCTATTCCTCTCCTGTACTTTTGATTGAGACATGCCTTGTGTCACTTCCGAAAGTGTGTGTACAAACTTCTAACCCTTTTTTTGGGCTCATTGTCTCTTTCCCTCTCAACCTCAACATTCTTCTCCTTGGTTACCAGTTGTCATGGTTTCAAGGGCTCTGCAGAAGCAGGATTAGGAGGCATTTTGGGGACAGCTGGCTGGGTTGGTCCCCACCGCCACCCCCCCTTCACCACAGGTTCAGAGACGTTTGGGTGGGGTAAGGGGATCATTGTGCAAGGATTAGAGCTTCCTGTGTGTCAGTCCCATTACATAGGGAGGAGCAGAGGATGGAAAGAGGCTGAAAGAGTGAGAATGAAAGAGAAAATGAAAGAGAGAGCATATGAAAGCGAGCGTGACACAGAAAGAGGGTGTTGGAGAGGAGTGAGTGAGTAGAGGGGGTGCCTACAGCTGCACACTCAATCACAGTGCACAAGTGCGTGCACACACACACAGAGTCATGGACACACAGCATACACACATATACCTATCAACATGCACACCACAGATCTGGTGAACTAAGCCATATGAAAGGAAATAGACTTTGAAAGGGCACCAAAAAAAAAGTAGACAAAAGATCTCTGGGGCAGATACAGAGTTTTGAGGCTGGGAAAACACACAGTCTAAACGAATGGACAGAAGAATGACTGTTATGGCAGTCATTCTCCTGTCTATTTGGTAATTCAACCAAACTGGGCTGAATTAAAATTCAGGACTTTTAACACAGAGCCCTTTTTCTTCTTCACAAGTGTACAATATTACAGTACAATATTTGGCGTGTTTGCTACAAGGTTTTCACACACCTGGATACATACATAAAAGCGCATCACACAAGTATTTATCTGAATGACATGACATTCATTCGGCTTTTATTCCTAACCTTCAAAACAATGAAGTAAAAAAAAATGAAAGGCAACAGTGATGGAGGACACACAAAGTTAAAGAAAAAAAGCTAAGTGAGCAAAATAGAGTTCAGTGCAATGCACCGACAAAGGGCAGCATTTTTCTTGAGAAACTCAAGAAAGAAAATAAAGAACCATTTGGGCAAACCAACTAAATGCTGTAAATGAAACCAGGGTGCTGCATGTGCATATGCTTGCAGATACAGATCAGGTCATCACTCTGCCGAGAGATTTTAGGTGTAATTTAACAATCATCATTCTCATCATTCCTCAAGTCAATTATGCTTACTGAAGCTGTTCTAGTGTGTAAAAAGTATTCCTAACTTTCAATAAACGACATCACCTGGACAATACTACAGTAAAATATGGGCAATGGATATAGTCATGAATCCAATGAAAATGATTGCATACTGAAAGCATACTATATGTAAGTTATAAGACCTGGTTCATTAAATTTTACAGTGTAACTTTACTGTAATAAACGCTCATAATAAAAGACTTTAAAACATGTTGAGCGCAGCGCTGCTACAAAGAATAACATGTAGTACATACAGAAGCATTATGCTTACAGTGAAGGGAGAGAAAACCAGTAAAAAAAAAAAAGAAAAGAAAGAAATGTCAGATTCCATTTTTGTCCACCTCTACAGAGCTGACCAGTGTTGATGATATAAGATTGTATGCAGACTCTTGTTTGTCTTCAATTAATCTTACTTATGTTGACATTACATTTGTTATAAAAGGTCAGAAATCAACATATTGTACAATTTGTAATATACGAATACCAACATTTTTTTCAATCGTTGATCCTGATTCTAAGAATGCTGATATCAAGGAGTTGCTTTGTGTACATCAACATTTCCTTGTCTTTAGAAAAAAGCACTAATATTACCATGTTAACAGAATCACTATTATTCTACAATATCACAGATTTAAGAGCTACATCTAACACAAGAATAATAAAAATGTTTGATTAAAAACTGACAAACATTACGTGTCTGCATTCTTTTACATTCTTTTAGACCCTGTCCTCAGGTTCCTGTCCTCCGTCTGCTGAATCAACAGTAGCCCGTGAATCCTCTGTTAAGGACACATTTTCTGAAGTCTTTTCCATCCCATTTTCTGTGTCTTCTTGCAGGTTTCCTCTGGAAGCATGAGGACTAGCCTCCATAGTGTCTTTATAATTTCCCTCTGAAGACTGTGGAACAACTGATGCATTCAGCTCACTGGTCACACCTGTGCTATGGGTTTTCATGTGTCCCTGAAAACAAACACACACCCGCACAGTTAGTTTCTCAATGTCTGTATAACAACAACTTAATACATTTTTTACTCCATTCCAATACCTACCCTAAGCTTATATCAATGTATAGTTTTATAACAATTATGGAAAAAGCTTCAACATATATTGCAACGACCGATACAGACATGTCGCAGAACCCTTACCTTTAGTCCACTGCGGCTGGCATACTCTTTGCCACAGTGCATACAGCTGTAGGGCTTCTCAGAACGAGCAGTCTGTGGTGGAATCGCTGGAGTATCTGGTTGGGTCATTTCCCTCTCTACTTCATCTTTAGCCCAATTGCCATGATTTATCTCTGTGGGTTTGATAACCCCTTCCTTCCTCTTGGAATCTTGAGCATCCCTAGGTACTGTGTTCTCACGCTCCTCCTCTGGTGCTCCATTAGCGCCTATTGAGGGCAAGGATTCACCTCCTTCACTGAGCTCAGGATCTAGGCCCTTTCCATTAACAAGCATGGCCTTCTGTGTACCTCTGAGCTCTGGCTTAGGCTGATGGGATGGGCTGGAGGGTGGTGTGAGTGCTGGAGAAAGATCAAGAGCTGCAGACTGAGGGTTGGATTTTGGCTCACTGACCACCAGATGAGAAGGTCCTGTAAAATCTCTGCTGTTGGGCAAAGAATCCTGGGAATTGGTTCTGGTACAGAGGGAGAGAGGAATGTTCTCATCCTCCTCCTCCTTAGTCTGACTGACTACAGGACAAGTTTGCGGCTTATTATGAAGTGCTTTGAGAGCACTGAGACTATAATCACTAACACTGCATGCGTTAGTATCATTGTCAGGATCTTCTAAAGGAGAGGAGTTGGCAGATGTGCTATCACTGGTAAATGGGCTAGTGGGGTCTTGCTTCTCTAAGACTTGATCAGTAATCAGATTTGCTTGACTAACAGGTGCATCACATGCATCTTTATTGGAATCTTTTGCTTGTTTTGCATCAGGTGATGTGCTAGTTCTTGAAACAGTGCTTGACTGAAGTGTGCTAGCAATAGAAGAAGAAACACTCATACTCATATTAAGAGGAAGAGATTGGATGGTCTTTGGCAGTATAACACTGCCCACTTGATCAGCTTGTTCCTCTGTTCCAAGATCTCCATTGCCCTCCGGTGGCAATTGCCCCCCCAAATGCATCCGAATGTGATGCTGTAGGACCACAGCATTGGTAAATTTTCGCTGGCAGAGTGGGCAGGAATTCTGTGTGCGTGTATTTGGTGGACGTGCTCTGTGGGTGGCCAGATGAGCCCTTAGACTTCCTTTAGTGGAGAAGGAGCGACCACAAAGCTTGCAGGGGAAAGGACGCTCACCAAGGTGAGTGGCCTGATGAAGACGAAGTGCCCTGGGGCAACTAAGTATGCGCAGACAAACTCCACATTGGTTAGGCACCAGAGATGGTAGGGAGGGAATTGATCCAGAGATACTCTGGGTACTCAGATCACTGCTGGGATTAGGATTTAGACCCAAGGCTGTCATCATCTCCCTCCTGTACTCTGAAATAGTGTTAGTGGTTGTGGCAACATCATTAGCTTGATTACCGACATTAGTCTGATCTTCAGTGAAGGGTTTTGATGGAGGCTGCTTCTCCAACTTCTGTGCCAGTCTCTGGAGCTTACAGGTGTCAGAAGTAGCAGTTGAAGAAGATGGGGAGGAGGAAGAGGATGATGAGGATTGGGGTTTGGGGTAAGGGGAAAACGGAAAAGTGAGCTGGGGGTGAGGGGAGGGAAGGTGAGGAGGCCGGAGGAGGGCCAGGCCAGGGTGATGGGGAGAGGGACCTGAGGGGAACAGGATCTTGGGGAGGTGGGCCAGCTGGGAGTATGGAGAAGTGGGATGTATGGTGGAGTGTGGAGGGGTATTTTCATCAAACCTCTGTTGTTTAGCACCTTTAAACTGGTTTGTTATAGCAGAGGAAGATGAAGAGGGGGTGGTAGATGCAGAGGAAGGTTGTATACTAGCTGAAGCAGATGCCACTGTTGAAGCAGATGCACGATTGAGCTGTAGCAGGGAATGGGCAGTGGACAAGAGAGCCAAATCTACACTGGGAGGGAGTGGCAAAGAGGAAGAAGACAGGCGAGAAGATGAACCAGATAAAAAACCTAGAGCTAAGCCATCTGGAACACTCACACTACCTTTAACCATGAAAGGTTCTTCATCTTCTGCACGGCGCTTCCTGCGTCTCTGTACTGCCACAAGCCCAGATCCCGACTGGTTCTGCTCTGACAGAGCAGGTGGAAGTAGGGAAAGTGACAGCTCCGGGTTCTGCTCACGGTGGCGCAGAAAGTGGGCCTTAAGATTCCCACGTGTAGTGAAGCGACTGAGACAGACAGGACACTGGTATGGCCTTTCACCTGTATGGGATCTCAGATGAATCTGTAAGGATGAGTCACTGCTCAGAATTTTACCACAAAATCGACAGACATGCTGCTGGCGCCCTGTTGAGGTGCTCAATGACCCAGCTGACGTTCCCACAGCAGAGCTGAGTGACAGTTGCTCCTGGGTGCTGGAGGTGAGCAGAGAAGGAGTTTGGTAACTAACAGCACTGGTCTGGCTCAATGATGTGTTAGGGGACTTTTCATGGAGGTAACGGGGAATACCCAAAGATAATGAAAGAGGTAGCACAGAAGCTCCTGAGGACACCAGAGGTGAGGCAGAAGAAGATGGTGTGGATGATGAAGAGGAATATGAATCTTTGTGCACATTAGTATTACAGGTGTTCACGTTTGAAACAGATTCTTGGATTAGTGTTGGAAGAGAGGAGGGTATGGAAGAGGCTGTAGCTTGGGAGGGACCTGAAGTGGATAGAGAAGATGAGAGAGATTCAGAGGTTCTTTGAGGGTTTTCCAGAGATGCTGTATCCTGGTTGGCGATTACTCCACCCAAACGTAGCACTTGTCTGCAAATTTCCTCAGTCATCTGCATTTGGTGTATTTGCCTCTGTTGCAAGACCCTAAGTTCTTCTAAAAGCACAGCCAGGGTAGGTGGCACATGAACCTCCTCTGGTATACTAGAAGGGGTTTGCTGTGTGGAATTAGGGCTCCTTGGATGTGAAATAGCATGGAGAGATGATGAGGATGTGGAGGATGAGCTGGTGGTTGTGGCAGAGATACCCATCTGAGGAGAGGATATGGTGGAATGAGGCTGATGTACAGGATTTTGGGAAACCTTCTGCTGGACAGGAGGAGGGGAGTGAGTCTGGGAAGACAGGGAAGGGTGTGGAAAATCTGGGGAGAGAGAAGAATGGGTATTTGGAAGAGATGTGGTGTAGGGAACAATATGGCTGGGCCAGTGTGGAGGAGAGGAACTTTCGTTCGGAAGGGAAGGCGCATGTAGGCCACCAGGTGATGGCCTTGGAGCAAGGGGAGGTTGACAATCTTGGAGGGAAGAGGGCGATGGAGATGATGAGGAAGATGAGGTAGGTTCTGAAGCAAGTGAATTTGATGGTGACTTCACAGCCAACTGATTATCTGTAAAACAATAACACAGAAGTAGGGGAATTAAACAGTATACCTTTCTCATCACAAGCCTCATGTATTGCAGATTCAAACTGTCCTAGAATGTGCTTATTATGCATATTTTCTTCATCAGTTCCCTAAATTTAGATGGAGCTGAGAAAATCTAGTCTTAAACTACTATAAGGTAAGAATCAGTTTTAACAAACTTTCATATTAGACAATTAGAGACAAATCTATATTTATTTGTCTTAATTTTGGTAATTGTATTACATTGCTACAGATGAATCCTGCAGGTGTTTGGTAAAGTGCAGTCTGAAGGTTGTTATGCATTGTGTTTCTTAAATACTGTATATTTATGTACAACACCAGTTTTGTTTTTTACATTTTTATGATCATAAGTATCCCCACTTATAGATTAAAGAAACAATCTCTGATGAACAACCTTCTTTCTTTACTCCTGCCACAGGCCACTGACCACCTTGCTGCTATAGCAACACATTGTAGAGGACAATGGGTATCACCACAACAACCCATAACCCTCTTAACCTAGCACTCTTTCCATCGGTTCTGTCTTTCATCTCTTCATTCATCCTTCCCCTGACACAAGGTCACAGGTCAGCCTATACTATGGGTTTTGGGCACTGTCTTCGTGCCCTGATTGGCCAGTTGATCTGACCTCGAGAGCCCAGAGGTCAAATTCTTTCAGAATCTTCAGCAGAGAGAAAGAAAATAAAGACGGGGGTTGGGAATTGGAAAGCTGAGTGACAGACTACGCTACTCTCCAGTGCACTTTGAATAACTGTACACAATGCTATGTCATCACACCTGTAAAATCTCAATAAATAAATCATCTTAACATTAATGGATTCAACCAAACCAGGTCAGCCAAGTCAAGAAAGTGCACTAAATCAGCAAACCACACCTTTAGTAGTTCTGTATGTTTGAGAAATTCTTTACCCATCTGCATCCTACCCAATAGAACCCCCAACCGAGTAGGGGTATGTGGTGAATAGAATTAGGGGAGGTGGGGGGTTTACTAACTGAGTAGAGAGTAGGGGAGGACAAGGGAACAGAATAAGAGAGAGGAAAAAGAGAATAGAAAGAGAAGAGATTAATCTTTACCCAAAAAACCCTTCTTCCCCTCCCCATAGCCTGCACCTTATTCACAGTGAATAGTAAAGTTTTCTAAATGAATAAAAGACCCCCAGCAGTCAAGCAGAGAATGCTGGAAGTCTCTTGGAAAATTGGTACTATTAAAAAGATAACACAGTTATGGCCAGAGTAATGATGCACGTCAAAGTAATGACTATAGTTACACAATAGTCAAAACCAGCCCAATGGCATTTTCAATTTTTTTTCCTTTACAAGCCTGAAGGGGAAAAAATCTCCAATCTTCTTTCAAAAACAAATCTTAAGCTATTAGCTAGCCACAGGATGATCAGGTACCATATACACTGCAGAAATCTGAGCAGAATCTCCTGAACAATGACCCCACTCACTGCATACAACAGAATCACTCACTACAGCCATTACGGTGCTGTTGCTACCCAGATAGCAGGGTATAGCCAAATATCATTGAGTCTTGACTTGTAAAGATCAGACATGCTGTATTGTGATCCAGTATCCAATATACAGTCCATTAAATAGCCAGATATAAAAAACAAACAAACACACATTTTGAATATATTGATTGCCTGTGTGGAAAAGAGGATCAGCGGTGAGTTCTGGTCTATATCCTGCCTGTGATATTAGATCATCAAGGCTGTGTTGTGGCTGTGGTCTGGCAGCAAAATTTCAACAAGTTCATCAGCTGGTAAAGTGCACACTTTGTATGAACTCTGGAAAGTAGAAGCCCCAGTTCATTTGGCTCCATAGCAGTACAAGCTTGCTACATGAAATTACGTATTAAATCAATAATATTTCTCAGCAAACACATAACGAGGGTTATGTTTATTTTTTGGGAACCACAGCGTTCTGGGACATTATACTTGGGCTTGTAACGTTCTGGGAACGTTCTCTTAAAGGTTATACGACAACTAAAAGTTTTGGGAGCGTGGCCTCTTTGGGGAAGTTTTTGAAGTTGAGCAAAGGTTGATTTTAGGTCTTGTTTTTGGATATAAACGTAACGTCCCGGGTACAAACCGCACAATTAGAGCTAATTTATTGCCTGGACATGACAATAGACAGGCCACCAATCAAAAGGGTCAATAAATACTCTGTATCACGGACAGGATGGGCATTAGTGTGTGTTGTGCAAAGCTAACAATGAACAATTATTCATTTGTTGATGTTCCTTGCTGGTGTGGCACCTCTGAATTCAGCAGCACATGGTTGGAAGAAGCCAATAAATCCCTCACCTTGCGATGCCAGGCGCGTGCCCCCCGGATCCGCGTTAACGAGCTGCTGCGGTCGTTTCTGCTTTCGGCGCGACATGATTCACGGCCACAGCTCACACGAGTGACGGGGTCATCAGCCGGAGTCCACGGGTCTCCCTGGAGGTTCCACGCGGTCTTGAATTCGTCAACAAAAGCGATACTATGCGTCGAGACTAGAACGCGACGACAAAACTTCAGCACCGCATACGCCGTATTTGTGCGACATCAATGTAAAGTCACGCGCGAAGTGCACCTTATTTGGAAATGAATCGATAAAGTTTCGCACGCGCGCCGAACACAGAACAGCAACCGTGACGGCGCGAGCTGGCGAGTGCGCGCGTGGTGTTATTTCCTCAACAAGTCCCCTCTTTCTCAAACTTGCACGCTGTGCATGTACCCCTTACTCCCAAACACACACACACACACACAATCTCTCCTTGTTCTTTACTGACATTAGCATTTCAATAGCGTGGAACACCGTTTCTTTTTTTTTTTTCCCCTTTTTCTTTTTCCTCCTCTCCTGATCCCTCGCATCGCATTTCTCACACCATCAAAGCAATTAAAGGCAGTCCACTGTCAGAAAGCAAAATTATATTCATATCATTAACCACACTCTGTAATTCCGAACAAAAAAAAAGTGTAAAAGGCGCTGAGTGTAAGCAACCCTTTCAGCACCAGCACTCTAAAAAAACAAAACACCCAAGCATGCCCCAAATGGATGGATGGAGAGAATTACTCAAATAATTCTAACGACATCAGCAGTGAGAAAGGTTTGATAAGATCAGATAAGATAGCCTTTCATGACCCCACAAGTGGAAATTTGCATTGTTACAGCAGCAAAATGTATAAAGAAAAAAAA
>JAPEKM010000001.1:36729757-36742829 GCA_027575975.1 Cathorops multiradiatus
GGGAGAACATGCAAACTCCACACAGAAAGGCCCTCGCCGGCCACAGGGCTCGAACCCAGGACCTTCATGCTGTGAGGCGACAGCGCTAACCACTACACCACCATGCTGCCTACAATATAATACCTTTTCATAATTATAATTGCAGTTATAAATTATATATAATTATAATAATCATAATGTTTTACTTATTTTTCAGAATATATGCTCTGCATGTTCACCTTTACATTTCAGTTTCACAGCTGCTGTAACATGCTTTTGGGGATTTAGGTCAACATATTCTCATTGGTTCCTGATTTTTCAGACACCTCGTACCTATAGTCCACTGCAAATCCAAAAATCCCAAACCACTGCACATTATTTCAGTACCACAATGCATCTATGAATGTAAATAATAGAAATGCAATTTAAAAAAGTGTTGTTAATCAACTGCTTCAACAATTAGGCATTGTTCGGGTTGTGTGTGAGTGAATGCTTTTTAAACTATTTTTGTGATTTTAGCTTCACAGTAATTTGTAATGCTGTCTTTAGTAAACCAGAGACTGAAAACGTTTATTTCAAAAGCAAATCTCATCAATATTGTTATGTTCAGTTCCCCTTTGCCATCTTTCAGGTCCCTTGCCATTTTATCACCACAGAACAAATACAACTTCAGCAATTGCAGTAATTATAGTGCCATACATACTGCAGATATTTTGATTGCAAAAGAATGTACAATATTTGTGACACTTTTTCTTTAAATCTATAAATACTTTTCATTCAGAGAATGAAAAATATTTCTTCAAAATATTAGTTAAAGGAATTACAAATATGGATCATTATTAAATGTGTTTTGAAAAAGTTAACTGATGCAGAAAAAAAAAATTAACACAATCTCAAGTTCTTCTTTACTTGTTGTTAACATCTGTACAATTAAACAACATTCAAATGCCTTCAATAATTAACCTACACCAATACAGTGGATATAAAAAAAGTGTACACACCCTGTTTAAATAGGTTTTTTTGATGTAAAAAAAACAACGAGACCACAGTAACTAATTTCAAAAACATTTCCCACCTTTAATGTGATCTATAACCTGTACAATTATATGAAAAATAATACAGTCTGTTAGGGGGGGGGGACATACAATAAGCTGGTTGCATAAGTGTGCACACCCTTAAACTATTACTTTGTTGAGCAGCTTTTGATTTAATTACAGCATTCAGTCTTTTTGGGTAGGAGTTTATCAGCCTGTCACATCTAGACTTGGCAATATTTGCCCACTCTTCCTTGCAAAAGTGCTCCAAATCTGTCAGATTGTGAGGGCATCTCTTGTGCACAGCCCTCTTCAGGTCATCCCACAGATTTTAAATTGCATTGAGGTCTGGGCTCTGGCTGGGCCATTTCAAAACTTTAATTTTCTTCTGGTGAAGCCATTCTTTTGTTGATTTTGATGTATGCTTGTGATCATTGTCGTGCTGAAAGATGAAATTCCTCTTCACCTTCAGCTTTCTAGCAGACACCTGACGATTTTGGGCCAAAACTGACTGGTATTTAGAATTGTTCATTATTCCCTCTACCTTGACTAAAGTCCCTGTTCCAGCTGAAGAAAAACAACCCCAAAACATGATGCTGCCACCACAATGCTTCACCATGGGTATGGTGTTCTTTTGGTTATGTGCAATGTTGTTTTTGCAGCAAACATACCTTTTAGAATTGTGGCCAAAAAGTTCAACCTTGGTTTCATCAGACCATAAGACATTTTCCCACATGCTTTTGGGAGAGCTGATGTATTTTTTTTTTTGCAACATTTAGCTGGGACTGGATGTTTTTCGTTGTAAGAAAAGTCTTCCATCTTGGGCCCCTACCCCATAGTCCAGACATTTGGAGAATATGGGAAATTATGTAGTACATGACCAGTACTTGCCAGAAATTCCTGCAGCTCCTTCAGTGTTGCTTTAGGCCTCTTGGCAGCCTCTCTGACCAGTTTTCATTGTCTTTTCATCAATTTTGGAGGGATGTCCAGTTCTCAGTAATATCACTGTTTTCCCTGTAATGGGCTGGCTCATTTCAGACTGCAACATAAAAGAGACATGAAAAGATTAAAGCAAATTATAATTTATTGAAAATTATACCAAAAACAATAAAGATATTCAGCAATGTCTATGGGAATGTGGGTACATGTAAATGGCATGATGTGGATGCAATGTAGCAGTCAGTATCAGCATATTAGCAGATGTAAAGACAGACAAAACAAAAAAAAAAGTAGAAAGAGTACAAGATAGAATAATAAGGAGAAAGAGAGAAAAAAAAGGTGCCAGTGCAGGAGGAAAATCAAAAGGTGCCTACATGAATGAAGAAAAAGTGCCTAATGAGAGAGAAAGAAGAGAACCCCTTTTATAACCTTGCCCCAAACACAGGTGCACACAGTAATGATATTAAGGCCTAGCTCTGCCCAAGCACTGACATGCCAGGACCTGAAGGGGGCACAGAGAGTCATCACACCTCCCTCCCTAAAAAAGAGGTTTGCTAGAAAACCTAACATAAATAAAGAACACAAAAAGATCACCTGGGTTCCTCACACGAACACTATATCCATCCAAAATCCTGGGCCCTAGGACTAAGGACAGACTTATAGGAACAAAAACCCATCTTAGAAAACTAACCTTAAGAAGAAAAAAAAAAAACTCGAGACAACATGTTATCCTTGCCTCTGACGTGTTGTATCCTCAGAGGGTATTGTTGAAGCAATAAACTCCAATGCATAATACACTGATTCTGATTCTGCATACAATCAAAAACCAAAGGGTTATGATCAGTGTAAATGTCTATGGGACTGGATGACAAACCCAAATAAACCTCAAAATATTGAATAGTGAGGATTAAAGCTAGCACTTCTCTTTCCACTGTAGAATAGGCTCACTGATGGTGATTAAATTCCTTGGAAAAATAACAGGGTGCTCCACACCATTTGAGCCCAACTGCAAAAGAACAGCACCAGTGCCACCCTCACTGGCATCACCCGCAACATTAAAGACGCAATCAAAGTTTGTGGCAGACAGTACAGGGACTGTAACAAGCAATGCCTTAACATGGTCAAAAGCTTCGACACTTCACAGGCCACTCAAACTGAACTTTAGGGCTAAGAAGGTTGGTTAGGGGCGTGACTACAGTGGCAAAGTTTTACAAAAAGCCCTGTAGTAGCCAGCCATGCCAAGAAACCTCCAGAGCTCTCAGTGGGTTCCAGGCACAGGATAATTGCAGATGGCTTCAATCTTAGCTCCTACAGGTCAAACCTGTCCACCTCTCACTACCTTACCAAGGTACATCACACTAGCCTTTCCAAACTCACATTTAGCAAGATTTATGGTGAGGTTAGCTTCAGTGAGACGAGTGAAGAGTTCTTTCATCTGGTGTAAGTGGTCAGCCCAGGTGGTGCTGTACAAGACCACATCTTCAAGGTAGGAATCACAACCACGCATGCCCGCCAAGACCTGATTAGCGAGCCTCTGAAAGGTGTCGGGAGCATTTCTGACCCCAAATGACATTACTTGGTATTGCAGAAAGTCATCAGGCGTTACAAAAGCAGACAACTCTTTAGCCCTAGCTGTTAAAGGGACCTGCCAGTAACCTTTAAGATCAAATTTGCTCACAAAATTTGCTGACTCAACACACATTCATCACACCGTGGCAATGGGTAACAGTCCAGTTTTGTGACCAAGTTAAGTTTTCTGTAGTCAGTGCAAAAGCGATAAGTCCCATCTGGTTTCTTCACCAGCAGACAGGGGGAGCTCCACGCACTGAAACTAGGTTCTGCAAGACCATGGGTTAACAGATGATCAACCTCCTTTTGCAACAACTCCCTCTTCCTAGGATTGACATGATACGCATGCTGTTTCATAGGCGGGGCCCCACCAATGTCAATATCATGCTCAATCACTGATGTATGAGTAGGAACATCAGGAAAAAGAGAAAGGAATGAATTAGCCCAATGATGTCAGCTTTCTCCAAGTCAGACAAGTGAGAGATCTAACAGCAACTCTCAACTCCTCTGAATTCCTGAGGTGACCCTCCACAATTGCCTACACTTCACCCCCTCATTAACTCCTCACTGACAAAACCCAGACACTCAGCATCACTATCCATAGTGGACAAAGCAACATCAGACACAATAGTGCCCTCTGCATGCAAAGAGGCAATCAAGCCAACAGGTGTAGGCAGCTCAGAAACGACATAAGTTTTCAAAAGATTAATATGACAAACCTGAACATTTTTACACCTGCCAGGAGTGCTGAGTAAATAATTGTAATCAGGCAAACATTTAACCTCATATGGACCACAAAATTTAACCTGGAAACGACTGTGCAAAAGAGGCAACAACACTAAAACTTGCTCACCAGGCTTAAAGCTGCGGTGTTCAGCTTTGCAATAAAAAAAAAAAAACACCTCTGCATCTTAGACTGGGCCTTGCCCAGCTTGCATTTAGCAACAGCCCTAACTTCATAAAGATGATCGTGGAATGTGCTAACATAGTCCAACACATTAACCGGTGCCTCAGCAGCAGTGCACCACTCCTCAGCCAAGTCAGCAGTTGGCCCTCTCACAGAATGCCCAAAAACTAGCTGATTAGGGCTAAAGCCTATGCTCTCCTGAACAACTTCCCTAATTGTTAGGAATAGCCAGGGGAGACCCTCCTCCCAATCAGACCCAAGTTCCACACAATAAGAATGCAAGAGAAACTTTAGAGTCTGATGAAAGCATCCAAGGGCACCCTGACTTTGTGGATGATAAGCACTTGAGATGTTATGTCAGGCTTTCAGTTGTCGCAATGCCCTAGAGAACTGCTTGGACATGAAATTAGACCCTTGGTCACTCTGAATGACCTTAGATATATCAAAGATGGACATAAAGCTAACAAGAGCCTTCAACACAGACTTAGCAGTTACAGACCCAAGTGGATATGCTACCAGATAGCATGTAGACTGGCACATCACTTAACAGAAAGCTATACCCAGCCTTCGAGCAAGGCAGTGGACCCACACAGTCAACAATAAGGTGTTATAGTGAATTTGACATAGCAGGAATTGGCTGTAAAGGGGCAACAGGAATCTTTTGATTAGGCTTGCTAGTTAGTTGGCACACATGATACAATCTTGCATAAGAAGAAACATCTCTCTTTAACCTAGGCCAAAAGAAATGCCGGACAATCCTGTTATGTCTTCCATACCCCAGTATGTCGCACTACTCCATTGTGAGCTAGCTCCATAACAGCCTTCCAAAACTTACAAGGAACCACAACCTGCAACACAGTGTTAGAAAAGGTGTCCTGCCAGTACCCACTGTCTACATAGCAAGCCATCTTGCATAAAATGACAGGATGTCCTCATCCAGTTTGTCTTTAGATAAGGCCAAAGCCAACAGAGGTTCAAGCATAGAATCAGCTGACTGTTCCTGTATCAGTTCTTTGCAAGAGACATTGAACAGATCAGACATCAAACTTACCAGAGTTTAATAATGTGGGTACAGACCCACCTTTCACCATTTCAACAGTAGGGACTACTTTCATAGACTCGGCTTCCCCATCTGAGTCTTCATCACCCCCTACAGAACCATCAGAGTTAGCATTAGCAATCTTTAGCTCCTCTACAGGTGACTGTGAGGAACTACCGCCTGCAACCACAGGTTGAACAAGTAAAGTGTCACTTAATGGCACAAAGTCTGGGCCAATACCATGTGCAGCCATGGCACACATCACAGCACATGCTGAAAACACATCAGGATATTGGCATGAGCAGAGATCTGACCTCTGTGGTGGTTCAGGCACAGGCCCGATGATAGGTGACGAAACCACATTCAAGTTATCCCAGACCCTAGCCCCAGCTAAATCATTGCCTAGAATAAGGGAAACCCATAGTATTGGGAGAGATGGACGTGCTCCAACCACAACATCAGCAGTGATCAGCTCAGATACTAGGTGGACGTGATGTAGGGGCACCAACATCGGCATCATTTCAAAGCCTCTGACAACCACCCGAGTTCCAGTGGCCGTATTCTCTGAAAGTGGCAAGACCCCAGACAGTAAAAATGACTAAGCAGCCCCGGTGTCCCTGGGTATAAAGACAGGAACACTAACAGGTGACTGGCCAGACAGGGAGACAAAGCTATTTGTAATAAAAGGAGTGTAATCAGCATCACCCCCCATCTTCACACACGTTAGCAGGTCACCACAGACCCCTTACTCTTCCCAACATCATGCAAGAGGAACATCCCAATGCCACATGATGTTTTCAGGCCTGAAGGCTTTGGGTTGTTACCCTTTTTAATAAAAGCCAGACAATCGGACATCTTGTGGCCTGCCTTCTTACAATAAAAGCATATTACTTCTGCTTTACTAGCAGGGGGACAGCTGGAGGAAACAGAGGGAGAGGGCCATGGAGCATTATCCCCACCACCAGGTTGTTTGTTCCTAGGGGGAACCTTAACCCTACCCTGATAACTAGGCCATCAGCCATCAGAAATGCATTTGTGTGTTAAAACATTTGTCCACCAGAACAGCAGCCTCGTCCAACTTTTGAACCTCCTGCTCTTTAAGATAAACAGCAACAGACTCAGGGAGACCATTCATGAAATCTTCTAAAAAGACGAGCTGTCTTAAGTCCTCCTTGGAATCTACCTGCTGTGCGCTGCACCACTTGTCAAACAGGCACTCTTTTTCACGTGCAAATTCCACAAATGTCTGCTGCTCTGGCTTCCTAGCGTTTCTGAACCTCTGATGGTAGGCC
Source organism: Cathorops multiradiatus (assembly GCA_027575975.1). Lineage (NCBI taxonomy): Eukaryota > Metazoa > Chordata > Actinopteri > Siluriformes > Ariidae > Cathorops > Cathorops multiradiatus. The sequence goes on from JAPEKM010000001.1 coordinate 36,736,517, forward strand.
TCAGGGACAAGCTCATAAGCATGCAAAATGGTGTTTTTCACCACCTCATACTGCCTAGCCTGATCTATGGCCAAAGCCAAAAACACTTCCCGTGCCTTCCCCATCAAACACGCACTGAAGTAGGAGAGGCCATACATCTTTGGGCCAGTTCAGGGTTATAGCAACTCTTTCAAAGTGGCTTAAATACTTGTCCAAATCCTTCTCCGAGAAGGATCGGACAAGACAGATGTTTTCACAAACATGAAACTGCAGCGGCAGGGAAATAAGAGGAGAGGCTGTTGGTGAAGGCTGGTGCTGCTTCACCTCCAACTCAAGCTTTTTCATGGCCAGCACATGATCGTGCTCATGATCATGCTTGTCGCACCCCATATGCTGGAGCTGTAACTGTTGCTTGAGTTTGCGAAGCTCCAACTCCTTCTCCCGTGATGCCCTTGCCTCTCTCTCACCCTTCAGTTTCTCCACCTGCAGCTGCTTGTCTGCATCCACTGATGAAGCAACTGCTGCTGGTGAAGCTGCTACTGACCCCATTGTTTCAACTGTTTGCTCTGGGGAGTCACCTTTTTTTGGCTGACTCATCTTCCTTCAATATGCCTCTCAATTAGCTGATTTCTAACTGCTAAAAACAATGTCTCCTTTAACTTATTTCCCTGAGCAGTGATCAGCTCGTAATGCTCAGCCACATCCCAAAGCTGATCTTTAGTTACAGCTGATAACTCTACAGAGGGCTTTGAAATAAAATCTTCAGGAAACACCATGACTAAAGAAATGTGAAGTCCAGGAAAGCAATCAGCAACCCTAAAAACACCAGATCACAGCACAGCTGCTAAGCTACCTAAGAGGCTATGCTATGCCCCATAGACACAGTATCCCAGGCCTAATGCCAATATGAGGCTGTGTTCAGAACCCACAACAAGAGGCACACAAAAAGGGGGAAAAAATATACACGACAATCTCACTAGCTACAAAATACTCACTTCTCCACACACGGCAGAAAGGCTACAAGCAAGCAATATCGCTACATGTAATAACCCACCAGGCCTACATTCAAAGAGACTACTGCAATAGCTCACCCACTGCCCAAATCACACAAACATTATGGCTACACAAACAGATTACAAGTCACACTCATTTAACAGCCCAAGTTACTTTTACTACAAGCAAACAACAAACAGAGACCTTACCTTCTCCAAACAGTAACTTCACATAGCTTACATGTCTGCTTATATAGCACAAAACCAAAGGAGATAGGCTACACAAATAAAACACCAATCAATCTATAAATAGATCACGAATGTTCACAAATCAAAGCGGCATAGCCTACCGCTACACATTAACAAGCAAATGCAAACAACTCAAGCTAGTGTAACATTAACAATACTGACAACATGCATTCACTTACTGAGTCCTGCAGGCACAGGCCAAAATACTCCACATGCATCCAAGTGAAACCACAGATGATCGTCGAAATCCTTGAGATACAGTCCTCTGGCATCCTGGCTAATACCCCAAAACAACTCATTTGTGCCTCACTAGTCTTCTGGGGCCTGCCGACCACGGGGCAGCTGGTTAACGCTAAACTCACTACAGCCAAAATAAAGCTGAACGAAGTGTACCCCTTATAGGAATGTAAAACTCCAGATCAAGACTACCCCTTAAAACAAAAAACTAAAATAAAACAACAGTGTTTCAAAGGAGAGGCAGAGCCTAGCTGAAGCACACTTCCTGAACCAGAGACAGATGAGCTAATTAGCGACATAAAGACGTTCTCACCTGGATGCACACGCAAGTCTATGATCTCGTTGCAACACCTGCTAGGATCCTGGACGAGCCCCCAATTATGTTATGGCTCGGCTCATTTCAGACCGCAACATACAATGGACACAACAAGATTAAAGCAAATTATAATTTATTGAAAATTATACCAAAATAAAGATATTCAGCAATGTCTAGGGAAATGTGGGTGCATGTAAATGGCATGATGTGGATGCAATGTAGCAGTCAGTATCAGCATGTTAGCAGATGTAAAGACAGACAAAAAAAAGTAGAAAGAGTATGAGATAGAATAATGGTGGGGGGAGAACCGGGTGCCAGGAGGAAAAAAATCAAAAGGTGCCCACATGAATGAAGAAAAAATGCCATATTGAGACAGAGAAGAGAACCCCTTTTATAACCCTGCTCCAAACACAGGTGCGTACAATAATGACATTAGCCTAACCAGGCCTAGCTCTGCCTGTGCACTGACAAGCCAGGACCTGAAGGGGGCACAGGGGGGTCATCACATCCCAAACATGCATCAGAGCTGGTTGTGGGGGATAAAGTAGGCTAACATTAAACTTAAATCAAGCCCTAACTTCAACCCTATTGAAAATATATGGACATGCTTATAAGTTGAGTCCATGCCAAGAAAAGAAAGAAAAAAAAATTAATTGAACTTTACCAATTCTACCATGAAGAGTTATGAAATATCCAACCAGAATTCTACCAGAAGCTTGTTCATGGCAAACAAAACAAATGTTTGGTCAAGATGAATCTTGCGAAGAGACATTTTACCCAAATATTAGGTGTGCTGTATGTAAATTTTTGACGCCGTATGTACACTTTTGATCCTGTGTTGATTTCAGAAAACCCAAAGAAAATTGTGTACTGAATTCTAGTATTTTTAAAGATATATGTTGTAAAATCATTCTGCCACAGAAAAATAACAATTCAGAGAAATCATTGAAAGCCCAAATATTGCAATGACATTCATATCCAAGATGACATTCATGCACTGTATGTAAACTTCTGACAACAACTGTATTTTACATGTTGTGGCAGTGGGGGCATGGCCTACCATCAGTTTGCGAAAGAAGGGCAGTGCCGGGGGAGGTGAGTGGCAAAGTCAGTGCACCTGTGCTTAATTAATGTTGTGTGTCTGTGTTGCAGTGACAGGATAGAAAAGGAGGGAGAGAGCAGAGAGAGGGGAGCTCTCCCGACCACAACGCATGTGCATGCATGCATGCATGCATGCGTGCATGCATGAGTGAAGCTGAAAGGCTAAAATAAGTCAAAGATTGTGTGTGTGTGAGAACATCAACTCCCACCTGATGTATTTCTGTACTCCACCCACATCAGGGAACTGTTACAGTGGTGCCGAAACCTGGGACATACAGAAAGGAACCACCACATCGAGTCCACCCCATTCAAAGAGCTCATCCAGGCCCTCGCTACTGCCCAGCAGAACCAGCATCAAGCACTGACCATCCTCTGGAAGGAGCAAGAGCAACACTTTGAAGCCTTGATGCTGGCCCAGCAGGAAGATCGCCAGGTGTTCCTGCATCTGCTTGCATCGGCAGGGGCTTTGACCCCAGCGGACCCTCTTCGTGTCACCTTCTCGAAAATCACAGGACAATCCGGAAGCTTTCCTCCCCCTCTTTGAGCAAGCGGCTAAAACATGGGGGTGACCAATCGAGCAGTGCATGGCACGCCTCCTCCCGCTTCTGACTGGCACAGCTTGCAGTGCTCCAGCTCCCTGCTGACAGCCAGCTTGTGTATGCTGACCTGAAGAAAACCATCCTGCAGCATGTCGGCCACTCCCCAGAACAACAATGCCAGCACTTCTGGACGCTGACATTGGAGGAGGTTGGCTGGCCGTTTGCATTCTGTCAGCAACTTTGGGATGCCTGCTGGCAGTGGCTGAGGGCAGAAGACTGTGATGCTGATGGGATCATTGATCTGTTGACACTGGAACAGTTCCTCGACTTCCGGAAGGAACGGCGGAGTGAGTCCAGTGTCATTGCCTGGTGTTGCTAGAACAAGCCATCGAGTTGGTGGAGGACCATCTGGAGGTGGTTCCGATGGCAGGCAGATGCCTCTCCTCATTTTCTTTCTCTCTCTCCTATTCCCCCTCCCTCTCTCTCTCCCCCTCATCCTGTTCCCCCACCGCGGAGGTGGCAGCTGGCTCCTCCTCAGCCAGCCCATCACACCCATGGTGCCCTCCGATCTCCCTCTTCCATGTCTGTGTCTTCTCCCCCTCAGATGAGTGCAGAGATGCAAAGCTGGTGCAGAGGGAAAGCCTGGGCTGGTGTGCTGATGCAGTGTGGAGCCGGAGTATCTCCTGAGTCATGGCTCAGCAACGGAGGTGGGAGCTGTGATCCATATCCCCGGTGCACCAGAGACTGCCCCCAATCAGGCCGGAATGTATCACACACCAGTAAGTGCTCAAGGGAATTCATATCACGCGTTGGTGGATTCCCGTTGTAATCAGACCTCAATTCACCAAAGCCTGGTGCAAGGTGAGGCATTGGGGAGCGCACAAGCACTGAAGGTTTTGTGTGTGCATGGGGATGTTTACAATTACCCTCTAGTGTCCATCCATATTCTACTCTGGGGCCAAAAGCATAGAATTAAGGCGGTGGTTAATCCTCATCTCACCCACTCACTGATTTTGGGGACTGATTTGCCAGGGTTTTGAACCTTAATAGAATACATAGCAGGGAGTGGGTCCTGCCATAAAATGTCATGGGGGCATCCTGGTGTGGAATTGACTGCAGAAGCTGTCACAGAGCCGTACATGTCATCACCGCATCAGAACAATATGAGGCGTGAGGAGCAACCCTCCCCTCCTCCCACTCTCGGGGATTCCCTCAAGGATTTCCCTTTAGAGCAGTCATGAGATGAAACTATGCAGCATGTGTTTGACCAAGTGAGAGTATTCAATGGTCAAACTCTCCAGCCAAATGCGACACCCGTCTTCCTGTATTTTGCAATTATTAAAAATAGACTGTATCGAGTTATGCAGGACACTCAAACTGGGGAACAAATAACCCAGTTGTTAATCCCTAAGAGCCATAGGGAACTCATATTCCATACGGCTCATTTTAATCCCATGACTGGACACTTTGGGCTGGATAAAACCTTGCCCGAATAATGGCCTGGTTCTATTGGTCAGGGATTTGCAAGGATATTCGTCTGTGTTGTGCGACATGCCAATTAATATATCCTGTGGCCACTCCAAAAGTGTCTTTGCGCCCTCTCCCTCTAATCGAGAAGGACCTTCGAAAGAATTGGTATGGATCTCATCAGGCCATTAGATCGGTCAGCACAAGGATATCACTTTATTTTAGTCCTGGTGGACTATGCAACACAATATCCAGAAGCGGTGCCTCTCTGCAATATCTCAGTATGCAGTATTGCAGAAGTGCTCTTCCATATCATCTCCTGGATCAGGATTCCGAAAGAAATCCTGACAGACCAAGGCACTTCATTTATGTCATGCACACTGTGCAAGCTGTATGGGTTGTTGAGAATTAAATCAATCTGCACCAGTGTTTATCACCCACAAATGGATGATTTGGTAGAGAGGTTTAATCAAACCTTTAAAAATCTAATTCGGAAATTTGTAAGTGAAGACACACGTAATTGGGGCACATAGCTCAAGCTCCTGTTATTAGCAGCATGAGAGGTCTTGCAAGCCTCCTCGGGATTTTCCCCATTTGAATTACCATTTGGGCGAAAGCCACGTGGCATCTTGAATGTGCTGAGGGAAAATTGGGAGGAAGGACCTTTGCTTAGTAAGAATGAAATTCAATACATTCTAGATCTGTGTGCAAAGCTCCACACCCTCACACACAACCCAGGAGAATTTGTGGCAGACACAAGGACATCAAGCCCAGCTGTATGACAGGGGCACGTGCCTTAGAGAGTTCACTCCTGGAGACAAAGTACTCATATTATTGCCCATGTCGAGTTCCAAATTAGTCGCCAAGTGGCAAGGGCCCTTTTGGGTCACACGGCAAGTTGTGGATGTTGACTATGAGGTGAGGCTAACTACTAATATACCAAGGTAAATATACCGAGGTAAATATATTATATACTAATATACCAAGGTAAAAACAACCAAAACTACAACCTGAACCACTCTGGTCCCTTGTGGAGACCACCTCACACTGGCCCAACTCATAGAGGTAGCCAAGTTGCAGGAGGAATTTTCTGACATGTTATTGCTCCTTCCCTGCCACATCCTACCTCATAGAACACCACACTGAAATGCCCTCAGGGGTGGTGGGGCATAGAAGCCCTTGCCGCTTACCTGAATACAAAAAAAAGGTGGTTTGGGATGAACTCAAGGCCATGCTCAGCATGGGCATAATCGAGGAGTCAGACAGTAACTAGAGCAGCCTGGTGGTCCTGGTACCCAAGGCCGATGGGTTGGTCTGGTTCTGTGTCAAAGTCCTTCCCGCGCCTTGTGGCGCATTGGGCGGCGCCGATCTCCGTTTCCATAGCCCTCGGCCTCCCGCCTATTACATAGCTAGGGTTACAGTGGGGGGCTAGT
>JAPEKM010000001.1:37847464-37863889 GCA_027575975.1 Cathorops multiradiatus
GAAACCCACGCGGACACGGGGAGAACATGCAAACTCCGCACAGAAAGGCCCTCGCCGGCCACGGGGCTCGAACCCAGGACCCTCTTGCTGTGAGGCGACAGTGCTAACCACTACACCACCGTGCTGCCCTTCTTTAGTATCAATCTACCCAAGTGTTTATGTGGCAAATGGTCCACATAAACAGTGCCTTATTGTTGATATGGTGAAGTGTTTGTAAAGAGATGTTTATTTAGCATTGTTGGGAGGAGTCTGCAGTGTCAGCACTTTATAACAGTCAGTGGTAAAGCTTTAACTGTACATTTTCTATGAAGGGAGAACCTTCAGGATGGACATTTAGCACTTTCTGGCTTCTCGGCAATATTGACATTTTTTTTCTTATTTACTTTAAGAAAGTCAAAAAAAGAGAGAGGCACATGAAAATGACTATTTCCAGCTGTTATAACGTAAGTGTCATGTCAGCTCTCACCTAAGACATGGAAGCCCAGAGTTTGTGGCAGTCTTAAAACATGGCAGCCACAGACTACAATCACCAGTAGCCACCACATTGCCCTCCCTCCACCGAATTCTGATCTGTGCCATGCCTGTTCCTTAATGTATTCAATCACCACAGATTACTTAAATACACTCGGTCATTTGGCTCATTGCGAAGTATTGCTCAGTGCACACTATCTGACTTTACTAAGCTTTATTACTCTGTTCTGACTTCTGCCTTTGACTTACCTTAATTTCTGCTCTGCCTCCAACATTCTATCTTCACCTCGCTCAACCCTTGCCTCACACTGAATATGCCTGAGGATTACGTTTTGGAATTGTTTGCCAGTTTGCTGAAGGTATGCTTTCTCTCACTCAGTTGCACCTGTTAGCTGTCTGCACAAGCTGACAGTGTTTTATGGGCATTCACCAACAAAACTACAAACCCCATTTCCAGAAAAGTTGGGATATTTTCCAAAATGCAATAAAAATAAAAATCTGTGATTTGTTAATTCACGTGAACCATACCTGCCAACTATTATAGTCTGCCCGTAATCATTACGGTTTTCACAGTCTCACTATGGCTATGGATTTCCATGAATTTGTTACAGTTTTGCATAATTTTATATATATTTTTTGGTTTTGCCCCCCTGAACCCCCCACCAGGGCATTGCCCTGGATCTGATCAGGGACCTGCAGCCCCTGGACCCTAGCTATTAGGGTTTTTGGTTTCCCAAAGTTGGCAGGTATTGTGAACCTTTATTTAACTGACAAATGTACAAAGAAAATATTTTCAACAGTTTTACTGACCAGCTTAATCATATTTTGCAAATACAAACAAAATTAGAAGCTGATTCCTGCAACACACTCAAAAGTTGGGACAAAGGGATTATTACCATTGTATTATATCATATTTACTCTTAATAACACTTTTTAATCATATGGGATCTGAGAATACTAACTATTGCAGTTTTGCAAATGGAATTTTTGTCCATTCTTGTTTGATACAAGACTTCAGCTGCTCAACGGTCCGTGGTCGCTGTTGCCCGATTCTCCTCTTCATGATGCGTCATACGTTCTCAATAGGAGACAGATCTGGACTGGCAGCAGGCCAGTCAAGCACATGCACTCTGTCTATGAAGCCACACTGTTGTAGCCCATCCACAATAAGGCCTGGCATTGTCCTGCTTAAATAAGCATGAACTTCCCAGGAAGAGACATCACATTAATAGCAACATATGTTCCTCTAAATTCCCAATATATGCCACAATATATGAATGGTACCTTCACGCATATGCAACTCACCCATGCCCTGAGTGCCATACCATCACATATGCTGGCTTTTGCACCTTTCCCTGATAACAAATGGAATGGTTATATTCACCTTTGGCACTGAGAAATCAATGCCCGGTTTTCCCAAAACCAGGCTGAAATATGGACTCATCTGACCACAGCACACATTTCCACTGCCTTTCGGTCCATCTGAGATGAGTTTGGGCCCAGAGAAATTGGTGGCATTTCTGCAAAAAATTGATGAATGGCTTCCTCCTTGCGTAATACAGTTTCAGGTTGCATTTCTGGATGCAGAGGCAGACTGTTTTAAGTGACATCGGTTTTCCAAAGTATTCCTGAGCCCATCTGAATTTATTTGTCACATTAATATGACAGTTTCTCAGGCAGTGTCGCCTGAGGGCTCAAAGGTTACACACATTCAACAGTGGTTTCCAACCTTGCCCTTTTATGCACTGAGATGTCTCTGAATTCCCTGAATCTTTTCACAATATTTTGTACTATAAAATTTGAAAGACCTAAATTCTCTGCAGACTTGTGTTGAGATTTTTTTTTAAATTGACTAACAATTCTTTTACGAATTTTGGCACAATAGGGTGACTCAGGACCATCCATGCTTGTAAAGACTGAGCCTTTGATGCATGCTTCTTTTATACCCAATCATGAAACCCTCATCTGTTACCAGTTATCCTGCTTATTGTCGAATCTTCCAAAATGGTGTGACTTGAATATCCTATCAACTTTTCAGTCTTATTTTGCCTCTGCCCCAACTTTTTTTGAGTGTGTTGCACACATCAAATTCTAACTTTGTTTACTGTATATTTACAAATTACAATTAAGTCAGTCAGTAAAATTATTGAAAATATATTCTTTGTATTTTTGATCAATTAAATAAATGTTCACATGAATTTATAAATTATGGATTTATTTTATGCATTTTTTTTTTACTGCATTTTGGAAAATATCCTAACTTTTGTTGGTTTGTAAAAGTGGATAAATAATGGTAAGTGATTCTTTAATAATTACAAAAAAAAAGCATAGCATTTGAAGAACTGCTGATTCACAATTACAAGGAATAAGATCCTTCAGAATGTGCTGTTATTGGAAAATAATTAACTTCAGGGTGGCATCAAACCGCCCTGTCTCTGATTATTGTCCTGTGACAGCTTGCTCTGTCATGCCTTACTCCTTACAAGGCTTTGGCTTCTACATGTCTTCCAGTACAATCTCACATAGCACAGAGTTATGAGATGCGAGAATGGACATGACTCATTCTGTGCATTTTCACCTGACAACCTCCACCTCCAACCTTGTCTCTCTTCACATCCACACTTCAGTCTCTATGTCTATTCTTGTCCCAGTCTTCCAGTTGTCACCCCATTTGTGGTTATATCTTATTTCACCACAGTCCGGACACGCAGCCGCGGTGTAACCGCCTTTACAATGTGATGGATGCGGTAGTGGTCACTACATCGCTCTCCCTTCACTGCATCTCCCCAAAGAGTCTGCTCAGCAGCCATCTTCTGTAATATCTGTCCATGTGTGGGATTTGAGACTGATAATGGTGGGAGTCTTTCTCTCAGATTTCAGCTTCGATGAGACAAAGTCATTTGGTCCTACTGTGTTATCTGAAAGTGAGAGGTAGCATTTCATCTCAGTGATGTTTAAATCCTGGCACAGAGAAAGATGAATTGGACCGTTTACTTTCTCCCATCGTCTGACCTAGATTGGTGGAATTTGCTGTCCTCCCAATAGCGTTTATCAGCTGTGTAAGATGATCAAAATTCGATTAAAGTTTTGGCAGTGATTTAGTTAGAAGTCAGATGTGTTTGTTGTGGTGTCACACTCTCCCATAGATTGTGCTGAGCAGAATCATGCTGACCGCTATCAGAACAAGAGGGGTTCTGTGTGCCTGACCAGCAGGAAACTACATTATGTGATTAGTGAGATTCCCTCTGCCCCAGGGGTGTTTACAGCCATCGTCTTTTTTTTGCTGACTCATAAGCCCACACATCACCTCTGACTACTGCCAGCACAGTGATGGCTGTCACCTGCTGACAGTAGTGGGTCAATTGTCAGCTTTGCTATTCACAGTCACACTGAGTCCTACTTACTTGGTGTAAAGAAGCAGAGCCTGCCATCGTCCAGTGATTGACAAGTGTCAGGACACATGAAGAAGACAATGGCTAATGTTCCCTTCACAGAAAAAGCTCAAACGAAATTGTGTGTGAATGTGAGTGTGAAAGTCAAAGCCAGAAGGCCTGTGTGCATGCACGAATGCGTGGGTTGAAAAAGAAATGAATTTGTCTATTGCCTATGTTACCATTGATGTCGTTTGAATGGTTTATGCACATGGACACTTACTTGCCCATCAGGTTGCTGAGATAATGGATTGGTTCCTTTAAAGGATGTTGATGTGTTTGAGTTCAAGTGTGAAGGGAATTAACACACTAGACACTTATCTTTCGCAACTCTATATGTCTGTTCTTCCTTATTTAGAAGCATTCAAGAGTAATGTACCAGACATAAATTAAGTTATAAATATGAAAATGGATGAGAACTTCATTAAGCATAGAACATTACCAGCCAACTGGAAATTTCATGCTCTTGCATGCTTCTAGGCACAAGCTCAAGCTGATTGCTAAACTCCAATATGAATCAAGATAGTGCACTAGCAGACTTGTCTTGAATCCACTGCCATTGTTGGAGTTAAAAAAAAAAAGAAAGAAAATCCTCAAGGAACTTTCATCTCTTATTCAGAATAGTTCAGGGGTTGTAAAGGTAAATTCATGTCTTCAGACTAGTGATTGTTGTTATATTCCTATCTGAGCAATTAAAAGTGGAAGAGTGGGGACTGCTTTATGATTTTTTGAAAATCTCTCTTGTTAGTGCATTTGTTGTTAAGTACATGTTGGTTATGCTAATGGGGCTCAATGTCTCATAAAGAAGAAGAAGCAAAATGCAATACATTTCTTCAAGTAATTGGGTAACAGCTATGTAAAAAACAAACAAACCAAAACAACATAGGTTCTTTAGGGGATCCTTGAGTTACTGAGGTACTGAGTGAGTGAAGCACAAATAGCCCAAATTCTTGATGTCTAAAGGTGCTGACTGCACACATTCATTAAGAGTCTGAAACTCCGTCAGGCATGATTCTTTATTTATTTTCACTGCTAAACGAGGGCAATAAGGGGGTCAATACATGCCCTAGGGAGCAACACTACAGGAATTAATAGAGAGTTCAAGGGCACTGCATTGATCGCATGCTTCAGATCCTAAAATGGAGGAAAAGAGGAATCACAACTCATGCATTTAAAGACCTAAAGGGGCCTAAGGATGAACTTGAGTGCCTCTGTTTTCTCCTCAACCTATTCTCTGGATTATTATTAAAACCATATTGGTTTAAACCCATCATCGTGAATTATTATCATTCTTTTCATGTTTGCTGAGCTTAAACCAAAAGTTTAAGAGAGATAAAGGCAGAAGTTAAAAAGGGGAAAAAAATGAAAGAGTAATATTAACAAATAAAAATGTAAACAATTGCATATTCATGACTCTGCTCTTGTTTGAATATGGCTTAGCAACAATTTATAACTATTGTAAATTTTCACTGCAATGGCAAACAGCTCTGGTGTTTTGTTTGCTGAACATCTGGCGAAAGGAATGCCTGTGTTGACATGAGTGGAAATGGAGTGGAACAGGAAGACGTGATGCATTTCTTTGTCATTGTAGTAAGTCAAAGTTAAAGTGGAGAATCAGAAGAATGGAGGATCACAAAGACGGATGGATTGAATGATCTGACCAGGTGAAGGATATATGCTTGAATGCCCTCAAAAAGCTACCATTCAAACTGGGCTGACTGAAGTCCACCAAAGCTTACTTTGAACTTTCGATTCGGAGGGCTGAATCTGGAATGAGAAAACACTAGTGTATCTTATGTCCAGGGGCTGTTTTATTCTCTCTCTTTCTTCTATAACTGGACAGAAGGCTTCTCAGAAATGCTGATCAGCTATGCTTGAGTTTTGCCTACACAGAAGGCAGCTGCTTTCAAGGGTCAGATGTGATTAAAAGTTTAAGCCCTGGTGAGCTGCTATCAAAGAAGGACTTTCACAGTGGGTAAAGATTCTCTTAGCATAATATTTTATTTGAGAAGGCTATCACAAGTGTGAGCCTGGGTTGGACCTAATTCTAGATGTGCTATAAGGATCCATAAAGAGCAAATGATGGAGAAAATACCATCTCTGGTTTCAATTACCTAGGATCACAACAGCCTTGGGTAAGATATCAAAAATCCAACCTCTCACACCAATGTAGACTATCTAGAAATATTCACCAGCTGGGGTACCATGTGCTCTGGAAGAGAGGTCACACTCTTGACTAAACGCCAACTGGGCTCATGGGGTCTGGAGCCCATCTGGAGGTTCTCACAGGCAGGAAAACAGGAGAGAAATGAAGCTTGACCAGCTCCAGTCATCCTTTAAGACAAAGCAGACACCTGAGACTCCCTGAGCTCCAGGATAAACAAAGACTCCCAAACTATCACCACAGGTGCTGTCACACATAACACATCCACACTTACGCTCTTGCATAAGCACACAGCCCAAGACCATGAGTCTCTTACATTCCAAACCAAACTTTCCTCAAGTACTGTATATACATCATTTTGTGTATATGGTGATGGTCATGGATATTATTTTATGCACATCTCTGTACTATGTTTCTGGGAATATCTCAGCTTCATCCATGTTCGTGCTAAATATGCCTGAAGCGCCCCCCCCTTCAATTCTGCTGCCATGTTATAAGTGTTTAATTCTTCATTTCCACTTTGAAACAGTGGAACTTCTTTTTGGAAACTTCCTAAGAATGATCTGCAGAGAGAGTTGCCATGGAGATTGGAGAATGAATTTATCTGTTTAGGAGTCATGGTTGTTATCCACATCTACATTTAGCTCTCCAGTAGCCATGTATCTGGGTGAAAGTGTTCTCCCAGCAACAATGAATGATAGTTGCCTTTGTGAGTTTTTTTTTCCCATATTGAGGGAAACATTGAGGAAAACTCTCAGAAACTGAGCTTTTTGGAAGGATATTCACAAGGTCTCATCTCAGAGCTCCCACCTCCATACTAAATCCAAGTTAGACTTTTTTTTTTTTTAAGAATGAGCTAGAGCAAATTGTAGATTAACACACAGCTTTCAGCCTTTTTCTCATTTTTTTTCTAAGCAAAGCCACTTAAAACTTTTTATGCTTCTGAGTACATTCCCCATGTTTAGCTTGTGATCATTCTCCTGTTGCCAAAGTCTAGACTTCATTCTCAAAGGAATATTATATTACCTCAGTGTACAGCAACACTAAAGTGTAATCTGACCTCCACTTTTTGGAGCCAAAGGACAGTTTCAACTTAAGTTCAATCACTTTCCTTGTGAAATGGCCTGTCAGTTTAAAAAATAGACCATATCTGTTGTCAATATCTACTTTATCTAATAAAATCTAGTGTTGATTAGAGTTTGGGGATTTGATTATCTGTTTCCTTATGAATATCCTAGATCAGATAATCTTGTCTGGGTCACTCTTGGGTTCCTTATGAAACTTTGAACAGGGCTAGTTAATTACATGTGCTACCACTGGCAGTGGTGTTCCAGTGTCTGCTGTACATCCTCCTTCTCTCCTTCTCATTTTCCCTTTGGCATTCTCTCTCTCTCTCTCTCTCTCTCTCTAAATCCATTTAAAAGTAAAGTCTGTTGTATCATGGGGCATCTGTTAGCAGCATCAGATTTTTGTTATTTCTTCCTCCTGTACTTTTCTGCTTCATCTCCTCATTTCCTCTCTTCTCCGCTTGGTTGAAGAATTACACTAAGGTCTCAGAGTTTATGTTTTCTTTCATTGCCTGAATCATTGCATGTCCTGTGTCACAGTCACAGGTCTACTGTCCATTAAGACACACACACACACACACACACACACACACACACACACACACACACACACACACACACACAAAGCCAAAGATCAATGCAGTTTTCAATAAAGAAATATTTTGCCTCTATTTATATCTGCATTAGTTACAGTTTAGAATGTATTATCTGTTCAATTTCAGTTACATACCTGAAATTGCCTCTCACCCTTTCTGATAGTTGCCTGGGGTCCTGTGGTGTCCCTATCGTATTTGGTGTCTTTAAATGATTTATTTATTTATTTTAAAGAGGCATTAATAAAATTTAGCTGACAACCGATGGTCTGCTACCAATAACAGTGAGATGAAAATAAGATCGATGAGGAAAGGCTCTAAGATCATGAGTTAGGCGCCAGGCAGTAGATTAGAGACAGACCTTTCTGTAAGATGTTCATGTGGTTCTGCTTAGGTTTAAGAAAGCAGTCATGGATCTGTCAAAGATCCTCTGGTCACATTTAGCCTTTACATAAATGACTGCAACATTCAGTCAGCCATGCCTGTCATACCGGCAGCACTCAATCACTTAGAGAGAGAAAGGGAAAGACAGAAAGAGAGAGACAGAGATCCTAAATGGAAGTGAAATCCATGCATTCTCTAAACACATTCTGAGCCCTCCATCCCTCGAGGGGGTCGTGTGTAGATGGCATTTACTTGGATGCTTGCCGTGTGTGTCTTTGTTTGTGTGTGTGTGTGTGTGTGTGTGTGTGTGTGTGTACACATCATCTAATGAACCTATATATCGTTAAGACAGGTAGACATTCTGTCGAGAGGGTCATAGCTGTGCCACATCACAGCAGGATGCAAAGGAAAGACCACCACAGTAAAACCTTTAAAGGACAAGAGAAAGGAATTCATTAACTTGTTGGAAGTTTGTCTCATTTGGGTGTTCACCTTTTCAATTACAAATTCAGGAACTTCTGTGAAATTGCTGTTTTTGAGGTTCTCATTCCCCAATGATTCTGGGGTTTTTGTCAGAACAGACACCCCACGAAGCCAAATCATGATTTTAAATGATGGATACATGTGCTCTGAAATTTGCAGGAGACGTAATGCTGTTGCAAAAATCTGTGCCATTAAGAGGCATCCATTATACCAGATGAAGTCAGTGAATTAATTTCTTCCTTCACTTTCTAAAGTCAATTTTCACCATTTCACCATCTTCATAATGCTCCTGCGCTTTGTCAAAATCCATCATCCACTTCTTATTACCCATTTATTCTGTATAAAATTGTTCCTCCAATGGATCTGGATGTCCCTTTATACTTTGGTGATTTTTCTAAAGTCAGATTAATTTGAGGATAATTTAAATCTGAATATCGATAGTTTGACTGCTTTTGCCATTACCTTTGAGATTGAAAAAGAGAAAAAAAAGAGAGTTAGAGAGCTCATGCTAAAAGAAATTGGTGATTTAATACATACTAAATATATGTATTTTTTTTTTCAGCAATACCCCCCTACAGGCTTCTGTTTAATCGTGCAACAATTGACTACTCCAGTGAATATTCATTTAATCAAAGTAATATTCATTTCAATTATTGTAATTACATGGAAACATCATTGCCAAATAATTTTGCTGCATCACTGAGTCATGAGGATGATAAATGATAAATCACCATACCTTGCAAATCCAGAGGCAACTGTGTGTCTAGCTTTTAAGAGGCCTGTTAAATATTATAGGCTTGAAGTGTTGCTAAGATGATGCTGGAATGATGCTTGTGAACCATAATCATCTATGAATGACATACGGTAATAACAAAGATGGTGCACTGCTATCACGACATCAACCAATGACACTGCATGAGTGTGCATGTGTGTGGGTGCGAGAGGGGTCGTGAGAAAGAGGTGATGAATGAGATTTGTGTGTCATTAGTGAACTGAGTAAGATGACATTTGTGTGTGTGTCCACCTCCATAGCTAACCTATACACACTCCTTTGCTTTTCCACTCCTAATTTATTAGAATACAAATGCCAAGGTTGTAGTGACATGTCAAATCAGAGGCTCAATTTGGAGTAATGAGGAGCATCATAGCACTCCGTCAGAGATGCAGTGAGTGAAAAAGAAGGCGGAGGAAATATTGCCAAGAATGAGTGATGGCACTCTGTCGCCTTTAATATTCTGGAAAGCAGGAGTGACAGGACAGGGAGACGGGAGAGAAGCGGGTAAACCGCAAGGCAGTAAAAAACGACCACCAGGCCATTAGGATTTGATTAATATATTACATTTGCTACTTCATTCATTTACTGGACAGTTTTCGTGTTCATATACAGTGTTGCATACAGTTGTACCATTTATTTTCAATCAAACAAACAGATATTCAAAGAATAATTATCTCTATCCGTACTGTAATGCTGCCCTCTTTTGTGGGATGAGTCAACACCTTATTTATTTATTTATTAGTTATAGTCAGTGCTTGGTCTTCTTATCACTGATGAGTATGTGCGTTGGTGTTTTGTGTATGTGAGGGTGAGAAATAAAGAAAGAGAGAAGATGAAGGTGTGTGTAATTAGAGTATTTTTGCCCGTTTGGTAAGTGATGCTGATTTTTTTTTTTTGGGGGGGGCAGAGGACAGCAGGACCACTTTTCATCTCGCTTCTTCCAACATGTGCAAGAGTCGGTAGTTTAATTACAAGGCTACAATAGTTCTCATTAAAGCATCAGAATTTAATTTTCTCTCCGCAGATGAATCTCTCCCTCTCTCTCTCTGTATGTTTCTTGGTTCTTCTCTGAGTCAACTGACCGTATAATACAAGTCTAAAATCCTTAAGCAGCTCTCTCATTCAGTCATTGTGAGTCAGCCACATGGTGCCTCTGTGGAAGTCCTTGACTGCAGCCTACAAGAGCATCAACAAAGCATTATCACACTCGTCTTGCCCAACTTGTCCACCTACATACATCTGCACTCGTATCAACTTGTTTGTTTATCAAGGGTGAACCTCTTGTGTTATTTTACTGGGAAGTTGAAAAAGATGACCAGGATTCTTCTTTACCCATGCTTATATATAACTTATTTTAGTTGTAGGTCCTGTGTGGCAAATAGATATCTAGGGCTGTTCTTTTTCTTCCAGTTATTCCTCTGTGGTTCTGGAGACGAGTGGAAAGGATTGTGCATGCCTGACGCTACTCCATCTCATCATCTCTTTTCTTTACCATGTTTCTTGAGCCGAGGCAACCTGCTGAGTTTTGAATTGATGGAACACAATATGATAGTGGAAACTAGTGAAAGCAAAAAACCTAAACTTTTTGTAAAGCCAAAATAATTGATATAAGCTGCTGTTTTATCAGTTTATACATTGTCCTTATGTTTTTGTCTGTGTGGGGTGGGGGTGATTGATGCACTTCCATACATTTATTCCTGTGAGACCATGTTTTCTTTATAGTGCTCTATGTATTTGCATGAATATGTGTGTCTATACATGTGTGTGTATGTGCTCATGAACATACCACTTGTTTATTTGCCTGTAGCAATGTATTCCATCCTATCTCCCCCCTGAGATCTTATCCACTCCCCGTGTCCTGTTTTTGTTATAAAGTAAACCACGCAAGGAGACCTGAGCGTCCTTCAGACCTCCCCAGCTATATTTAACACCTCTACACCAAGCGTGGCATGTCTACTTAATCCTGAGAGTTTTCAACTCATATTCCCAAGACCCTTACATGTGACAATTACTGCATAAGTCATTAATATTGTAGTTTTTTTTCTCCCCCCATCCTTTTTGCTACTTTAGTAAACTGGTCAACATTAATCTTCCTTCCGCAGAGCTCCCAAAGTGCAGTGCTGTGTCAGGAAACAGCCTAGATAGTACATTTACTTGTGTAATTATATAGGCCAGAGGTTTCAAACTCAAGACCTGAAGGGCCAGTTGTGCACAGGTTTTCACTATGGCCTTCTATTAAGCACAAATTTGGTATTTTAATTACAGAGGCTTGAAATGCTCAAATGATGCCCTTCCATAACTGTAGAAAGTAAAATTAAATAGATAGATAAAGAAATAAACAAATAAACAACCTTGCATTTACTGACCCCTCAAGGCTTGAGGTTGAGACCTATGTTTTAGGATTAAACCCTAAAATAATTTAAGCAAGTTAAGATCCAGCAAGACACCCCAGAATACGCTCTTCTTCCTTAAATAAAATAAACCTTCCTTGCATCTTGGAGCTCCTCAGTCCAGTGACTCGCAGCACTCTGTTCTCTTGTAGCCATTCCGCCGAGTGACGTTCTCGGTGGTGAGCCAGCCCCAGGACCCTCACCAGGGCTCTCTGCAGAGCTGCTACGACAGCGGCCTTGACGAGTCGGAGACGCCGAGCAGCAAGAGCTCCACAGGCCCCCGGCTTGGAGCCCTCCCCCTCCCTGAGGATGCCTATGAGAGGACCACGCCGGATGGCAGTGTCGGTGAGGCAGAGCATATGGAAAATGGTAGGGGCAAACACAAAAAGATAAGCCAAAGCCTAAAAAAAAAAGAGCTCAATCAGATTTTCGGTGACAAATGAGACCCCAACGAATGTGGCGAGACACACACACCACCAGTAAAGATTGAATAAAATGAGGGAGGCCAGATCTCTGGGGTAATAAAATGAACATTAACCTTGGAAAGCTAGCAGAAGTACAACACCTGAGCTCATATACAGTAAGTGCACAGACATTCGATACAATGGGGCTTCGTACGTCCATACTTGTGCCTTTTCTTTTTTTTTTTTTTTCCGCTTATCACTGTATTTTGTTTGCAAGCTAAAACGTGTACTGGCCTTGTCAGCTGTCATGTTAGTGTCTGTACATCATCAAGGTAGCTGTGTTAAAGTTGAGCAGAAATCTGCTTTAGCAAGTTCAGAGCTTATTTAGACTTTGACTCATTTATGGTTTGACTGACATCTTAGACAAAGCTAAATGAATCAATTAAAAGACTAATACATTTGATTCAAATAATTGTTTAAAGTACCTTTAACAAAACACACAGCGGCTTTACAGAGATCCAGATGAAGATATAGATCCAGAATAACTAACCCAGAGGAAACAGTGGAAAGGGAAAACTTCCTGATAGGACATAAAGAAGAAACCTCGAGAGGAAGCAGACTCAAAACCAGACCACTCTGGATGGCAGGGGACAGTTATTAAACAAATAAATAAATTAAATTTTTATAGCATTTTTTTTTTTAAAACAATATTGTAGAAAATTGTTTCAAACTTGTCAAGCATGCAAGTAGTATAGCTCCAACTAATATATCTGTCACAGTCTGTTGTGTCAAATGTGCCCATTTGATGCAGATGCACAGTAAGTCCATTGTCTCTGCAAACGGTTTGTTGTTCTGGAATCAGTGCTGAGTTTAATTCAAGACTTTCAAAAGAGATGAAATCATATTACTTAGGTATGTTGTGTTTTATCACTTAAATTAGAAGCTGATCTTTCATTGACATTGCCTGCCAGCTCTTTTTTTTTTTTCCTTCCTTTTTTTTTTTTTAAAAACACTCAGGCCAGTGACATTTCTGACACTGTCAATAGGACCATTGTTCTCAGTTTGGTATGCAGCAAAAGGTCTGTTTGCTAAAGCTATCCTGGTGACATCAGATACTTTAATAGTAACACATTCTTTTTGTTTGAAGTCAGTCTACCATTTTCTTTACAATGCAGACTTCTTATGCACTGCTTTTATCTGTTCATCAAAATGCTTCATAATATTACTAGAGGGGAAAGAATATCTTGCATTTCCAAAGGCTTTATTGTCCTCAATAACTGATAATTGAACTTATTCCATAAATAATTTCTCAAGACCTTCTTTTTATCCAGGTGTGTTTTAAGGCCAAAAGATGTTAGCGTCTCCCCATGATGAGGAGGAATTAAAGTGTGCTGTTGGTGAAAAGAGGAGAATTTGATTTGTAACCTTGGCTTTTGGAGAACACTAGCCTAAATGTAGATTAAATGGGCTTGGCAGGGGAAAATTGTGTTAACCTAGTCTGTGTGTAAGATATAGAGATTTGTCCTCTGGGCAATTTTTCAGTTCACACTCAAACAATGCCAGGCCAAATTTGCAGCAATTACAATCCTCCTACAATTCAGATAGGGCTTAAAGTAATTGAGCAGAGGAGGATCAATAACAGAGTGGTAGATTAGAGAAAAATAGGAGAGTATGAAGGGGGAAAAGCTTGCATATAATGTATATCTTAAATATTTAACTTTAAAGCTCAAATATTTAACTCGTGCTAAGAAACTGACTTGAACTTATGATGCAAAATTTACAGGTCGTTCAGTCAATGTAACTGCTGAGTACATTCTCTCTAATGCATAATCTTACTGTTAAAATATAAACTATAAATTTATAGAGGTTCTCCTTGGTATTAATTAGTTATAATATAAAAAAAACAGGATTGGAATTGTCTTTATTGCAAATATATGTGAAAGTATGTTTCTATATACAGTATATAGATGCATACTTTCTTCTGTCTTCTCTCTTCCTACTATCTCACCCTACACTAAATCTGCCTGTCTCCATTTTCCATTTCTTTTATCATTTATGATCTTTCAAGGTCAGAAACAGGCAAACAGATGTATAGGTTTTCTAATAAATAAGAATCTGCTCACCCTACTATACCCAGTCCTTCGAAGAAAGAGGGTGTGTTTGTATGTATGTAAAGTTCAGATGAAATACCGGGTGGAGAAGTTCAAGTATGTGTGTATGTGTGGGGGTATGGGACAAAAGCCAAAGGTTGAATGGAAAAGCAGCATGTTTAATTCAGTACATAGTTGGCAATAACTTACACAGTCAATATTGTTAGAAACTGAAACTTGATTTTTTTTTTCTCAGTACGAGGTACACACAGTATTATCACACCTCCTTCCTTGACACACATGGTTTGAAATGAAATGATTTAACCAGGAGTCTCAATAAGGTGTAGTTGGCCAGGCCTGTTGTGACATGCCCAGTAGAACCCTGGTTTGTAAGCGAGATAACAGGAGTAGTTTTTTCTACCACCTGTTTACCAAGCACAGTATAAATCTAGGAAAATATAAGTCAAACATGCTTCTGTTGAAACCCAGGTTACCTCATCCATTACACAGCTTGCAAGGACAATAAAATTATTTTTAAAAAATGCTAATATTTTTATAAACTGATGCACTGATTTTGCTAGGCTAGTAATGGACCATTTCAAATAATTTAATACATGAAATGTAATTGATTACTTAATGACATTCTCTACATGTTCAAATCAGGCATAATGTATTAACAATATTATCATTGTTGAAAGAACCAATCATTCTCCCAATGAAGTTACTAACTGAGAAGTACTATCCATATCTACAGTCATCATGAAATACATACTCATCCCAATTTACTCGACACACACTGTTAAAACATTTCCAGTAATTCCATCTGGCCATTTGATCCTTTTAGCCTGTACATATATGTTTAAAATCATATCTATAACAGGATACCATTGTGAAGAGGAAGTGTCCTTTTTGTAGCATTTGTTCTCTCCCTAGATGGTTTCTTAGACAATATTCTCAAAGAAAGTTTTATTCTGTAGTATAATTCCCCAGGTCTTTTTTTTTAAAGAGTCAGAACCTTGGTGGTGCTAAAGATTCCATTTGCTGGAGTTTGATTCACTTCAGGAGGATATGAATAAATGAATATCACAATGAATAAAAAGACACTTCAGGTCTTAAAGTAATGATGGATGTCATTTCTTTTTCCTTAGTTGAGCAGTTCTTGACATAATAGGGATTGATATAATTGATATAATAGTCCTGTGAAATAGGATTATTTACTGTATTTTTATTATTTACAGTACTGTTTGATTTCAAATGTATGAAGAAGGCAAGAAATTGCACTAATTAACTTTGACGAGACACACCTGTTAATTGAAAAGCATTCCAGGTAACTACCCCATGAAGCTGGGTAAGATAATGCCAGTAGTGTGCAAAGCATCATCAAGGTAAATGCTGGCTACTTTGAAGAATCTAAAATATTAAACAAATTTTGTCTTTTAACAATTTATTTTTAACCACATAATTACCTCCAACAATTTTGTTATAAGAGGGTATGTTTTCACCTTCATTTGTGTGTTTGTTTGACTTTTCCCAACATAACTCAAAGTAATGAATGGATTTTGATTAAATTTCGAGGAAAGGTGGGCCACGGGCCAAGAAACAATTGATTAGATTTTGATGCAAATCTTGATATGTATGTGGATCCAGGATTTTTTTGACTGTTTGTAACTCAAAAATGTAACTCAAAATGTAACTCAAATGAGTGTAACTCAAAAATTAGTGAAATAATTTTGATGAACTTTGCTGTACAGCTTTAAGATTGTCCTAGATTAAAGTGATTTGATTTTGATAATGTGTGGCTTGAGGTATGCACTCTACTGAGTGCCCTTCAAGTTCCACATATAATCCATATGTTATTTAATACTTTTGATATCTTCACTGTTGTTTTACAATGTAGAAAATAGTCAAAATACAGAAATACTTAGTGGTGCTTGAACATTTGTGAACCGTTTTGAATTTTCTATATTTCTGCATAAATATGACTGAAAACAACATCAGATTTTCACACAAGTCCTAAAAGTAGATCAAGAGAACAGACTTAAACAAATAAGACAAAAATATTATACTTAGTCATTTATTTATTGAGGAAAATGATGCAATATTACATATCTGTGAGTGGCAAAAGTATGTGACCCTTTGCTTTCAGTATCTGGTGTGACCCCCTTGTGCAGCA
>JAPEKM010000001.1:38317590-38327957 GCA_027575975.1 Cathorops multiradiatus
CATTTATCATTTTCGTTTCACTTCACAATTATGTGCTACTCTGTGTTGGTCTATCACATAAAATCTCAATAAAAAAACTTTTAAATTTGTGGTTGTAAGGTGGAAAAATGTGAAAAAGTTCAAGGGGTATGAATACTTTTGCAAGGCACTGTATTTGATTTGGTATAGGTTTTTACATTGGATGCCCTTCCTGATGCAACCCTAACCAATCTATCCACACTTGGGATCAGCACAAAGTATGCACTGGATTGTGCAACCCCACTGGCTGGGTATTTTTACCTAATCTGCATGTCTTTGAATTATGGGAGGAAACTAGAGCACCCAAAGGAAACCCACACAGACACAGGGAGAACATGCAAATACCACACAGAAAGTCCCTCATCAGCTGTAAGGTGCGAACCCAGAACTTTCTTGTTGTGAGGTGAAAGTGCTAACCACTGCATTGGCATGCCACCCTGTTTTATTCCTCTTATACCAAAAGCAATTTATCACTGATTAAATTTTTTTTAACAAAATCCCAGGTTGTAAAGCAACCATTTATTACATTTCATGTTGTGGAACATCTATAAAACAAGTTAGTTCCTGTATTTACTTATGTGAAAACAGCAATAAACTGTTGTTTCCTCACTAGCCTCCTTTATTTCCTCTTTCTTGAAGTTAATGAGACAAAGATCACAGCTCATGGTACCAAGAAACTGGCGAATACAAAATTTCATGGCCTGAAGACTTTCCCATGGCAGAAAATTTAATGACCATTACAAAGTGATCATATGCGAGGAATCTAAATAAACATCCCATTCAGAAAACTTCATAAATCAGTTATTCAGTGGAGACTTTTTAAAAATTATTATAAATAGAAGAATTGTTGCTGTCTGTTATGGACAATAAATAATTTCTGCCATTTTGTGACAAAATAAAGCAAAGCTGCTATCTGAAGAAGAAAGTGTCAGCTAGCTCACTAGAAATATAAACAAATTTCAAAAATTAACACAATCATACAAAATTTATACTTACATTTTATTTACAATACTACTACAAATTACAAAGATAAAATAAGACATTCTAGTAGGAAAAATAATTAGGCAAGTTGGAGCCTATCCCAGCTGACTAAAGGCGAGAGGCAGGGTACACTGTGGACAAGTTGCCAGGTTATCACAGGGCTGACACAGACAACCATTCACACTTGCGTTCAATTTAGAGCCACAAATTAGCCGAACCCGCATGCCTTTGGACTGTGGGAGAAACTGGAGTACCCGGAGGAAACCCACGCAGACATGAGGAGAACATGCAAATTCCACAAAGAAAGGCCCCCGCTGGCCACTGGGCTCGAACCCCGAACCTTCTTGCTGTGAGGCGACAGTGCTAACCACTTACACCACTGTGCCGCCTATATATATATATATATATATATATATATAAAATTCAAATTATTTTCCCTACTAGTATGTCTTGTTTTATAATAAGGCTTCACCCCGCCGCCATTTCAGACAATCAGACCATATGTCCATACTTTTTGCCCCCACCTACAAACCCATTCACAAACGAGTCAGACCAGCTGTGAGAAAGGTGAGAACTTGGCTACAAGGTGCCATATCTGCCCTACAAAATTGTTTTGACTGTACAGACTGGAACATGTTCAGGGAAACTGACACCTACGAACATTCAGTGGACCTGGAGGAGTATACTGCCTCAGTGACTGACTACATCAGCAAGTGCATTGTGGATGTTACTTTCTGAAAAAAACTTCTCCTGTGCAAACCATAAATCCTGGTTCTCTGCAGAGATATGCACCCTCATGAAAATCAAGAATTCTGCCTCCAAGTCTAAAGACAGAGAGGCTTACACTACAGCCTTAACCAAACTGCCACAGGCCATCTAAAAGGCAAAATGAGCATATGCATAGAAGATCAACAGTCACTTCATGGACTCAAAGGACACTCGGTGCATGTGGCAGGGCATTCAAACCATCACAAACTGCAAGCCAACACGTCAGGCCCGCAGCAGTGAGCCCTCCCTACCAGATGCACTGAATTACTTCTTTGCACTTTTTGAGACATAGAACAGGGAACTAGTAAGAAAGACAGCACCCTCCCCCAGTGACCAAGTTTTCTGTCTTTCTGCTGCTGATGTCAGGGAGAGTCTTTGCTCCAGAAAAAGTGGAGGCCCTGACAACATACCTGGCTACATGCTCAAGGAATGTGCTGATCAGCTTGCTGATATTTTCAACATATCCCAGAGCACAGCTGTGGTATCTGCATGCATCAAAACCACCAAAATCATCCCAGTACCAAGGAAGTCTACCATGTCCTGGCTCAATGACTACTGGCCTGTAGCACTCATGTGCATCATCATGAATTGCTTCGAGAGGCTGATATTGAGACAAATAAAAGTACAACTGCCATGGGAATTAGACTCCCTACAGTTTGCTTACTGGCAAAACCAGACCACAAATGATGTCATTTCAACTGCCCTCCACCTGATCCTCTACACTTGGACAAAAAGGACAGTTATGCTAAAATGCTGCTTATTGACTTCATTTCAGTATTTGACAATCATCCCACAGAAGCTGGTACAGAAGTTGGACCTGCTGTATGTGAACATCTCTCTGGAATTGGATCCTGGACTTCCTGACTGACAGGCCCCAGTCGGTCTCCATAGGACACAACACCTCCAGGGACCTCAGACTGAACACATGTGCCCCCCCAGGGGCAGTGCTCATCCTGCTGCTGTTTAGTCTGCTGATGCACAACTGTGCTGCCCAGCTGCTATATCAAGTTTGCAGATAACTTAACAGTAGTGGTTCTCATTAGTAACAACGATGAGTCTGAATATGGAGCAGAGATCAAACATCTGGTGGAATGGTGTCAGGACAGCAAGATGACTCTTAATGTCGAGAAGACAAAATAGATGGTTGTTGGCTTCAGAAAGAACCCTGCTGCTTACTCCCCAATGTATATCAATGGCTCCAATGTTGAAACAGTCAGCAGCCTGAAGTTTCTGGGAGTGCAACTGGAAGACAACCTCTCCTGGACCCTGGACACCACCGCCATTACCAAGAAAGCTCAACAGTTTCTGCAAAAGCTGAAGAAGGCCAGCCTCCCTCCTCCCATCCTTACATCCTTCTACTGAGGGACCATTGAGAGTGTTCTCTGCAGTTACATCACTGTCTATTTTGGGAACTGGAATGTCACTGAACAAAAGCCCCTGCAGCAGCTAGTGAGAACAGCAGAGAGGATCATTGGGATCCCTCTCCCACCTATCTCCCAATTCTATAACAAGAACATCATCTGCTGTGCCAACAGCATAGTGCAGGACAAGTCCCACCCATTCCCTGTACTGTTCTCCCTCCTGCCATCTGGCAGAAGGTTACCAAAGCATTCAAACCATCACTGCCAGACACTGTAACAGCTTCTTTCCCCAGGCAGTCAGAGTCCTGAACTCACTGTTACCCCTGAAAAACTAACAGTAATCAATCCATTCAAATTGAAATAAAGTTTCTCATCCATTTGTACAAATATGCACGTCTTGTCTTCTTGTAATATCCTGGTAAAATTTTAACTCTTGCCTCTTGTATTTTTGCACTAAAATGACCATTTGCACATGAATGCACAATGCCACTTTGCACCTGTCTTTGTCTTGTCATTTATGTTGTTTATTGTACTTTGATAGCTATATGTTTAAAAAGCTAGATCTTAAGATAGCTAAATGTTACTTAGATAGCTATATATAGAGTTATTTATATTATCTTGTCTTGTAATTTTTCTATTTCTCGATAAATGCACCATGGGGAGCCTGAAGGAAACAGTACTTCAATGCACTGTACACTTGTATATGGATGTATTGACAATAAAACTCTTTTGAATCTATAAACTGATGATCAGAATTATTCACCCCCAATTAGTGTCTGAGCTGTTGTTATAGGCAATTAATCAACGCTTTCTGACCAATCAGATTTGAGAATTCAAGAGTGTTGTGGTATGAACACTGATACAGTATGATAATAATGAGCCTTCTAAAAATCCTAGCCAACAGTTGCTTGTATGTTAGAATGTGAAAGTTTGAAACTTTGCATTGCATTTTTTTTATTGGTCTATAACTAATGACCCCCCACACACACTTCTCCAAAACAATACTCTGTTCTACTGCTGCTGCACTCCAATTATAGGTTTTACGTCTGCAGGGATAACAAAGCAGCCCAACGTGTTTTCAGCTCAATGCAAGTGACTAGTGGCTAAATGTCACAGTGATGTGGGCTCTATAGTGAGGCAGTATTGGCTAAACCCAGAATACCAACAGTAGTCTTTGTTGTCTTCCTCACTGGTTCACACAGTGTGGTGTCTGAATGGATTCAAAAGATCTGAATAATGAACCATCATACAACTGCAACCAAAATTAATGGCTTTTTAGCCTTGTGTCTCTGCATGAGAGAGAGAGAGAGAGAGAGAGAGAGAGAGAGAGAGAGAGATTTCAGTGTAGCATATGTTGCTTTACTTGAAGAGAGGCAATTAGATATTTTGCATATTTTCCCCTGTATCTGGTAACTGGCCATGCTTTCTCTCCCTATTTACTAGGATTTCATCGTCATAGAGGATTGACATGTGGATTGATCCGACGACACAATGCTCCTCCAAGCTGTCTCATGTACTTCCCCAGAATTGGTTTTAACGGAGAAGATATTTTCTGGAGCGTTTCTTTGTCTGGAGCAGGACAAGGAAGTGAAAATGGAGAGAAAAAAAAAAAGAGGGGAAAAATATATGAAGAAAGGAGACGATTGCTTGGCTGTCAGAAAGCAGCAGAAAAGTGCATGAACATTATTTATACCACTTGATGGGACAGAGGTTTTCCATCCTGAAAGTCAGAAGGATAGGCAGAGGCAGCATATATTACACAGGAACAAATTGCCACTGTGAGAAATGCCAGAAGGCCACCTATATTTTAATCAGAAATAGCATGAATATGTTTTATGAAGAAACAACTAAGGGTGAAACACAAAGGGGTAAAATTAAACTGTTGAACTCTTGCCGCTGAATGCTTTGAAACATTGGGCAGTTATATCTTTGACCTCTCATGCATGCTGTCTGCCTGAGGGCTCATATGACATATGCAGTCTGCCAACCAGATATGAACACGACTCTTATCTGAAGAAGGAAAAAGAAGTCTATAGCAAAAGAAGTCTTTGTAATTGCCTGTCTTTTAAGTGTCGCCGGACATTCTGTATAAGATGAGGAATGCAAATTGGATCATGAACTATCAAGTCTTTCTATGGCTTGTTCTATAATTAAAAATAAAAAGGGTAGTCAGAACTGCAACTGTTCACATTAAGACAAATATTACATTCCTATACCTAGGATAAATCCTCAAGATCATAACTCATTCCTCCATCTTGACTATATTATCCATAACAAAACTAACACTGTAGACTGTGGGTGGAGCACAGAAAGATGGCAGGACAGAACTGAGTTCCAGAAACTCAGTTATTTTGACACTTTGCAGACGCCAAATGAATTCTCAGACACACACAGACATGCACACAACACTGGTCTGGTTCGGGAGAGCCCTGCTCTGCTTCTCTCTCTCCCTATAAAGGGCACAGTCACTGGGAAGACACAAACACACATTAATTCACATCAGGTGTAGTGAATCTGCCACTTACATTCCCTGACTCTGCCCTCCTGTCACAGACTGACGCTTGACCATGGCCCCCTGCCACATACCCCCACCGCCCGACTCAGGTCAGGCAGCCGTCCGGCCCGCAGCCAACTCCCCCCTGATGGAAGAGGAAGTCCGCCATGACCATCTGCACCCCCGGCCTGTAGACCACCTTGAAATTAAAGGGCTGGAGTGCCAGATACCAATGGTTGATCCGCGCGTTGGCATCCTTCATGCGGTGGAGCCACTGGAGGGGTGCGTGGTCCAAAAAGAGGGTGAAAGGGCATCCCAGCAGGTAGTAGCGGAGGGTGAAGACTGCCCACTTGATGGCCAGGCACTCTTTCAATCGTGCTGTAGTGCCCCTCACGCACTGACAGCTTCCTGCTGATGTATAGCACTGGGCGATCCTCCCTCTCCTGGGACAAAACAGCCCCCAGCCCTCTGTCCGACACATACGTCTGCAAAATAAAGGGGAGAGAGAAGTCAGGGGAGTGCAAAAGTGGCCCCCCACACAGTGCAGCCTTTACCTCAGAGAAAGTCCATTGGCATTGCTCCGTCCACTGGACCAGATCTGGTGCCCCCTTTTTAGTGAGGTCAGTCAATGGGCTGGTGACATCCAAATAATTAGGTATAAAGCTACGATAATAGCCAGCCAAGGAACTGTCTCACCCCCTTTTTGGTCTTGGGCCTCGGGCAGGCCGCAATCGCTGGCGTCTTATTAATTTGGGGACGCACCTGCCCATTGCCCAAGTTGAAGCCCAGATACTGTACTTCCACCCACCCAATCACACACTTCTTTGGGTTGGCTAGTGAGCCCCATTTGCCTCAGCGACCCAAGAATGGCCCTCAGGTGTTCCAGGTGCCATGGCCAGTCATTACTATAGATAATGATGTCATTATCTGCCCCCACGCATAGGTGGCGTCAGGGCAGAGAACTGTCCATAAGCTGCTGGAACATAGCGGGCACCCCAAACAACCCAAAAGGAAGTGTGATTAATTGGTGTAAACCAAATGGTGTGGAAAAGGCCACCTCTAAGGCCACCTCTTTTTCTTGGGATAATGGAGTCAAGGGGATCTGCCAATATCCCTTTGTTAAATCCAGTGTCGAAAAAAAGCGAGCCGTGCTGAGCCGATCAAGAAACTCATCAATATGAGGCATTGGGTACACATCAAATTTAGACACCGCATTGAATTTTCTATAGTCCACACAGAACCGGACCAACCCATTGGACTTGGGAACCAAAACCACTGGGCTGCTCCAGTCACTGTGGGACTCCTCGACGATGCAAATGTCAAGCATGGTCTCGAGTTCTTCCTGAACCGCCTTTTTTTTATATTCAGGCAACCTATACAGGCGGCTATGTACTACCAACCCCAGGGGCGTCTCAATGTGGTGTTCTATGAGGTTGGTGCGGCCGGGCAGGGATGAGAACACGTCTGAAAATTCAGTCTG
Source organism: Cathorops multiradiatus (assembly GCA_027575975.1). NCBI lineage: Eukaryota > Metazoa > Chordata > Actinopteri > Siluriformes > Ariidae > Cathorops > Cathorops multiradiatus. The sequence continues at coordinate 38,324,693 of JAPEKM010000001.1, forward strand.
CAACTGGGCAACCTCCGTGCCTTGGGTCGGGGAGAGGTGGTCTCCACAGGGGACCGGAGGAGTACTGTACGCGATGCCAATGTTCCCTTTTGAACCTCTGGCCCCAGCTCTGCCTTCTCTGGAACCACTGACACCAATGCCACGGGGACCTCCTTGTTCCAGAGTTTGAGTTGATTAATGTGGTAAATCTGTAATGCCCTGCCCCTGTCTGTTCGCCTCACCTTATAGTCGATGTCCCCGACTCACTGTGTGACCTCAAAGGGTCCTTGCCACTTGGCAACCAATTTAGAGCCCGACGTGGGCAACAGTATGAGAACTTTATCTCCCGGTGCGAACTCCCTAAGGCTCATGCCCCTGTCATACAGGCGGGTTTGTCGTTCTTGGGCCTGCTGCAAATTCTCTTGGGTTAGACGTGAGAGTGTGTGGAGTTTTGCGCGCAGGTCAAGAACGTACTGAATTTCATTTTTACTCTGTGAAGGTCCCTCCTCCCAATTTTCCCATAGCACATCTAGAATGCCACGCAGATTACGCCCATATAACAATTCAAATGGGGAAAAACCTGTGGAGGCTTGTGGGACTTCTCGCACTGAAAAGAGCAGGGGTTCAAGCCATTTATCCCAGTCGCTGCTTCCAGGTATCGCGTTGCATAGTCCACCAGAACTAAAATAAAGCGGTACCCTCATCTTGACCAATCTAATGGCCCAACAAGATCCATCCCAATTCTTTCGAACAGTGTCTCAATTAATGGAAGAGGGTGCAAAGGCGCTTTTGGAATGACCACTGGATTTACTAACTGGCATTTGCGGCATGCCGTACACCACCTATGAACATCGCCATGAATCCCCGGCCAATAGAATTGGGCCATTATTCGGGCTAGCGTTTTATCCTGCCCTAAGTGTCCAGCCATGGGATTAAAGTGAGCTGCCTGGAATACCAATTCCCGATGGCTCTTCGGAATTAACAACTGTGTAATGATTTCCTTCATTTGAGTGTCCTGCGTCACTCAGTATACTCTGTCCGTAATTATGGAAAAATAGGGGAAGGTCAGACTGGCATTTGGCTGGGGCGTTTGACCATCAATTGCTCTCACTTGGTCAAATGCATGTCTCTGAGTTAGGTCTTGTGACTGCTCCAATGGGAAATCCGCTAGGGATTCCCTGAGAGAGGGAAGAGGAGCCGGCGGCTCCTCACTCTGATGTGATGATGAGGCAGACGGCTCTGTGACAGCCGCTCCTATCAAAGCAACCCCGGCTCCTCCGGCTTCACTGCAGGACCCACTCTTTACCAAATGTCCACCAAAGCCTGATACGTATCCCCTTGGACACTCACTGGTAATGCAATATGCTCCAGCTTGATCGAGGGCAGTCCCTGGTGAGTCGGGGATCTGGATCACCGTGCCCACTTCCAATGCTGTGCACTGATGCTGGAGGTGCCCCGGCTCCCCGCAGCACCAGCCAACTGGCCTGAGCTCTCTCTCTGCACCAGTGTTCTGGGGCTCACTCACCTGAGGAGGGGGAGAGACAGACACGGAAGTGGGAACCAGGAGGGCACTGCGGGTGTGGCAGGCCAGCTGGGGTGGAGCCGGCCCCCGCCTCCGTGGTGGGGGAATGGGGTGAGGATGAGACACAGAAGGGGAGGAAAAGAGAGAGAGAGATATGGGAGAAGAAACACGCCTTCCTGGCATCGGAACAGCTGCCAAATGATCCTCCGCCACCTCGATAGCCTGATCCAGCGACGCCGGGCAGTGGCACTGGACCCACTCTGCTGTCCCCTCAGGTAACCGGGCGATGAACTGCTCCAGTGCCACCAGGTCGATTACTCCCTCGGTGTCTCAGTCGTCGGCCCTCAGCCACTGCCTGCAGGAGTCCCCGAGCTGCTGGCCGAACGCAAACAGCCAGCCGACATCCTCTAGGCGCAGAGCGCAGAAGCGCTGATGGTGTTGGTGCAGTGTGCGCCCCACATGCTGGAGGATGGTGCAGCGAAAGTCAGCATAGATCAGCCGGCTGTTGGTGGGGAGCTGTAGCACGGCCAGCTTCGCCTCGCCGTTAGCAGAGGGAGGAGGCACGCTATGCGCTGTTCCACCGGCCAGCCTGAGGCCTCTGCTGCCTGCTCGAAGAGCATGAGGAAGGCCTCAGGGTCATCATGCGGGCCCATCTTCGTGAGGGTGAGGTGGGACGGGCCCATGGTGGTGGAGGTGGTGGACCCCGCCAATGCGAGGAGATGCCGGAACGCCTGTCGGTCCTCCTGCTGTGCCAGCACCAGGGCCTCGAACCTGTTCTCTTGCTCCTTTTGGAGGGTGACTAGCACCTGGTGCTAGCTCTGCTGGGCCGTGGTGAGGACGTGGACTAACTCAGTGAACGGGGAGGATTCCATGGGGCTGCTCTCTGCGCTCCAATTCCTGGGTTTCAGCACCACTGTAGTAAACTAAGGTGTGGGCGGAGCACAAAAGGATGGCAGGACAGAACTGAGTTCCAGAAAACTCTTTATTTTAGACATTTTTCAGTCGTCTATCTAATAAGCACTTCGCTCACACACACACACACACACACACACACACACACACACACACACATATATCCAGCGTCTGGTTGGGAGAGAGCTGCTCTGCTGCTCTCTCTCTCCTTATAAAGGGCGCAGTCACTGGGAAGACACAAACACATGTTAATTCCTCTCAGGTGCAGTGATTCTGCCACTTACCTTCCCCGACTCTGCCCTCCTGTCACAGACCGACGCTTGAACACGCCCCCGCTGCCACAATGTGTTATTCACTTATACTCATATTTTATTTGACATTTACATGAAAAATTAAATATACTCAAATAAAAAATAGCAAACGAAGTGGTCTTCTTCCTGTCTACAATGCTACATGCTACATGATCAGTTCCTTGGTTCCTCCCCAATATATATGCCCAGAGTTTTGCCCCTCATGTCGTGTGTGGGTCGCATGCACTGCATGCAGATCGTGTGCACTGCGTGCAGGTCACAAGTGCTGCATGCACGCCACACAAAGGGGTAGAAAGTGAGATGTACTTCTGTCTTGTGGGCCACTCAAATAGCAAGTGTGGAATACTTGTGTAGTACTTCTGAGGCACATCTCTCATACAATGACCGTGTGTCACTCATGTGTCTTACTGTCATCGCAAAAAGCCCCTACTAGATGTGCTGCTGACTTGGTTCAGGTGCAGAAACGGGTCCTGAAAATTTTCTCAGGAGGGGCAAATTATCCAATAATGTCATAAGGTGACTCATTCAACAGGTACATTAT
>JAPEKM010000001.1:39426314-39436377 GCA_027575975.1 Cathorops multiradiatus
GTGGGCTGCCAGTTCTCCCGTCTGACCGCCGCGATCCATTTATTTCGTCTTTCTTGATCAGTTGGGAAGCGATGAAACGACAAACCAGGTTTATCACCTCTCCGATTATGACACCCAACAGCACAACGCGTCTCTGGCATTTTCGATCAAGATTTTTAAGGAATTACAACGACTTATTTTAATACGGTTTGGAGAGCGTGCAGAGTAAGCTTGACCGGCAAAATGGCGTCAAACAAAAGTCACGTGACCAGTGACGTCAGGTCGAAGACCTCAATAGACGATATAAACACATACTGTTAAAAAAAAAACTTCATACCAGTCTCAAACCTATGGCTGACTCAAAGAAGTTATCCTCCAGAATTGCCCTGTATTGTAGTGTCATTCATCTTTCTTTCAGTCCTGACCAGCTTTCCTGTCCCTGCAGATGAAAACTATCCCCACAGCATGATGCTCCCACCACCATGGTTCACTGTAGGAATGGTGTTCTCAGGGTGTTGGGTTTGCGCCACACATGGAATTTCCTATGATGGCTAAAAAGATCTATTTTAGTCTCATCTGACCAGAGAGTTTTCTTCCATGTGTTTAAGGAGACTGCCACATGTTGTTGGGCAAATGCCAAACGTGTTTTATTAAGCAATGGCTTTTTTTATGGTCACTCTTCGATAAAGCCCCACTCTGTGGAGTGAATGACTTAAAGTGATCCTATGCACAGATACTTCCATCTCCTCTGTGGATCTTTGCAGCTCCTTCAGTGTTATCTTTGGTGTATTTGATGCATTTCTGATTAATGCCCTCCTTGTCTGGTCTGTGAGTTTTGGTGGGTGGACTTCTCTTGTCAGGCTTGTAGTGGTGCCATATTCTTTCCATTTTGCTGTAATGGATTCACTGGTGCTCCCTGGGATATTCAATGTTTGGGATATTTTTTTATAACCCAACCTTGATCTATACTTCTCCACAACTTTGTCTCTGACCTGTTTGGAGTGCTTCTTGGTTTTCATGTTGCTTGCTTAAATCATGTGACACTTTAATTGCACACAGGTGGATCTTAATCAACTAATTATGTGACTTATGAAGTTAATTGGTTGGACCAGCTCTTATTTAGGGGTTTCATATGAAAGGGGGTGAATACCTATGTACACTCCAGATTTCTGTTTTTTCATCTTAATTATTGTTTGTGTCACAATCGAACAACAATTTGCAGCTTTAAAATGGTAGGCATGTTGTGTAAATCAAATTGTGCTAACCCCAAATTAACAGGACAAACACCAAGGGGGATGAATACTTTTGCAAGGCATTATGTCTTCACTGTAATAAAAAAAAAAGTTTTCCATTTGTTTTTAATTACCCTTAGATTATGAGGTGCATGCACCATACACGTGCCTATGAATGAGTTGTTTCTATAGAAACAATAATGCATTAGAAGAAGCGCATTAATATATAACTCGCAGCGGCACTACTGTCAGTGTTACTGTTATAGAAAATTGATGATAATGATGATAGACGTATAAAGCGCCATTTCCATGAGTTCAGTAGCATTGGAAACAGTTACAATTCAAAGCCCTGATTAAACCAATGCATATTGAGTTTTTGCTTAAAGCAGTCTATGTTGGTACAGTCCTTAATGTCTTCTGGTAAGTTGTTCCACAGTTCAGGAGCAGCAATACAAAAAACGTGACTTCCATACATCTTGAGATAGAAGAAAGGTTTCTTGAAGCGATTCCTATTGGAGGAACGGAGGGGACATGATGGCTTGTAAGGAGTAATTAGATTCTTAAGGTAGTCAGGAGCCGTATCATGAAGTGTCTTGTAACTGTAGGTCAGGATCAGAATTTTAAACTTTACACGATAGTCCACAGGGAGTCAGTGAAGTGCCTTAAGGATTGGTGTTACATGATCAAACTTGGAAGACATGAGACAAGACATGCAGCAGCATTCTGGACGTGTTGCAGCTTCTTAATCAGACATGAAGGAAGGCCATACATACAGAGCATTGCAATAATCAAGCTTTGAGGTAACTAGCGCATGGATGACAATCTTTCAATGTTCCGAAGATGATAAAATGCAACTTTACATGTAGCTGTTATGTCAAACTTCATGGAAAGACAGTCATCAAATGTCACACCAATGTTACGTGCCTGCTCAAAGGAGAATACTGTTTCATTGCAAACAGATATAGATTGCAGAAATGGCCTGTGAAGATATTACAAGTACCTCCATTTTGTCTCTGTTGAACTTCAGCTTTTTATAGGACATCCAGCGATCAATATCACATGTAGTTTTCAATTCATTGTTTAGAAGATTCCATGTCATGAACAAATGACGTTCAAAGGTGACATACAGCTGCGTGTCATCAGTATACATGTGATAGTTCATCTTGTGGCTATGTGCAATGTCTCCGAGAAGAGAGGTATACAAAGAGTAAAGCATAGGTCCCAACACGGTTCCTTGTGGAACACCACATTCGAGTTTGCTGTGAGATGATGATGTTCCTTCAATACTCACAAACTGTGTCTGGCCAGAAAGATACGAGCAAAACCACTTAAAAGCTGAACTAACAATGCCATACCTCTTACGGAGATGACGAATTAAGAAGGCGTGGTCAACAGTATTGACAGCTGCCGACAAGTCCAGTAAAAGAATAATAATAGTCATGAGAATCAATGGCCATTTCAATATCATTATGCACTCAAACAAGAGTGGTTTCTGTGCTATGGTTCTTTCTATAGGCAGATTGAAAATTCTCACTCAAATATATATAATATAGTACAGTGTCTTGCAAACGTATTCATCCCCCTTGGTGTTTGTCCTGTTTTGTCGCATTACAAGCTTGTGGAGAAGTATAGATCAGGGTTGGGTTGTAAAAATATTCCAAACTTTGAATATCCCAGGGAGAGCCATTAAATCCATTATAGCAAAATAAAAATATATATATATATCACCACTACAAACCTGACAAGAGAAGGCCGCCCACCAAAACTCACAGACCGGGCAAGGAGGGCATTAATCAGAGACGCAACAAAGACACCAAAGATAACAGTGAAGGATCTGCAAAGATCCACAGCAGAGATGGGAGTATCTGTCCATGGGACCACTTTAAGCCGTACACTCCACAGAGTGGGGCTTTATGGAAGAGTGTCCAGAAAAAATCTATTGCTTGAAGGAAAAATAAGAAAACACATTTGGAGTTTGCCCAATAGCATGTGGCAGACTCCCCAAATACATTAGAAGAAGGTTCTTCTGGTCAAATGAGACTAAAATTTATATTTTTGGCCATCATGGGAAATACCATGTGTGGTGCAAACCCAACATCCTGAGAATATCATTCCTACAGTGAAGCCCGGTGGTGGCAGCATCATGCTGCAGGGATATTTTTCATCTGCAGGTACAGGAAAGCTGGTCAGGACTGAAGGAAAGATGGACGGCATTAAATACAGGCCGCTCCACTTGGGATCGCCACCTTACTTGTGGTGGGGCAGTTTGCGTGTCCGAGTGACCTCTAGAGCTATGTCAGCTGGAGTCTCAAACTCCTGGTTGGGCCACCCATACTGAACAGGTTGAAAGGTAGGGGCCAGATGAAGAGTGATACCCTAGTCCTCCAGGTTGGGGGTTGGGCATAGGGCCAACTACTCCACCCCTTAAAAAGAAACAAAGTTATGGAAACCACAACAACGACGACAAGTGAAACATCTGGTCTGAGGGTAGACTTGAGCCAGACAATCAGTGGCAGCATGACTAACTCTAATGAAAGCCTCCATGAGGAAGTTAGAACTGCGAGAGATGATCTACTCAGACCAAAGGCAAGGATTAGAATAGGAGTATGGAACGTCCACCCCATGTATGAAACATCAAAGTCAGCCCTGGTTTTGAGAGAAATGAGTAAGTATAATTTGGATATTCTTGGCATAAGTGAGTGCCATTGGACTGGGTCTGGACACCAAAGAACAACTGATGGCTCGGTCATACTGGATTCAGGCCATGAAAACACCCACACCAACAGCATGGCCTTGATTATCACCAAGAAGTATGTAAACACCTTACTAGAATGGGAACCAATCAGTGACCAAATGTTAAGAGCGTGATTTGACTCAAAACACTGTAAGCTTACAATCATTCAGTGTTATGCACCTACAGTACAAATGAAGCAGACAAGGCTAAAGATGACTGGTACAAACATCTAACCCAAGTAATTTCCAAGGTTCCCCGCCACAACATGCTTCTGGTTATCAGTGATTTGAATGCCAAAGTAGGAACAGATAACACCAACTATGAAAAAGCTATGGGCAAACATGGCTGTGGCACAATGAATGACAACAGCAAACGCCTTGCTGATTTCTGTCTTAACAACAACCTTGTAATTGGAGGTACCATCTTTCCCCACAAGAACATCCACAAGCTCACTTGGAGGTCACCGGATGGAAGGACATTAAACCAAATTGATCATATCATTGTCAATGGAAGATAGCAGCAGTCTCTGACAGACATTAGAGCCTTCTGAGGAGCTAATGTATCAAGTGACCATAATTTAATTGTAGCAACAGTGAGTTTAAACTACGCGAGGTAAGGAAGCAAGGTCATCCGTGTAAGCTACTTATCACCAAGCTGAAAAAAATCCCGATATACACAAATAGTTTGCCCTGGAAGTTAGAAACCATTTCAAAACCCTTGTCTAGGTTACAGAAGAGGACACCACAGTCGAAACCAAATGGAATAATATCAAGAACACCTATAGCGAGGCAGCAGCCAGTACCTTAGGCTACGTGAAGAGGAAGAACAAGAAACGGATATCACCTGAGACATGGAATAAGATAGAAGAACAAAAGCAACTTAAAGTAGAGATGCTGAACACAAAGTTACCTAGGCTACAAGAACAAGCACAGCAGGCATACAAGTCCAAAGATAAAGAGGTGAAAAGAAGTGCTAAGAAGGATAAGCAGGCATTTATTGAAGAGATGGCTTCCAAGGCCGAACTAGCTGCAATGAGAGGGGAGATGAGCATTGTCTACAAGATTGCTAAACAACTCTGTGGTAGTAACACCAGCCACACAGCACCAGTTATAGCCAAGGATGGTTCTACACTGACCACAGAGTGTGAGCAAGCAGATAGATGGGTTCAACACTTCCAAGAAGTGCTCAACCACCCAGAACCAGACCATCCAACAAACCCTGACCCACCGCAAGAGGTCCTTAACATCGACACCAGCCCACCCACAGCTTTAGAGGTCAGAGAAGCTATTAGAGACATGAAGAATGGCAAAGCACCCGGCATAGATTCCATCTGCTCCAAGCTGATCTTGACACTGCAATGAATGTGCTGATTGACCTCTTCAGCATGATTTGGGACACCAACACCATCCCTAATGATTGGGCCAAGGGCCTCATTGACAAACTCCCAAAAAAGGGCAATCCACAAAACTACAATAACTGGCTTGGCATTACTCTTCTCTCCATTCCAAGCAAGATCTTCTGCAGAATTCTTCTCTGACAAATTGACTCAGCCATTGACAACAAGCTTAGACAAGAGCAAGCCAAAGTTCACAAGGGATGAGGGTGCATTGACCAGATCTTTGCACTAAGATACATCTTGTAGCAGTGCCTTGAGTGGAATGTCCTGCTGTACATTAGTTTTATAGACTTTTGGAAGACCTTTGATAGTGTGCATAGAGGGACTCTTTGGAAGATTCTGGAGTCGTATGGAATACCCAACAAGACTATTACACTAATTAGCCTCTTCTACAACCACTTTGAGTGCAGTGTCATCATTGATGGAAACACCCTATCCGAATCATTCACAGTTAATTCTGGTGTCCGCCAAGGCTGTACCCTCTCTCCCACGCTATTCCTAGTTATCTTTGACTGGATCATGTGAAAGACAACTTGCAACAAGCCTAGGGGCATACAGTGGATCCTCTTCTCCCATCTGGAGGACCTAGACTTTGCCAACAACCTGGCAGCCTTTTCTTCCAGGAAAGATCACCTACAAGAGAAAACTGATAGATTGGACACATTTTCCAAGCAAACTGGTCTTAAAGGTTCCCTTGCATCATTTTGTCATTAATTGTGCAGTGGTCTCTAGCATGAATGAATGCCCTGTGAGCCAGATTTGGTGAAAAAAATGCTGTGGTTCTCCTATTTCAGGCTTTTAGTTTGGTGAAAGAGTGGGTGGGGAGAGAACGACAGGATTTCAGCTCTTACTTATTAAGATTCGTGACATGTAAGCGTGTTACCTCTGATTGGCTAACAACAATCGGTAAACATGTTACCTCCGATTGGCTAACAGCAATTAGTAAACATGTTAACCTCTGATTGGCTAACTGTGACGCCGCCTCAACTGAGTCAGAGCCATTTCTGGCTCTGCAATCAGTGTTGCCAGATTGGGTGGGTTTAAGTGCAGTTTGGCAGGTTTTGAACTTATTTTGGGATGAAAAACATCAGCATTATCTGGCAACACTGTCTGCAGTGGGTAATTGTCTACGGTTTTACTGGCCTCGGTTGTTCAGTCAGCTTGAAAGCTAAAACTCACATAATGTCTTTGGAGATACAGCCGTATGTGTTTGATCCTGAATCCGAGGAGGAAGGAGAGAGAGAACAAGAACCGCTTCCTGATCGTCTGTTAGTGAATGTTTCACAATGGGAATATTTGCATTGGAACTTATATTTTCTCTGGAGGTGAATGTTTGTGCCGATGGTCATTAAGCTATGCTTTCAAGTTGTAATAAACAGTTGGTAACATTTTAAAATAAAGACTGATTTCTTTACACTGTCAATAGTCTTTGCCATCTTCCTCGTAGTTATTTTACTTTACAACACTGGGTTAGCGCCTTGCTAAATGCAGTCTAGCCACTGACCTAGCTTGCTAATCCTATGCTAGTTATGGCTTGAATTCCAGGTACCATATTTCAAAGACGATTTGGTCATAGCACACCAAATATAAAGATCCATACGTTCTAAACAAACACACCTACCTAAATTTCGCCAGGTGCACTTGTGGGAATTGCGCCAGAATGCCTACGGAAGCAGAGAACGTGTGCTGCAAGGAGATCCCTCCGGTAATGACAAATATGGCATGGCTTTGATTGAGACAATTTTGTTGACAAAGGTTACTCATTGTTAGCGTTCACGTGTGACATAAATTATCATGTATGCTGCAAGGAAACTCCTCCATTAATGAGTACTATGGCATGGCTCTGGTTTAAACTTCTTGTAAAACTCATGTTGTTTACATTCACATCTGACTGCTGAGGTGGTTACAAGAATGGGCGACACAAACACACCAGTGTCCTGTATGACCCTCCACCCAGGTAATCCACCACCATCACCCGTGCCCCTGGCCTGTGGACCACATCGATGGTGAAAGGCTGAAGGACTAGATATCAAAAAGTGTTCCATGTGTTGGCATCCTTCATATGTTGTAGCCACAGGAGCAGGGCATGGTCAGAACAGAAGGGGAAAGGGCATTGTAACACTTTTGTGGGTGTGGTTAATGAGGAACTGGGAGCAGGCACTGTAGTTCAAGGTAAGCTTCAGTTTTATTTACACTTTTCAATGATTTTTACGAATGAGCAGGCACACCGCACACAAACAATGGGGTGTCACAGCTCTCTCTCATTCCTAGCTTTCTGAAAGACACAGAGACACAGATTACTAGCCAGCCAGTAATTAGACACAGGTGCACATCAAGAGACAAGAATATTCTGCATCACGTTTACACCAATATCCCAACCAGAGACAAGAATATTCTGCATCACGTTTACACCAATATCCCAACCAGAGACAAGAATATTCTGGATCACATTTACATGAATATTCCAGGAGTTTATAAAGCTGCCCCATCCCCACACCTTGGCCTGTCTGACCACATTGCACTGGAAATGATTCCATCTTACAGACCTCTAATCTGCAGAACACGACCAGCTGTTAAAATCATCCAAGTCTGGAGTGAAGAATCTACTTTATTGCTGCAGGACTGTTTTGAAAATACAGACTGGGAGGAATACAGCTCATCTATTTTAGCATACAGAGCTTTCTGCACTGAGACAGTTTTAACCACCAAGACCATCAAAGTGTTCCCAAAACAAAAGCCCGGGTTTGACAGCAATGTTCGGTCTCTGCTCAGAGCACAGGACACTGCCTATAGGTCAGGGCACAAGCTGGCTTACAGCAATGCCTGGAGGGAACTGAAGAAGGGCATTAAAGAAGCCAAGTGCAGATATCAGCAGCACATTGAGGGCCACTTTTATAACAACAACCCCCACAGCATGTGGAGAGGTAGTAAAGCCATAATGGACTCCAAAAGTAGGACCCCACTGACCAGCCATGATGCTGCTCTTTCTGACACCCGGAAACAGTATTTTGTGTGCTTTGACAACCACACCAGCAAAGCGAGAGCTGAAATAACAATATCATCCAGGGAGGAGCCTGTACTTATCTTGCATTGCCATCAGGTAAGATCTATTCTGAGGAAGGTTGACATCACCAAAGCGGCAGGACTAGACAGTGTGCCAAGACACACACTGAAGTCATGTGCTGACCAACTAGTAGAGGTGTTCACTGATATTTTTAAAGGATATACACAGAACCTTTATTTTTAAATAAATTTCTGAGTGGATAGTATCTCCACACAGGAAGAAATCCTGTTTGGGAACCACAGGATTTCATCTCTGCTTTTTGCAGATGATGTTGTCTTGTTGGCTTCTTCAAACCAGGACCTTCAGCAGGCACCGGGGCGGTTTGCAGTCGAGTGTGAAGCGGTGAGGCGACAGCGCTAACCACTACACCACCATGCCGCCCTTTTTAATTAATATACAGTGGAAAACAATGAACAACGGTGCACTAAAATCTTACTGTTGTTGTCAAAGTAGCATTGAATACTTTGTGAAAAGGAAGACAATGTCATGTCTCTGCCCCATACAATAGACGTCTGTTCACATCTCTGCCCTATACAACAACACGGACTTCACATTAGATGTGAAAATCCGGACCCAAGATAGTAAGAATAGGATTCAACGGACGCTGTGGGAGCAGTTGGATGGCCTAGACTATGCGGATGATTTAGCTCTGCTGTCACATAACCACCATCAGATGCAGGAGAAAACATCGAAGCTCGAGGCTACCTCAGTGAGGATCGGCTTGAACATCGACAAGAGCAAGACCAAGGTGCTTTGCAGCGAGTTCCACATCGCAGTCGACAGAGAGCCTCTCGAAGACGTGGACTCGTTCACCTGTCTTGGAAGTGTGGTGGATCAGGGGTACGGATAAAGAGCTTGCAACTAAGACTGGGAAGGCGAGGTCTGCCTTCTTTTTGTTGAAGAACGTATGGGTATCCAAAGAGCTGACAACGTTCATAACGGTCATACTTAGTTTTTTTTATGTGTTTTTTTGTTGTCCTTGTGTAAACAAGTGAATTTCTTCATTCGAAAGTACCTTTTTTCATTTTTTTTGACAACTTCAGCTTGTTCAATGAAGTTTGTGTCTGATAAATCATCTGGATAATAAAATTCATTTTCACTGTGCTCACTTGTGTCGCTCATTTTTTAAAGTAACAATTCAGAACAAAATGAAAATGGCGGAAGCGAGGGAAACGGGTCCAGGGCCGCATACAGCTTTTACCAGACCGGATTCAAAAATCCATATCTACCCAGTCAAGTGACTTTTCTCAGTGGTTTAAATTAAGAGCGCACGCGGGCCTGTATGAGTCATATGATAAATGTTCGTTTACAAATTGCCACTGTTGCTCGCTTGCGCGGAAGTTTTATGTGTAATATGTATCCTATGGCATTTTTCATTCACTGCAACGGTTTACTGCGGGTGCCACTGGCGACCAAAGAAATGTGCATGCGCAGCAGAAAAATCTCATTGGATATTTGCATCAGCTCCGCCGTGTGACATGGGCGGCACAGTGGTGTAGTGTTTAGCGCTGTCGCCTCACAGCAAGAAGGTTCCGGGTTCGAACCCAGCGGTCAACGAGGGCCTTTCTGTGTGGAGTTTGTATGTTCTCCCCGTGTCCACGTGGGTTTCCTCCGGGTGCTCCGGTTTCCCCCACAGTCCAAAGACATGCAGGTTAGGT
>JAPEKM010000001.1:49265725-49275750 GCA_027575975.1 Cathorops multiradiatus
TCTAAAAGCCTGTGAGTCGGGAACATAAACAAGAGGAACGGAGATTTATAAAAGAGAGAGAGAGAGAGAGAGAGAGAGAGAGACACACTTTGTGAGGAAATCTGTGTGGCATTCACCTGCTATTTGGAATGCATCAGGAAAATAAAAAGTTCTCTCATTAAAACGTCAATCCGGTTGGGATCCGAGTCAAACCGCATATTTTTTAATCCCACTGATGGCAAACACAAAAAGAAATCTTAATCGATCGCAATAACGACTCATTTTCCCCTCACTGGAGAGAAATAGAGAAAAGAAATAGTCGGTGATCATTTCCAATATGAAAGTGGACGAGTCTGAGTGGGCTGTAATTATCCTAAAGCCTTGAAGCGCTTGTTACGGCTGTAGGGAAAAGGAGGGGCGGGACGAGCGTCTCTGAGTGACAGTGAGGGATCGCAGGCCGTTTCATGTGGGCTGAGGAAGCTTTGGCGAGTCCTGCAGCTGGAATCATGCGAGTGCTGCTTTGGGATTAGGCGAAAATGGAAGCCAGATGAAAGTGTGGATGCCTGTTCGATCACAGAGCTCCGCAAGTGAAACGTCCACCTTCACGCTAACGGCCGGCGAACGCAACAATTCTTAAAGCTGGACTGCCTTTCAGATTTTTCAAGTGTAGGTCATAAAAAGAATTTCCCCGACACCCAATTATTACTGTATAGTGACCGAAAGCTACTGAATTCGAATCACAGACTTCCAATTTTATTCATTTTTTAATGAATTTATCTCTACGTGGCCCTAAATTCTACGCTATTTTTTCCTGCTTCACCATGACCCAATACAAGATACTACATCATGCATCACGTGGTGGGCTTTCCCCGTTTGCATTGCGGGATACAAATTTGAAACAGGAGAGAAAAATGGAGGACGTGTGTGGGTGTGCGAATGAAACATGAAAGACCGACTAAACTACAGTAACGGAAAGAAAGCGAGAAGAAAAGACGTTATGTTCTATACGAAGGAAAGGAAACGCAGGACCAAACTAATAAATATTGGCGCTCAGCGAGCACCTCGGTTTGATCAGCTGTTCGTTTAGCGACAGAATGATGGTGCGCATGCGCACACACACACACACACACGGACTTCCTCTGTCTGCTTGACTGCGCGAAGCGAGCAATTTCATGCACATTATCTGCTTTAATCCTCTCAAATTAAATCACTTCCCAGACACAGAACAGAACGGCCTGATATTTTGTGAGATATTACAGAAATAAACATATATCACAATCACCAAATTTTACTGATTTTATGAAATCCAAAGGCCGTCTCACTTTAATGTACAGAAAGTGCAAGCTGGTAGATTAAAATCAGAAAAAGTTTCACATTCAAACTCACTGATTTTTACAAACAAAGCAGCTCAGCAGCACATTGCCAAGTGCACAGATAATTGGTAAAGGACGGTGAAGTCCATTCCCCAGCAGGTCCAGCTCACCCTGCGGGGATGGTGTAGAACCCGCAGCTACAGTGTGGCGGAGTTTAGATTTAACTGCCCCTCTCACAGAGCTTCATTAAACTGTGCAGCTCGGCCCATGACTGATGACACGCGACCAGCGTTGGCCTTTTCTCCTGCCTTTACTATGAAACCAAATTATAGCAGGGGAAAAAAAAAAACACTTTCACAATTTACACACCACTGACTGGTGCTGTGGCTCTTCTTAACAATTCTTCTGATTTACAGTACATGCTAACAGTACGGGAAGACTAATACATTATACTGTATTTATTTTACACTGCAAAATTTCTCATTATAAAATTATATATATATATATATATATATATATATAAAAAAGGAGTGAGGAGACTCACGAAACAGGCTTGTCGGGTACATGTAGTTGCGTACTTTTCTATTTTCTATTTGAACATACCGCTCTACTTCAGTGTATTGAGCACTGTTCCACGAGAAAATCGACTTACAGAATCCTATATATATATATATATATATATATACTTGCCTGCGACCCTGTAGAACAGGATAAAGCGGCTAGAGATAATGAGATGAGATATAGTGTGTATGTATGTATGTATATGTATGTGTGTGTGTGTGTGCAGTCTGAGGCACTGTCCATCAGAATACACATTAACCAGCCATTTAAGCAGTTGGATATCCTGTCCCACTGCATTTGAAGAAAAACTTAGAAACTGCAGTAAGACAGCAGCACTCCAGCCAAGGAAGTGCTTTTTTTTTATAGCAATTTCACTTATTTCTTTATATGTTTATCATTTTAAATGTGAAATGTGAAATAAAATGGCTGACACAATAACACAAGATTGAGACTTGAGAATTCTTTAGTTCATTATAGTAAGGAATGTCTCGTTAATGTAGATTGTAAAGGCTACTTCCCTGATACTATATAAATGAATAAATGTACGAGTCTAAAATATATATGATTGCTTTCACCTCACAGCAAGAAGGCTCTGGGTTCAAACCTCATGGCCAACAGTGTGCATGTTCTCCACATACCTGTGTGAGTTTCCTCCCACAAGCCAAGGACATGCGGATTAGATTAAGTGGCTATAAATTGCCCAGAGGTGTGAATGTGAGTGTGAATGGTTGTTTATCATTGTTACCCCTGCAATAGATTGGTAGCCTGCCCATAGTGTACCCTACCTCTTGCCCAAAGTCAGCTGGGATGGGCTCCAGCTTCCTTCATGACCCTGACGGATAAGTGGTGTAGATAATGGATGGATAGATGGGAAATGATTACTTACAACCACATAGTACTCATTTATTTATTAAAAGAAATGAAAAAAAAAAGAAAACTCACAAACTACCTCAAAATATTAAAAAGTGACAGGGTTTGGGACCTTGAAATATATATTTAATCTGCTGTCATTATGGTGGCAATAATACCACCATTTTCTCTATCACTGTGCTTGGTAATAATGTCCATGGTTTGCTGCCACCATCTTATAAATCATCTCCAAAAGCTCTACTACATGAGCTTCCCTGTGTCTGTTATCCAGCACATGATATCTACCTCCACATTTTTGGATGAGCCATTCCAAGTCCCCGTTTCTCTTTATGTGTTGTTGTCCACTTTCTCCAAGAGCTTCGGCCCATGTAAACAAAACAACAGTATGCCTCCATGCAGCCTCGCCCAGCGTGGCCATAGTGCGCTCCACTGCTCTCCTGTACTGTCCTGTGAAGGTTAAGTAAGCAGGCAGGAGAAGTACGAAGGCATGAGGTCCAGGTGTGCACAGAGAAACACTGTGTATGAGATCCTTTTCAAAAGTCTTATTTATATCTCTGGAACATCTCCATTTTATCCCATGGGGCTCCACGACGAGTAAGGGCTTGCCAGATATGTTTCCTCTCCATGGGTTACCAACCTTGGCACCTTGCCCCAGAATGGTGTGTGTGGCTGACTGGCGAGATGACCAAGCTTCTCCGATGAGCATCAGCTTGAGTTCAGAAAATTCGTAGAATAAATCTTGAGTCACTTGACCATCAGAACTGGCTGGTTCAAAGAATTCCTCAACATCATCCGCCATCGTAAGAAAGTCCTCTTCCTGTCTGTTTCCTCCATTCCATTCCTCTTCTACTTTGACCTCTAGTGCTTGTTTGCCTTTAACTAGGCATGTTAACTCCTCACTCTCAAGCTCACTATTTGTGATTTCAGATGAAGCCATTTCCACACTTTGGTCATCTTCTTCTGCTCTTCTATTTCCATTTTCTCTATCATCAATTCTGTTATCGACTCCAACCTCCTGATACATTATTTCACTGTTCATTGTCTGTGTTAGATTCAATGTTGTCCTTTGTTTCCATGGTTGAAAATCAGGATTGGGATTACTCTTGATCATTTTAAGCTCCATGTTGTAAAGATATTTCCCCCATTTTTCCAGCTGCTCTGATTTCATTTTCAACATTTGTTTCTCAATGTTCATCTCACTTTTCTGGTTCTCTAGTTCAGCTGTATGATTTTCTAAATATTTCTCCTTGGATTTGAGTGTCATCTTCAGTTCATTCAACTCTTGCTCTGTTTTCTTGAATGCATGATCTCTCAACTGTAGATCTCGTTCACATTTTTCCACGTTGTGCTCCTTAATATCCAATTCTTTACATTGATTACTCAGGTCATGTTCTTTATTTGTGATATTGTGCTCCCTGATGTTAAGTTCTTTCTCCAGGTCACCTAACTCGTGCTGTTTTGTTTCTAAAGAGCACTTTATTTCTTCTATTATTTCTTGTTTCTTCTTGAGATCACTTAACATGCTGTCATTTTGCTCTTTGTTTATTTGCACCTCTCCTTCCTTCTTCTGCACAATTATCTCCCTTTTGTCCAAATATATTTCTGCACTCCTAATATTTTGTTCCCTTTTTTTAAACTCATCCTCTTTCTTAGTTAGTTCTTGTTCCCTTTTTGCTAAGGTCTCTCTGAAGTCTTCCAATTGGCTTTCCCATTTTTCAGCCGTCTGGTTTTGTTGGTTGCTCAATAGTTGTTCCTGAACAAGTTCGACCTCCTCATTTTTGCCAAGTAACTTTTGGCATTTTAGTTTAAGGTCATATTCTGTCTGTACAAGCTCCTGTTCTTTTTTATGAAGTTCCCTTGACTGCTGTAGCAGAGCATATTCTTTATTAGTTAGTTCAGCTTGCCATTTTTCATTATCTTGTTTGTTCTTCTCCAGTTCCTGTGCTCCTTTCGACAATTCCTGTGCCTTGACTTCACACAACTGCTTTGAAATCACTAGCTCTTGTTCTACTTTCTTAAATTCCTTTTCTCTATTGTCCAGATTTTCTCTGAGACTCTCAAAGTCTTTCTTTTCTTGTTGAAGATTGATTTGTTTTACCAAAAGTTCATCTTGCATTATCGTCAGTTCTTTTTCTTTATCTTCAAGCTGTTGCCTAACGTTTTCAAATTCCTTTTCCTGCTTTTCAGAAAGTTCTTTTTGTGTCTTCTGCTTACTTTCCAGCATTTTCTCTGTGGCCTCATATTCTTCAGTAAATTGTTTTTCCTTGATATCCAAGTCTTTTTCTCTTTGTTGTAATTCTTGGATTCTTTTATCAAGTCTATCCTCAGTATTTCTCAGTTCTTGTTCCCTTATTGCTAATGCATCTTTGGTAGCCTCTAATTCATTTTTCAATTGAGCAATTTCAGCTGCCTGGATTTCTTGCTTTTTCAATAACTCCTGTTCACATGCTTCCATCTCCTTATTTGTTTCCAACAGATCTTGGGCTTTGATCTGAAGGTCATGTTCTCTCTGTAAAATCTCCTGCTCTTTTTTCTGAAATTCGGTCGATCTTTGCATCAGACTACATTCCTTTGTAGTTAGTTCCGCTTGCCATTTTTCAATGTCCTGCTTGCTTAGCTCCAGGTCCTGCATCCTATTGGACAGTTCTTGTATCTTGACCTCAGATACCTGCTCTGATTCAAGTAACTGTTGCTCTCTTTTGCTGAAATCCTTATCTCTGATGTCTAGATTATCTCTGTGACATTCCAATTCTTTTAACTGATCCTGAAGATCACGTTGTTTCACTGCAAGTTCCTCTTTCCATTGTCTCAATCCAATTTCTTTCTCTTCTAGCTGTTTCTTGATATCTTCTCTTTCCAATTCCTGCTTTTCAGTTAAATCTCGGTGTTGTTTGTGCTTGCTTTCAAGTTCATTTTCTCTTTCTGTCAGCTCCTTTTCCCTTCTCTCCAGGCTTTCTTGGAGGCTCTGGCTATTTTCATGCTGGTATTTCAGTTCATTGTCCTTGTCCCTTACTTCATGTTCTCTTCTATCTAGCTGCTGTTTTTCATCTCTGAGTTCTTGTTCTCTGCACGTAATGTCATCATCTCGTACTTTCAAGTCCTTTTTACATCTTTCAAGCTCTTGCATACTTTTACCCAAGATTTGCTCCCTTTCGCACAGCTCCAGCTCTCTATTGTGAAGTCTTCGTTCCCTCTCTGCATCCTTCACATCCATTTCAGCAATCCTTTCTGAAAGCTTCTCCTCATAGTATTTTTTCATCTCTTCCGTCCTCTTCTCCATCTCTTTAGCTGTTTCTTTCATAACCTCCAGTTCCATTTGTTGTGTGTGATTTCTCTGTTTCAACAAACTAATCTCATTGTCCTTCTTTTTAATGTTCTCTTCGTTCAATGCATCTTGGATTTTCCCCATTTCTTCAGAATGGTTGAGTATGTCTTTAATCTCTTTCTCTTTGCTGTCATTTTTTATGATCTGAACCTGCAGGTCTCTTTTATAGTCCTCACATATTATGTGAAGTCCATCTAACTCCTGAATGAGTGCTGCGTTCTGGTTTTGTAGATTCTCCACCTTGATCTGGACTTCTTTTAGCTGCTTTTGTAGATCTTCTATGTGGGTTCCACTCTCTTCATTTTGTTGTTGTAGACTGTTGATAATGTTTAGCTTCACCTCTATGATCTTCTGTGTGTCATCTTCTTTTTTTCGAGCATTCTCCTCATTCAGGTTCTTCATTACCTCAATTTCTTCTCTTATAATCACATTTTCTCTTTTCAGGAACTCTTCCATCTCTTTGTACTCATTCTCTAAATCTTTGATCCTGGAAGTGCACTCAGCCATTTTTGCCTTACTATCATTTTTCACATTCTCCAAGGTTCTGCATTTGGCATCAATTGTTTGTTTCAGTGTTTCAATCTCCTGTTCCTTTTCCATGTGTTTTTTCACCAATTCACTTATTTCTGCATCTTTCTCTTTCAGTTTGTTCTGACTTTCCGTATTAACCGTGTCCTGCTGATTTTGTCTCTCCTGCATGGCAACAAGTTCTTCATCTTTTCCTGCAAGTTTATTTAAAAGTTCATTGCATTTTAATACAGCGCTGTCATGTTTTTGTCTCGTAGCGTCAGAAGACTTTACTTGTCGTTTGAAATCAATCTGCAGCTGTTCCATTTCTTTTGACATCAGCTCTATCATTTCACTAAGTTTTTTCTTCTCTGTCTCCCTCTTTTCATTCGCTTCTCTCAATCTTTCCTCTTGCTCCCTTACTTGGTTTTCAGTTTTCAGTTTAATTTCTTCCATCGCTTTCTGTTTCTCTTCAAGTCTTTTCTCAAGTTCATTTTTCTCTGCTTGTCTTCTCTCCTGCTCTTGTTTTTCATTTAAGATATCTGCTTCATATTTTAGCTTTGATTCTGCCATCATCTTCTGCATCTCTTCAAGTCTTCTTCTCAGCTCCTCGCCCTCCTTCTGTTTGTGATCCAGTTGCCCTTTCAGCTCATTTCCAGCATCCTCATGCCTTTTTGCGAGCTCTTCTTCTCTTTCTTTTCTCTCTTCGTCTTTTAACATGCTGACACGTTTAAGCTCTAGGAAATTAACTTGTAACTCATCCACTTTTTCTTTTAATTCCTCACTCTCTCGTTCTTTTTCCTCTAACTTCATGATAAGCTCTCCCCTCTCTCTGTACCCCTGATTGAGAGCTGCAATGACTCTGCTGTTTTCCAGGCTTAACTCCTGAATCTCTCTTTCTCTATCCTCTGTTAACCAAGTCATCCTCTCCTCCAACTCGCTCATGATGCTCTTTCGATCATCTTCACTTCGATCCATTCCCTCCTCCCTTTCTCTGCTTGTTTTTCCTGGTGATTTGCCTTTGTCTTTCCTCCAGTCAAAAATCCGCCTGATGCTTTTCACCTCCCTCTCTCTCAACCTCTTGAGCTCCAGCTCTTGACGCTGAAGCTTCTCGTTAACTTCTTTCAGCTTCACATTGAACCTTTCATTCTTTTGCTTCCCGAGTTCCTGAATCTCCTGCACAAGTGGTGAGAAAGACTCACATCGATTTCCTGAAACCATTTTTTCAATCTTTTCTAAGAGTGCAGTTACCTGAGCTTTGGAGACATCACCTTCCAAGCCAGTGCTGCTGACAACATGATATCTGTTGCCACACTTCTCCATCAGCCAATGAAGATCTCCCCCTCCTCCTTGGATGTGTTGTTCAATAGTAACCCCCTCTCTCAACTGATCACCTCTTGTGAATAGCAGTATGGTATGTCTCCATACTCCTTCCCCGAATAACTCTAAGTGCTCTCTTACTGCTGGAGCTTTGACTAGGGCATCCACCCTCAACGTCAACAGAAGGGCATGGGGACCAGGAGGGCACAGTGTCACACTAGCACAGATTTCCCGCTTTACTCTGTCTGGCGTGATTCCTTCAGGACCACCCTCCCATCCAGGAGCATCCACTACTGTCACCAATCTTCCAGAAATTTCAGCCTGCTGCCTTGAACATTCCTCTGTGGCCTGGCCTGTATGGAAAAATGTAGACCCTCTGAGGATGGTATTCCCAGCAGAGCTTTTCCCCGTCTCTCTTTCTCCAAAGAGGATGAGACGCAGTTCTGGGAGACGCCGGGAACCCCTGGAGAACAGACTCATTTCATCCAGGTCCTCGGATGGTGAAATATCAGCTGTGTGAGACAAGAAATCATATAAATATGTTAAGTTTCCTCAATCCAAAATAAATACAGTACAGAAAAAAAAACCACAATAACAAAGAATCACTTAATCATTTTGATTCATAAAGCATTGTATTTTTTTCTCTTCAGTTTTATTAGGTCTCTCTCTCTCTCTTCAGCCAAATAAAATAATTTCTACAAACTTCCTTAAATTACATTTTAATTTAAACATCATCTGTATATGCAGATAGAAATTATGAGATTGCCTCACATGTCAGCACAGCTTTTATGATCCCTTTTTGTGTTTGAATCTCCATCATTCTTTGTTTCTTTCTCCTCTCTCTTGCTCTCCTTTTCCCTTCCACTTCAATCCCTAGGAGTAAAGGGTCACATTCGAAATGTCTTCCCCCTCTTTCCTTTATCATGTCCTCTATTTTCCTTATCAGTTCTTTCACCTGAGCTCCATCTTTCCCACAACGTTTATTTTCAAGCACATGGAACCTGTTTCCACACCTCTCGAGAAGCTTCTGAAAGGACTTTCCTGCATTTTGTATTCTCTGTTCTATAGGAATAGAGCCTAGTTCCTCCCCACGTGTAAACAGCAGCATGGTGTGAGCCCATGCTATCCTGCCCAAAAGCTCCAGGTGTTCTTCCACCTGCCTACAGTAGTCCTCTGTGACAGAGGCAAAGGATCGTATCACCAGAAGCAAAGCATGGGGTCCAGGTGGACAGACTGTTACACTTTTCATTGTCTCTCTTGTCACCCAGGCAGGAGTGCCATTGCCAGAATAGTACCATTCCCACCCTGGAGTATCCACCACCATGACACGATGGCTTGCTATGTCAGCTCGTCTTTTCACACACTCCTCTGTTGGTTTGCCACTCTCAAATCCTCCAGCAATTCCAAGAATGGTGTTTCCTGAAGAACTTTTCCCAGTTCCTTTGCGGCCTAGTAGGACCAGGCGTAACTCCGGAAGAGGAGGGTTATCATGAGGAGGGTTTTCTTCTGTCTTTACTGCAGCCTGTTCTTTGGCTTCTGCAAGAGATAATGAATAATTAAATAAACATTTTGTTATAAAACTAGTGTTTCCTTACAAAAAAGAAGTTTATTCAAGTATGCTTCTAGTATACTTCATTTAAACTAAAAATAAGAAAGTATGCTTTCAGTTTGCTTTTTATTTACTTATCAGAGATATACTTAATAAAGTTATACATAAGTATACTTGGCTCATACTGAAAAGTATATAGAAAAGTCTAAGTATATTAAGCTTATACTTAAACTTTTGATCAAAATATGTGCCTTATTTTTAAGTGTACTTTCCCTGTAGTAAATTTTGATTTTTAAAGAAAATGAATATGTTCTTGGTCCTGAGTATCCACGCCCAGATCACCGCACAGGCTTCATATGGCTTCAGCCTAGGGGCCCCCACGCCCCCTACCTCGCAGGGGGCCCCCCAATTGGTCAAAAGGAAAAGAAATGATTTATATTCATTAGCTCAAACTGAATATTTAAATACATGGACGCTGATTGGGTGTGGCAAATCCCCCTTCCATATACGTTAGACGTCGTCATGCACTCGGTAGTCAGACATCCATTCAGAGTTGAACAGCGAACGTGTTAGCGATGAGTGATAGAAAGTACGAAAGTGG
>JAPEKM010000001.1:50104794-50115206 GCA_027575975.1 Cathorops multiradiatus
CCTACGCCTTACAGCTCCGTTTGAAAGGACGAGGGGTAGGGGTAAGGGGTAGGGGTAGAAAAATAGAAATGGGATTGACCCTTGGACTTGACTCGGACTTGAACACTGGGGACTTGAGACTGGACTCGGGGTTTAGTGACTCGATTACAATACTGTTGCCCACTAAGGATGTTGAGAATCAGGAACACAAGTGTTGCTAAATCTCCTATTATGACATTTTTTAAGATGAATTGAGAACATGTGGTTAATTAAAGTCTATTTTCTTGTAGATACTCTCTGAATTTAATGTTTCTATATTTTTGTGACATTTGTGCTGTCTCAAAATCTTTTTCTAGCCATATAACAAACTTTAATTTAAAAAAAAAATTAATAATAATAATAATAATAAAGAGAGAGACAAATAATCATCTTAACCTAACAGCCAAACCAGAGAAGTGGGGCTGAATGTTTGGGACAGATAGCAGCACAAAGACACGCAATTTTTTTTTCTTCTTGTAACGTGAGCTTTCCCTGGTGTACCGAACACTGGGCTCTCTAGTCCACTGGGACGCTGCTGGATCAAGTATCGAGCTAAAGCTCATAAGAAAGGGATTAAAGGGGCAGCCCAATGGAGACTACCTCAACACTGGAAAACACAAGAAACACCCCCCCACACACCCCTTTTAATTACACAGGCTGATTGGGTTTCTAACGATCCACAGAGACATGACAGCAGAGAGGAGGGAAATTTGAGAATCAAACTGAGGCACATGATGTATTCCTACAGTAAGTGAGAACCAGAAAGCAGTCTAAGTTTTACAGGCAACAGGATGAATGCAAGCTGCAAGACAACAAAACAGCAAGAGAAAATATTGTGGGTCTCAATTAATAATGAAAACATTAAAATGTGCTTAATTAATCACACTAGCTACTGGTTGGTCTTTTTGAAGAGTTTATTATCCAGAGCAGGTGAATTTTTTTTTACCATGTGCTAAAGTTACAACCTTTCCATCTGATATGAATATGATGATGGGTATGGATGCACCTGTCCCTTTGGAACAGTTTACCATTGCATTTGGAGATAGTGAGTTTACTGTCTTTAAAATAATTTTATTGTATTTTCTCTGTCACACTGTGTTTGCATCATTTCACTTCCTTGAGAAATTGTGCCACATGTTATGGTTTGCTAAAAAGGTCTGACTTTATTAACTAGTTTTGATGCATATGTGTACAGCACTTTAAATTAGTTTTATGCCCTTGCATAAACATAATACCTTATATTATCAAGTTTTGAGCTGGCATTTTGTCTAGATTGTGTTCAGTTCAATTTTTAACTTTATATTAGAATTTGAACTGTATTTTGTTAAGTGTATCACACTGTTTTTGTCATGCTCCGTTCCGGACATCCACTCCGGAGATTATGAATCTCTCATGCCAGCGCCAATCCAAATGCCGAACGAGAATTCCTTCATGCCTGCATTCACTTCCTGGTTTTCTCTGCTGTTATAAAAACGCTATTCTCAGACATGAACTTTGCCAGAACGTCTCGCTTTGCTCCTAGCTGTTTCTGTGCCTCTTATGTTTCATGGTTGTTTGGTCAAGCTCATTTTTCTATTTCATGGTTTTTGCACTAAGGGTTTATTTCGAGCTCATGGTTTTTGCACTAAAGGTTTATTCTAGTTAATGTTTTTTTTGCACTAGGGGTTTTTCTTGTTTTTGTTTTTTTTGTTCTAGCAGTTTTGGTCCTTGCCTGTTTTGGGTTTCTGTCTAGTTTTCTGTCTCTTGCTATCTAGATTATTTTTGCCATTTGTTTTTGTCCTGTTTGTTTACCCTTGTGCCACACCCTTTTCCCTGGATTAAATCTCTCTTTTTATTTGATTACTGTCTGTGTTCTGCTTGTGGATCCTTATCTCACCACACCTCCACGACCCCTAACAGTACGTTCTGGCCAACATGGATCCAGCAGAACTCACCCGTCTGAGAACAGCCATCCAGCAGCAAGGGACTCTCCTTGGGACCCATCAGCAAGACCTCCAACAGATTACACAGAACCTTGCCACCCTGTCCAACTCACTCAACCTCTTTACCACACAAATGCAGCACTATCAAGCCGTGCCTACTTCTGCCCAGCAGTCTCCAATTTCAGCTCCTGTCACTGCCTTTTCCCATGAGCCGAGACTCCCAGCACCTCAGCCCTACAATGGAGAGCCAGGTACCTGTAGATCATTCTTGTCTCAATGTTCATTGATCATGGAGCTGCAACCTCTGACCTTCCCCACAGAACGCTCCTGGGTGGCATATATCATCACGCTCCTCACTGGCAAGGCCAGGGAGTGGGGAACAGCGATCTGGGACGCCGATGCTCACTTCTGCTCCTGTTTCAGAGATTTTTCCGAAGAGATGAGTCGAGCTTTCGACTGCTCTCTGTCCGTCCGGGAGGTGGCTAGGGAACTTATGGAGCTGTGGCAGGGGTCCTGGTCTGCCTCGGACTATGCCATCGAGTTCCGGACATTGGCGGCATCGTGTGGTTGGAATGAGAATGCCCAGGTTGACGGGTTCCTGCATGGCTTGTCTGACATTATTAAGGATAAGCTGGTATCACGGGAACTGCCATCGGACCTCTCCAGTCTCATGGACCTCGCCAACCACATCAACGCCTGGATCCAGCAATGGAGGAGAGAGAAGACCCACCCCAGCTTCACCTCCTCTCCACCTCCCGTCTTGTCCATCAAACCTATGCAGTTAGACCGGGTACGGGTGTCAGTGGAGGAACGACAATGCCGGCAGAGCACAAGGTCCTGTTTCTACTGCAGTCAGTGAGGACACACCTGTTGAGCCTGCCTGCTAAAAGGATGAGCCCCACCAGTGAATCGAGGGGCCCAGGTGGGCAAAACTCGGAAACAGCCCTCCGCTGTTAGATCATTACTCCCTGTCATCATTATCCACAACAACCTGTAGATCCATCTCCATGCCCTCGTGTGAACCTAATCTGCTCTGCCACTGCCAAGTGTCTGGGAATTCCGCTACTCGCCCTTGACATCCCTCTCACAGACCTGACACTCAATGGCACCACCATCACCCACCTTACTGCCCTGCTCACCCTGAGGATTTCTGGTAACCACTCAGAAACCATCCAGCTCCATGTCATGAACAACCCCCATGTACCCACCATCCTAGGATTACCCTGGTTAACGCTGCACAACCCTCACCTAAACTGGGCCAATGACACCATCCTAGGCTGGAGCCACTCCTGCCTAGCTTCCTGCCTGAACTCCGCTCTGCCTCCTGCCAGACCACCGCAGCCTCCAGCCAGCGAATTTCCTGACCTCTCTCATGTGCCTCTGGAATACCTGGACTTAAGACTTGTTTTCAGCAAAACCCAAGCAGTGTCCCTCCCTCCTCACAGACCCTATGACTGCGGACTCGACCTCCTGCCTGGGACAGCGCCACCCAAAGGGTGACCTATACTCTCTGTCTCCCATCGAAAGGCAAGCTATAGAGAAGTACATCTCTGAGTCTCTGGCAGCTGGGATCAACCACCCTTCTTCCTCTCCAGCAGGGGCAGGATTCTTCTTTATGGATAAGGACAAGTCACTCCGCCCATGCATTTATTTATTGAGGTCTCAACTGCATCACAATCTAGAAGCGCTATCCATTACCACTCATGACTACGGCCTTTAAACTACTCCAGGGAGCTAAGATATTCACTAAGTTGGACTTGCACAATGCCTACCATCTCGTCAGGACCAGGGAGGGGGATGAGTAGAAGACAGCCTTCAACACCACCACTGGCCATTATGAGTGCCTTGTGGTCCCTTTCGGCCTGACCAATGCACCCGCAGTCTTCCAGGCACTCGTCAATGACGTTCTGAGGGACTTTCTCAACATTTTTGTTTTTGTGTACCTGGATGACATATCGATCTTCTCTTGCTCCCTGGAGGAACATCAGGGCCATGTCTAGCAGGGCCTCCAGTGCCTGCTAGAAAATAAGCTATATGTCAAGGTGGAGAAAAGCGAATTTCACCAAAGCTCTGTCTCATTTCTGGGGTTCATTATCTCCCAGGCTAAGATCCAGATGGATGCTCTCAAGCTTGAGGTAGTTGCTGACTGGCCCACCCCATCCTCGCAACGAGAGCTCCAGCATTTATTGGGATTCACCAATTTCTACAGGTGCTTTATCCACAACATCAACACAGTGGCCAGACCTCTCACAGCTTTTAACCTCAACTAAGACTTAATTCAAGTGGGGGTAGGAAGCGGAGAGCCTTCTTCATGCTCAAGCACAAGTTCACCACAGCACCCATTCTCACCATACCCAATCCCACAAAACAGTTTATCGTGGAGGTTGACACTTCCGAGTCTGGGGTCAGAGCCATCTTCTCCCAGAGGGCCAACGATAAGGTCCTTCTCTCACTGGCTGTCCCCTGCTGGAATGAAATTATGACATCAGCGACAGAGAGCTGTTAGCCGTCAAGCTAGCCTTAGAGTGGAGGCACTGGCTTGAGGAGTCAGATCTCCCCTTCCTCATCTAGACCGACCACAAGAATATGGAATACCTCAAATCCGCCAAATGCCTTAACTCACAGCAAGCCCGATGGTCTCTCTTCTTCTCCCATTTCCAATTCATGCTCTCCTACTGCCCAGGCTCCAAGAACGGCAAACCCGACACCCTATCCAGGATATTCTTTGCCAGCCAGGAGGAGTTTAGTATGCCTGAAACCATCCTCCCTCCACGCTGTCTGGTGGAGGCTGCCCTACTTGAGGTAGAGACATTTAGTGCAGAAAGCCCTGGAACAGGACCCTGGAGAAGGTAACTCAAGCAACATACCACCTAACCATCTGCTTGTCCCCTGTTCTGTGCGAACCCAGGTGCTGCAGTGGGGTCATGGCTCCAAGTTGACTTGTCATCTGGGAGCTGCTCAAACCCTGGCACTCATCCAACAGCGCTTCTGGTGGCCATCCATCAAGGAAGATGCCCAGGAGTCCGTGGCAGCGTGCAACACATGTGCCCAGAACAAGACAGCCAATTGACCCCTGCCGGCCTGCTAAGACCCCTCCCGATTCCTCATCAACCCTGGTCTCACATCGCCCTGGACTTCATCACAGGACTCCCCAACTTAGGTGACAACACATGCATCCTCAGTTATTGATCAGTTCTCCAAGACAGTCCATTTCTTCCCTCTGCCCAAGATTCCCACAGCTAAAGAAACTGCTGAATTACTCATCCTTCATGTTTTCTGCCTACACGGACTCCCCGCTGACATCATTTCCAACCAAGGTCCTCAGTTCATTATGCAATTCTGGAGGGCCTTCTGCAATCCTCAAACCAATGGCCAGGTGGAACGGGCGAATCAAGCTTTGGAGGTGGCATTCAGGTGCATAACGACCAGGGATGCCGCTTCTTGGAGTAAGTACTTACCTTGGGTCAAGTATGCTCACAACACTCTCTCTTCATCTGCCACAGGCCTCTCACCCTTCCAGTGCTCCCTAGGTTACCAACCACCACTCTTCCCCAACCAAGAGGAGGAGGTAGCCATACCCTCAGCCCAGACCTTCATAAGCCACTGCAGGAGGATGTGGGCATCAGCTCAGAGAAGACTCATTCGCACCATCCAAGAGGCAGGCCAACAAACACTGCTCTGAGGCACCCACTTACCGGATGGGGCAGTGAGTCATGCTCTCCACGCGCCATCTGCCACTCAGAACTGTCTCCTGCAAGCTGTCACCCAGATACCTAGGACCCTTCCTCATCAGGAAGGTAATCAATCCATGTTCCGTCAGACTGCGACGTATTCACCCCACTTTCCATGTGTCACAGCTTAAACCTCTGGTCTCTGGTTCTTTGATCCCCACCAGGTTCATCTTTGACCCAACCCTCATCTCTAACTTCCACCGGCAACACCCTGACGCTCTTCCAAAAGTGCCCGGAGGCGCTCATAGAGGGGGTGGGGGAACTGTCATGCTCCGCTCCAAACATCCACTCTGGAGATTATGAATCTCTCACACCAGCGCCGATCTGAATCTGGAACGGGAATTCCTTCATGCCTGCATTCACTTTCTGGTTTTCTCTGCTGTTATAAAAACGCCGTTCTCAGACAGGAACTTTGCCAGAACGTCTTGCTTTGCTTCTAGCCATTTCTGTGCCTCTGTTATGTTTCATGGTTGTTTGCTCAAGCTCATTTTTGTATTTCATAGGTTTTGCACTAAGGGTTTATTTCTAGTTCATGGATTTTTGTACTAGGTTTTTTTTTTTTCTTTTTTGTTTTTTTGCCCTAGCATTTTTGTCCTTGCTTGTTTTCATATTTTTATCTAGTTTTCTGTTTCTTGTTATTTGGATTATTTTTGCCATTTGTTTTTGTCCTATTTGTTTACCCTTGTGCCATGCCCATTTCCCTGGATTAAATCTCTATTTATTTGATTACTGTCTGTGTTCTGCTTGTGGATCCTTATCTCACCACACCTCCACAACCCCTAACAGTATGTTCTGGCCAACATGGATCCAGTGGAACTCACCTGTCTGAGAACATCCATCCAGCAGCAAGGGACTCTCTTCGGGACCCATCAGCTATACCTCCAATAGATTACACAGAACCTCGCCACCCTGTCCAACTCACTCAACCTCCTCATCACACAAATGCAGCACTATCAAGCCTTGCCCAGCAGTCTCCAACTTCAGCTCCTGCCACTGCCTTTTCCCATGAGCCGAGACTCCCAGCGCCTCAGCCCTATGATGGAGAGCCAGGTACTTGTAGATCGTTCTTATCTCAATGCTCATTGATCATGGAGCTGCAACCTCTGACCTTTCTCACATGCTCCCAGGTAGCATATATCATCATGCTCCTCACTGGCAAGGCCAGGGAGTGGGAAACAGCGGTCTGGGACACTGACGCTCCCTTCTGCTCCTGTTTCAAAGATTTCTCCAAAAAGATGAAGCGAACTTACAACTGCTCTCTGTCTGGCCAGGAGGCCACTAGAGAACTTATGAAGCTGCAGCGTGTGTCCTGGTCTGCCTCGGACTATGCCATCGAGTTCCGGACATTGGCAGCATCATGCGGTTGGAATAAGAATGCCCAGGTCGACACGTTCCTGCATGGCCTGTCTGACATCATTAAGGATGAGCTGGTATCACGGGAACTGCCGTTGGACCTCTCCAGTCTCATGGAGCTTGCCAACCCCATCATCTCCTGGATCCAGCAATGGAGGAGAGAGAAGATCCGCCCCAGCTTCACCTCCTCTCCACCTCCCACCTTGTCCATCAAACCTGTGCAGGTAGACCAGGTACGGGTGTCAGTGGAGGAACAACACCACCGGTGGAGCACAGGATTCTGTTTCTACTGTGGTCAGCGAGGACACATCTGCCGAGCCTGCCCACTAAAAGGACAAGCCCCACCAGTGAATCGAGGGGCCCTGGTGGGTAACACTTGGAACCAGCTTCCCACTGATCGACTGTTATTCCTTGTCATCATTATCCATGACAATCAGCATCACCATCTCCAGGCCCTCGTCGCCCCAGGGGCAAACAGGAACCTAATCTGCTCCACCAGTGCCAAGCATCTGGGAATTCTGCTACTTGCCCTCGATCTCCCTCTCACAGTCCTGACACTCAATGGCACTGGCTTACCACCATCATCCACCTTACCGCCCTGCTCACCCTGAGGATTTCTGGTAACCACTCAAACCATCCAGCTCCATGTCATTAACACCCCTCACATACCCATCATCCTAGGATTACCCCAGTTAACACTGCACAACCCTCACCTAAACTGGGCCTGGATGACATCCTGATCTTCTCCCACTCCCTGGAGGAACATTGGGGCCACGTCCGGCATGTCAAGGCAGAGAAAAGTGAATTTCACCAAAGCTCTGTCTCATTTCTGTGGTTCATCATCTCCCTGTAGGATCCCGATGGACTCCCTCAAGCTTGAGACAGTCACTGACTGGCCCACCCCATGCTCGTGATGAGAGCTCCAGCATTTCTTGGGATTTGCCAATTTCTACAGGCGCTTTATCCGCAACTTCAGCACAGTGGCCGGACCTCTTACAGCTTTAACTTTGACTAAGACCTCATTCAAGTGGGGGGAGGAAGCGGAGAGAGCCTTCTCCATGCTCAAGCACAAGTTCATCACAGCACCCATTCTCACCATACCCGATCCCACAAAACAGTTTATCATGGAGGTCGACACTTCCGAGTCTGGGGTCAGAGCCATCCTCTCCCAGAAAGCCAATGATAAGGTCCACCCCTGCTCCCTCTTCTCTTGCCGGCTGTCCGCTACTGAACGAAATTACTGCATCGGCAACAGAGAGCGGTTAGCCATCAAGCTAGCCTTAGAGGGGTGGAGGCATTGGCTCGAGGGGTCGAATCTCCCCTTCCTTGTTGGAACTGACCACGAGAATCTGGAATACCTCAAATCTGCCAATTGCCTTAATTCACAGCAAGCCCGATGGTCTCTCTTCTCCCATTTCCAATTCACACACTCTTACTGCCCAGGCTCCAAGAACAGCAAACCTGACGCCCTGTCCAGGATATTCTCTGCCCGCCAGGAGGAGTCTAATATGCCTAAAACCATCCTCCTTCCATGCAGTCTGGTGGGGGCCGCCCTAATTGAGGTATAGACATTAGTGCAGAAGGCCCTGGAGCAAGACCCCAGAGAAGATAACTCGAGCAACATACCACCTAACCATCTGCTTGTTCCCTGTTCTGTATGAACCCAGGTGCTGCAGTGGGGTCATGGCTCCAGGTTGGCTTGTCATCCAGGAGCTGCTCGAACCCTGGCAATCATTCAAAAGTGCTTCTGGTGGCCATCCGTCAAGGAAGATGTCCAGGAGTTTGTGGAAGCCTTTGACACGTACCCAGAACAAGACAGCCAATCGACCCCCTGCCGGCCTGCTAAGACCCCTCCCGATTCCTCATCGACCCTGGTCTCGCATCACCCTGGACTTCGTCACAGAACTCCCCAACTCAGGTGGCAGCACATGCATCCTCACAGTTATTGACCGGTTCTCCAAGACAGTCCATTTCATCCCTCTGCCCAAGCTTCCCACAGCTAAAGAAACTGCCAAATTACTCATCCTTCACGTTTTCCACCTACATGGACATTGTTTCCGACCGGGGTCCTCAGTTCACTGCGCAATTCTGGAGGGCCTTCTGCAAACTCATCGGGGCCTCCTGTAGCCTCTCCTCAGGGTTCCATCCTCAAACCAATGGCCAGGCGGAATGGGCTTTGGAGCTTTGGAGGTGGCACTCAGGTGCATGATGTCCAGGGATGCCGCTTCTTGGAGTAAGTACTTACCTTGGGTCGAGTACGCTCACAACACTCTCCCTTCGTCTGCCACAGGCCTCTCGCCCTTCCAGTGCTCCCTAGGTTACCAACCACCACTCTTCCCCCAACCAAGAGGAGGAGGTCCCCATACCCTCAGTCCAGACCTTCATACACCACTGCAGGAGGACGTGGGCATCAGCTCAGAGAAGACTCACTCGCTCCACCCTAGCATCCAAGAGGCAGGCTGACAAACACTGCTCTATGGCACCCACTTACCGGGTGGGGCAGCAAGTCATGCTCTCCACACACCATCTGCCACTCAGAACCGTCTCCCGCAAGCTGGCGCCCAGATATCTAGGACCCTTCCTCATCAACAAGGTCCATGTTCTGCCAGACTGGCATTACCATGCAAAACCATGCAACGTATTCACCCCACTTTCCATGTGTCACAGCCTAAACCTCTGGTCTCTAGTTCTTTGTTCCCACCCTCCAAACCCCACCACACCTCCACGACCCCTAACATTATTATTATTATTATTATTATTATTATTATTATTATAATAATAGGACAATTAATGAATTTAGGGCCACGTGGGCCTAAATTCTCCACTTTTTTTTTTCTTGCTTCAGTGATGCAATACAAGAGACTGTCCTGCATCACCTGGTGGGCTTTCCCCATTCGCACAAGGCATTGTGGGATACAAATTTGAAGCAGGAAAGAGATAGAAGACATGACTGTGCGCATGTAACATGAAAGACTGATTACAGTAACAGAAAGTGAGAAGAAAAGACATTATGTGAATGAAACACAGGGCCAAACTAATAAATACCGGCAGTCAGTGTGATCAGCTCAGTGTGATCACCTCAGTGTGATCAGCTGTTCGTGTAGCGACAGAATGATGTAACTGTCAGTGTATGGTCAAAGGTAAGCGTGCACATGCACACACCAGACTTCCTCTGTCTGCTTGACTGTTTGAAGTGAGTGACCTCATGCACAGTATTTGCTAGGGAATCCCCTCAAATTAAATAGCTTCACAGCCACAGAATGGCTTTTTTTTTATTTTGGATATTACAGAAATAAGCATGGGGCGGCACAGTGGTGTAGTGGTTAGCGCTGTTGCCTCACAGCAAGAAGGTCCGGGTTCGAGCCCTGTGGCCGGTGAGGGCCTTTCT
>JAPEKM010000001.1:50590318-50601119 GCA_027575975.1 Cathorops multiradiatus
GGCTTGTCGGGTACATGTAGAACGTATTTTTCTATTGCTATTTGACTATATATATATATATATATATATATATTTTTCTTCTTTTTTTCTCAACTAGCCAGCCGGGCTACCGAGGGACAGGAATTACCTGCCAAATTAAGTCGCCTCGGGCGACCGGACCACTGCAAATTTCGAGCCCTGTATACCGTGAGTAGAGAAAAACAAAACGGCAGAGCGTGTTGCTGAACCAACTGGAAAAAAAAAAGGCTACAAAATATGGCATAATATTTGATGGTAAGAAGGCATCTTATTTTTCAAGAATTACAGCATTTTTCACAAATTGCTCCTGTCATTTCACCGGTTTGTTCGCAAATTTGCAAAAGATGAAAATAAAAATGCTCAGTTTCTCAAAACCCAGTGGATGTGGATAGAATAAAACAGTTATTCCACTCAATCTCATCGTACATGGATTATAGCCGACTTGGTGCTACGCGCCTCGTCAGCCATCAGCTTATATACGCCTCGATTTCGTGGAATAACTTCAAGAACTCAAATGTATGATGACTACACATGTACATGTGAAAGAACCCTCAGATGCCACACAAGCAGATTTATACAACAAGCACTGCTTTTCCAAACAAGTTTTGCCGCCTTAAAGATTCTTCTCTGTGCTCTTGCGGAAGGCGGTCGCATTCTCGGTCTCTCCCTTCCCTTATCTTATCTTTCCTGCTTCTGCTTCCTCGACTGTCTCGTATCTATACTTTTGAGACTCTCTCCGCACTGCTCTGCAAACTAAAAACCATGGAATTGATAAACTGGTCTCTTCACACAATTGAAACAATCTTCTCGATGAGAAGTTAAAGGAGAAATGAAGGTAAATTTATCATCAAAATTCTATATCTCCTTTTATTAAATATCAGAATGCATTTCTGATAGCTATTTTGTCACTGCTATAGCAAGTTCTGAGTGTTTGAAATATGCTCTATAATATATCAGTCCATATGTGAAAGCAATGGCCATAAACGAGATTCGTTGAGACCTGTGCGAGACATTGTAGGACAGAAGTAAAACAAAGTGGAAATCTAAGTGACCAACCCTGCGTCCGAAATTGCTCACTATCCTCTACTACCTATATAGGGAATTACTCCTACAAAATGGCGTCCTCACTATATAGTGCTCTATATAGTGAGTAGGGAGCGATTACGGACACAGGGGTTGTCAAAAGACGCACACGCCCTTTTTCGAACGCTGATGTAATCAAGCCGGAAGTTTTGTTTGTTTTGATAGCAAAGTTTGGAAAAAAAAAAGTAAGCAGTAATCATTCAAACTTGTTTTTGTGCAATACTTCGTTTGGAAAACAGCTTTCAAAATGGCGGCACCGACACCTGGCTGACGCTTCACATTTTGAAGTCCCGTGAAGATCGCGCGGATAAGCGACGCCTCCCATGGACCAAATTCAACGTGGCTACAAACCCAATAGGCCGATAATATCTAATTGCAATTAGTTGCCAATACAAGTCACGATATAAGGTTACTAAAACTGAAAACGCAATTGAAGAACATGTTAATTAAGAAATAAAGCAATTTTAAAAATGACTTCAGTTCTCTTTTAACATTGATTAAAATTTATGAGGAGGAACAAGTGACCTCAGCCTTGTGAGCGGTAAAGAGGACACATTTTATTCAAGACTAGCCATACTCAATTCACCTAAAGTGAAAAATTGACAAAAATACACAGACCCACTGGAAAATCAGTTATTCATACCAGCTACTATCAGCGTAATCAGGAAGCGATCACAGATCTTACGCAAAGGTCTCACATAGCCGAAATAACTTCCCGGTAGACGATTTTGAACCTTCTGGGACCTTCCTTTGGAATACACAAGAGCCGGGGAGTGACTTTGACAACCAGGAGGGTGTGGCTTCCATCCCCGGAAAGTTTAGTCATGTTGAAAACTGCTGTGGGTCAAACGCCCGATGAATTCATCCGCCACAATTGTGAAAGCATCTGTGAGCATCCTTGAGGCACACGTAAGACTTACTTAGCTATCGTAGCATTCTGTCAGGCTCAAAACATTTTCTGCAGAAAGTGAAAAGCTTGCCTAGGGGGCGTGGCTTTGCCATACTGCAGCCGTGAAAACCATACATCGCTGCTGCCATCTTCTGTTGCAGCTGCTGTGACTTAATTTACATATTTACTCCGCCCAAATTTATGTGACTGACCACCTCCAAAATCAACTGGAATGGCCACAGTAGCTACAGCCATGGTTCTCACGGATCAACCGGCTGTGTATGACCTTAGCATTAAGCTCCTTGGGCTTTAACACAACCTAATACTTAAAATAAATCACCACTACATTCAAGGAACTTTGGACTCATTTGACCACATCACACACCTCCCCCTTTGATTTCTCTCCCTCACATACATTCACACACTCACCCATCCATCGCTTCTTCAATCTTCTTCTTCCTGAGCTCAATCAGTTCTGGAGTCTCCATACCAGCAGGAACTGAGGAGAAGCCTCCGGGAGTGATTAACCCACTGAGACACAGACAGACAGAAATCAGACACCTCATAAGCTTAAGAACACTTTTATTTCCACATGTAGCATAATCAAAAGTGATCACAACCTCTGTGGAGAAAAAGCAGCGTTACCTGTCAGCAGGTGTAAAGAAACCGGACTCGTCTGGTTTGTCCTCATCACTCTCTTCCTCCTCTTCTTCTTCTGAGGACTCTTCATCTGATGGTTCGAGTTCACCCCATGGGGTTCGGTCCACTTCCTCCTCCTCCGCTTTGGCCTGTTCAGGCAGTTACATTTTTAGTTTAAAAAACTAACAGATTAAGTTATTTTTTTCCAGCGTAGAGTGTTGCATGACAAAAATGCATGCACTTACATTATTTTCACATTCATTTTACGTACACATTTTGAAATAAAATGTAGAAAATGATCAAACTGGAGTCACGTTTTAGTGGCTAAATCTCTAGTATGGAATTCTTTCCCTGTGTCTGAAATCGCTCACTCATTCAACTCCTCCCTGTATTGGGAATTACTCTATAGAGGACTATACAGTGAGCTCATTAATAAAATTAAAAAACGCTTTCAGACACTAGTCCGTCACGCTGGTATTTACATCATTACCGTTGCACAATTAAAAACGTGCCAGATCAGTCGGCTGGTGGATTTCAAAATAATAAATGCATGCGTTTTTGTGATAAATCCATATTATACGGAGCACATTTCCCACATTAATAAACAAAGTAGCTGCAGCTTTCAGTTCTTTTAAATAAAGGCTGAATACTTTCTTCTTTGCCACTGCCTTTTATTAAATCCAATTTGAGACTTTTAATTTGATTTCTTTCAGCGCGACCGTAATGCATGATGGGATATATTGCTTTGGTTAGTGACCATCGTTATACACTACTTCACAAATCTTAACGATGCTGGATTTTTACAAAGCTCTTGGTACAATGAGAAACATTACTACGGGAACAAATCAAATATATATATTTAAAAAAAAAAATTTCACTAGCAGGGTGAATAATGTCTTTGCTTAAAAACTGAAATGTTCACCTTCATCAGTGGTTTATACAATATGAAGAGGAACACAACATGCATAATTAATGCTACTGCTAGTGCTGGCTGGCTGTGGAAGTAATTACAAGCTAATTAATATTTCAATGCACTCAAAACACTTAAGCAGCCAGGATGGAAATAGTGGTGTGCATTAGTGGGTGTGTTGCTTCTTACTTGGAAGTCTACAGCATTGGTTCCAAACACATCACCGTAAAGAGGTTTTCCTGTCTCGTCAACGGGAGGTTTACCCCATCCTCCAGCATGATAACCAAAAGAGCAGTTCTGGGTGGAGAACAAAATTTTTTTTTTTTTATTGAACAGCTACTCGAGGTACCAGACAAATTATAGTGTGTGTGAGATTATTAGTATAAGTAATCGTATGGTTCCTCGTAAAATTAAGGATTAATTTCATGTGTGATTTCAAAGTTTTGAAAATCACGATTGAAATCGATCCTTAACTTTACGAGGAACCATACTTGTTTATAATGCAACAGGGCCAAATTCATACTTTGGAAGCCATTCAAGTTCACAACATTTGTCATTCATGTTTTCCGAACCAATCAGGGCGCAGGACTATTTTGCACATTTGAATCAGTTTCTAAAGTGTCTTTCATCACGACACTAGTTTTCCCCCGTTTTCTTTCCTCACTTTTGCATAAAACTGCGATAGCACCTTGTCTAACTCACAGCATTCATATGCCGCTAGTCTTGTTTATTCGTCTTTCTACAGCCCCTTTCTTAAACAG
The DNA here is from genome assembly GCA_027575975.1 of Cathorops multiradiatus. Lineage (NCBI taxonomy): Eukaryota > Metazoa > Chordata > Actinopteri > Siluriformes > Ariidae > Cathorops > Cathorops multiradiatus. The sequence continues at coordinate 50,594,619 of JAPEKM010000001.1, forward strand.
GGAAAGCCAAAAATTCATACTTTTTTTTTGGTATTTTTCATTTTCGTTTGCAGCTTTCAATTGGTTTTTTATTTCTTTGTCAAATATAGCGAAACATGGCATTACTGAGTCAGCCATTTTGTTGGCAAAATTTGCTAATTTTTGTAACCGTAATCAAGCAACAAACGAGCCAATAGCATTTCAGAAATACGTCCCAGTGTTAAGGAAAAAAAGCCCTCCTTTATTGACCAATCAGAATTGAGTAATTTGGCCCCATGTATTAACATACAAATAATATGGACACTCGTGTTTTACTGTGAAATACACCACTTGTGTTTTCCATGAGCTCCATCCGGAACACGGAGAACCAAAACCGTGACTGAACACTCTAGGTCACTTGAGTAAATCAGTGAATTACTGCAATAATTTGGATACCTTTGTCAGAGAAATTTATAATTTCAATGTATTAATTATTAATTATGATTCAATGTAATAATCATTCAGGTTAGAATTCTACATCAATTCTATGAAACGGTTTCTCTCTCTCCTTCAAAATACACATATTAATGAGTGTCTCTGAAGGCCCTTAGAGTAACCTTCTCCCTCTGAGTGTCTGGTCTGATAAAGACACGATGTACAGACTGAATCTAAACACGATATCAGAAATTGTTTGCAAAACACGATACACAGATCATAACATTTTCAGACATAAACATGACATGTTTTTCACTCAAGGCTAAATCGCGTCACAAATCCCAATAAAAACATCTTGGACACAAGAAGCCAGAGAGAGCGGAGTGGACATCAGGAAGCAAAGCTCTCTCTCAATTTCTCTCTTATTCTTATCTTTCCTATTATCTATCTTTCTATTACCTTTTCTATAGTTTAATAAACCTCATCTCTGTTGATACAAGAATTCTCGTTTGACCATTTATTGTTCAATTATTATTGATTATTAATGAAGGCAATTATTTTTCCACGACACCTTTTTTTAATGTGCCTAGATCATAAGAAAATTGCACGTTGACTTGAAGATATTAAGTTTGTGTCGAAAAACTCACATTTCTCATACGAAATACATCGCGGACCTGAGTAACATATAAATAACATTGGCTGGCTTTTTTTTTTCGTGGTATATCAGATATATTCCATTCAGCTAGCATGCCAAGCCAATATTATGATTATTATCCATACACATTCTTTTCAGGTCTTTCAAAATTTTCATTTTGGTCATTCTTTGTCTTTCAAAATTTTCCATATAACAAAGTAAGCCTGGCGGAAATGTTTGCCACAGTTGCTCGCTAGCACGGAAGTTTTATGTCTCCAACATGTCTTGACAACCATGCAATATCATAAACCATATTCAATGCTCATTCTCCATTGGATAGTGATGTAATACACATAGAATAAGCGATATGCTAACAATACTGCATGCCATCAATAAACCCTCTAGAAGAAGGGAATAGAATACGAAAAAAAAGTGTCCTGTATGTATAATATTTAAATAATATTGGCTGGCATCGAGTGGTCCATCAGATATATTTCATTCAGCTAGCATGACACTGAACGAGTCAAAGACAAGTAGCTGAATGGAACATATCCAATAGATCATGAAAAAAGCCAGCCAATATTATTATTAATGCACATTCGATGGAACAATTATAGATTTTACAAAAAGTTAACGGGGGCCTTTCAGGTCCCCCCCCCTCTCCATGCGCTTACAGAAGACGGTCGCATTTCTCTGCCTCTCCTCTCCCTTATCTTCCCTGCTTTGCTCCTCTTGTCTTGTCTGTCTACACTTGAGAGAGACACTCCACACTGCTCTCCAAACTTTCGGCTCCCTCAGACAGCATTGGCCTTGGTCAAGGCTGTTGCTGGAACAACAACTCCCCCTGAAGATCACTGCAGGGAGACACTCTTGCATTCCTTTCCCCACTTCCCACGGTCGCTGCTTTTGCCCCCAGTGTGACAAGCTGGTGCGCGACCAACGCCATCATGGCTGCAGGAACAGACGGCTGCTTGCTTGAGCTGGGTTACCTCTACCCCTCCCCTGATCGCCCCCTCGTGTCCTGAGTTTTCATGTTGTAAAGTGTACTTATTTTATGCTTGTGCGTTGTGGTGGTTTTTTTAATGTTCCCACACTGTACTCCTCACATGACGTGCATAGTGTGGGGGTTGCTTTTTTTCTCCTCCCCTCTCATGTTACTCTGTATTTTTTTCTTTTCATCTCCGTCTTCCTGTCTTGTAATTGTATGTATGTGTATATGTAAGGATGGGTTGATGGCCAATTTCACTGGTGCTTGTGACTAGTGGCAATAAAGGGTTCATTCATTCATTCAGTGCATTTTTCTCTTTCAAAATTCTCTCAAAATCTTCTGCTTTTAACGAAGCAAACCTGGTGGCCATGTTTGTTTACAAACTGTCTCAGTTGCTCGCTAGTGCGGAAGTTTTACATGTAATGCGCATCTTATTGCATTTTCGATTCACTGCAACAGGTTACTGCGGGCGCCGCTGGCAGAACAGAGAAATGCTGATACACTTCTCATTGAATATTCGCATCAGCTCCAACGTGTGACATCACGTTGTCTTGACAACCATGCAATGTCATAAACCATATTCAATGCTCATTCTCCATTGGGTAGAGTGACGTGATAGACGTAGGATAAGTGATATACTAACAATATTGCATGCTATCAAACCAAATGAACGAAACCTGCAAGAAGGGAATAGACCACATTTTTATTCCATTGAAAAAGTGTCCTAGAAGTATAATAATTCCTGATATTTCACTCCGATGATGTCACTCCCAGTGATTTCCTGTTGACTGGACGCACATTTGTCAATATGGTGAAGCCATTCAAAATTACGATTCTTCTGATTAACTTGTAGATTTTTTATCGATATAATATAAAGAACATGACAGTGGCACAAAGATGAGAAGTTTATCTTCTTGTGTTGAAAACATGCTCACTTGTGAATATGTTCACCACTCAAACTTCATATCTTCAGGCAACTGTATAATATCCTCTATATATTTTTTATACATTACATATAATTTATAATAAATATTTTAAACACACTTTGAAGCCTTGTACTCAGATGGGTAAGCTTGACAATATCTCAAAAGCATTTCCTTGTTCAACAGCCTTCATCTCTGGAGGTTTTCATCTTGAAATTCCCACAAGCACTCGACTCAATTATGTATTTACACAAAGCTAAAAAAAAAAATATATATATATATATATATATATATCTCTGGTCTACAGCACAGGTTTCTGAGCCCTAGAGTAGGCCATATCCTGCATATCCGAGTGTTTGTCCTTGTGCTAAATCACTCAAATCAAATCAGAACTGGTTGTTGATTAGAGAATTCATTTAAGCAAGTGGGAAATTTATGATTATTTTTTTAAATGTTCAAGTCAGGAAATATTCCATGACCAGGACTGAACCTGTGGTCTCCAGAAACCAGAGCAGTTTTCTTTCATGGAGCTGGTGGTGTTTGGATGTATTTGCCACACACTAACCTCAGGAATAGGGGCGTTGAGGCCAGGAATCTTGAGATTGGGGTAGGACGGGGGAGGACCGTATCTCTGCATAGCAATAAGCCATGGAGGAGGAACCTTATGGGAGTTCTACAGAGAAAGAGAGAGATCGTTATTCACAACATAGCTGTGTCAGAAATGGAGATCATCAGGGGAAGAAACACATGACTAAAGTCTGCTCATGCACGCATGCGCACAGTTTGAAAACAGCAGAACAAGCACTTCTCCACATCTGCAGCCCCCTCTGCTGGATAAAGTGCACCAAGTGTTGAAAAGGATGAGTACAATGGAGAAAGATTTGTTGTCACAATGTTCAGTAGCTAGTTGGAGCATTTCATCTGAACAAATACACTCCGATTTAACAAACCCTTCACCGTCTGGTTAAAATATAAGCGGTTACCTAAAAATCAGGAAAAGCCTTGGTGTACAAAAAAGAAAAATACACAAAGTCGTTATTATTGTTCCATTTATTTACCCAAACAGTGGAAATGATCACGTCCCATCACCTCCACTTCTGTATAAATGTAATTTAATTTCACAGTAAAGATACTGTTCTTTCAGGATTTGCTTAAAGGAGAACTGAATTCATTTTTTAAACTTGATTTATTTCTTAATTAACGTGTTCAATTGCGTTGCGTTTTCGGTTTTAGTAACCTTATATTGTGACCCGTATTGGCAACTAACTGCAATCAAATATTATACTTATCGGCCTGTTTGGTTTTTAGCCGTGTTGAATTTAGTTCGTTTGGTCCACAGCAGGCGTCGCTTATCCACGTGATCTTCACGAGACTCGTGCGAGACTTCAAAACGTGAAGTGTCAGCACCCCCATTTTGGAAACTGTTTTCCAAACAAAGTATTGCACAAAAACGAGTTTAAATGACGATTACTGCCTACTTTTTTCAAACTTTCGTGATTGCTATCAAAACAAACAAAACTTCCAGCTTGATTACGTCAGCATTCGAAAGAGGGCGCACCCGTCTTTTGGCAACGTCGGCAGATGTCAGTCACTTTGATTTCTGCAGTACGTTTTACTTCCATCCTACGATGTCTCGCACAGGTATCAACGAATCCTGTTTACAGCCATTGCTTTGACATATGGACTGAAATATTACAGAGCATATTTCAAAACACTCAGAACTTGCCATAGCAGGGACAATAGCGATCAGAAATGCATTCCAATATTTAATAAAATGAGAGAAATAGAATTTTGATTAAAAAAAACCTGCCTTCAGTTCTCCTTTGATGTACACCGTTTGCTCTAGTTTACCGGTAAATTTGACATTTGAAACAGTACAGTAATATTTCACAAATTAATGAAATTTTGCTTTTTGGGACTGTGATAGTGGAGAGGCAGGGTCTCCTTCTACACCTGTGTGCAAACAGTGCCTCAAGTTGTGTGTGATGGGAGGAGGCGATATCTACCCTGATGAAACATTAGACGCATGTACATCCCAATTTGTGCAGAGAATTCCAGGAATGGAAGTTGCGCATTATGATGGGCACTGAACTTCGTCCATGGTTGGCTTGTTCAGGAAATTTCCTGTCCTGAATCTAGCTAACAGTTTAGCTGCTCTGAAGTTACACAGGGCTAACTGGCAGCCAGCCACTCTGATGATCGCACATTAATACGCTTTCATTTTAAAATGCATCACTTTCACTACATTCACACACAGCGTCTCCATCACTGCGGAGTTTTCAAGCTCCTAAAATGGAGACCGGGGGGGGATTCCTGGATATCATTTTAGTGTGGACAGGCAAAACCAGGACGTTTGGAAACAATGACGCAGAGACCCACGTTCGCTTCCTGATTGGGTTTCAGTCATGACATCTTTCCCCAGAAGAAAGCAAACAAGATCAGCTGTTTATCCCAGCATGCCCAGTATACATGAATGGTCATGTGGTGTATGCGCGCGCTCGTACCGAGAGAGATCATTTCTGATACGGAGCTAAAAACACTCATTTGGACAAAGACTTTTTTTAAAACGCTATTTTAAAACATTAACGCAGATGGATCCTGAGTCTATTTTGCAGTCTGCTCCTTCCTTAATTAATTCACGAATGAAAGAATAACAAGGCTTTGGAAATAACCGAAGGTCAGATATTTGTAAAATTAACCGACTTATAAATCCTTCTTTCTACACCTGTCACTCATTTAATGCAGTGTTTAAACAAGACAATATTTGAAGTTTATTAATTTATCAGTTTGTATGAATATTTATTACACTGGTACCACTACCGTTCTACCATGCCAGGTACCAAACCAACATTAATATGCACATGGGGAACATAAACACCACGCAAACGAGATAAACATGGTGAACTCACAGGGCCAGTGGGCATGCCCAGAGCGATCCTCAGCTCATCAGACAGATCTCCAGGTTTCTTCTCCTTCAGTCGTGTCTCAAACTCCTTTCCCTGAGAGACGGCGCGCAAAGCAGAATCATGAGGAGTCACACAAAAGGCACGAGAGCGAGAGAGAGAATGAATATACAAAATCCTTTTTCTGAAAACACTTTCCAGAGAAAGGTCAGTGCTACTCAAACAGTCGGCATTTTTTCACTCTGGGTACACATTTGGAGAAATAAGATGTTAGGTAGGTGTATTAAAGACAAGTTTCTTGTATTAAACTTATGTTTACATTAGCGTCATCAGATCACCACAGAGAACACTTGAAATTGTTTCCATGTTAATTCGTTTTTTTATGCCTTTTTGGTTCATTTTAGGGCTGTTTTGGCATGTTCTACTGTTCCACTGTACATTGAATTATATATCATCATACAAAACCCCACATTTCTAGTGCATTTTGTGCTATAAAACTGATATGAAATGATAATGTAGTATCTCTGCTTAATTTAATATCTGCATATAAAGGAGTCATTAATCACTTGGCAAAAATTTTGCAGTTCTTTAATAATGTGTCTGTCATCATGCCAAATGACTTTTTGGTCAGTGTTCTCAAAAAGGAACCCAAAATTCAAT
>JAPEKM010000001.1:55501483-55511539 GCA_027575975.1 Cathorops multiradiatus
AGCTGGGATAGGCTCCAGCTTGCCTGCGACCCTGTAGAAGGATAAAGCGGCTAGAGATAATGAGATGAATGAGATGAACACCTCATATATCTCATGTTTATTGTATTGTAATTATTAACACAAGTGAAACACCTGTTGTCTGAATTTACATGACCTATAGTGCAATCAATTATAAATGTAGCTCCAATAAATGTATAAATGTAATAATTGCATGCAAAGTACTATAAAGTAGTGTAAAGTATTCACTATATATCACTTTTTGTTAGATGTCTTAGCATTTTTGTCAAGAATAGGGACAAAATATGGAGAATATTTCAAAATGATACCGAAATGATGACCATTTTTAAATAATTCCAGACAATCACCTGTCCAGTTTTCATCTCTTAGTTGCTATTGATTAATTATGATAATATGCCACAGTGTGATTTCCTAAACGTATTGTGTCCGTGGCAGTGGGGCTGTGATCGGACGTCAGCTGTAAGCAGGGAGAAGTCATGTAGAACCAGCATAGTGAGTTTCACCTGTGTTTGATTACTGGCAATCTATTTATGTGTCTCTCTTGTGTTCTTGCAGAGAGAAGCCAGTAACCAGAGAGAGACAGAACTGAACAATCCAACACCGTATGAGTGTGTGTATGTGAGTAAAAGTCACTGAAAAGTGAAGCTGAAGGAAAAATAAAATGTAACTTGAGTTATCAAGCCTCTTGACAAAAGGAAAGCTCTGTTTAAGTTATTGTACATGTTTAAGTTATTCTTATCCTAATTAAAAATATATCATTACATTTAAATTGATTCAATTTTATTACAGCATGCAAAGACATTCTACACAATTGTGCACTTCCAACTTTGTGGAGACAGTTTAGGGAAGAAACACAGATGTACTTACTTACTTACTTGGGGGATTGCATCGTCTGAGATGCTATGGTACACCACCAGACATGTCTGTCTAGAATCAGGCTCTCTATCTCAGCAACACTATCAAGCTCAGTGTCTCTGTAAAGCATGATAAGGAATGTAAGGTGGGGACGCTCATGTCCTTGCTTTCCATGCTTCCGGTCCCAGAACAGCAGCTTGTGCACCAGTAGATTGTCATGAGTTCATTTATGTAGGCAACAACATTGCATCCTCCAAGAGAGATGTCAAGCTTTGTCTCAGAAAAGGCTGGGTAGCTCTAAACAGACTGGATAAAGTTTGGAAATCCAACCTTCCACCAGACCTAAAATGTAACTTCTTCAGAGCCACTGTTGAATCTGTCCTGGTTTATGGGTCAACTACCTGACACTCACCTCCAAACTCCAATACTCACTCAACGGTGCCTTTACAAGAATGTTAAGAACAGCTTTAAGTATCTCCTGGAAAGACCATCTAACAAATAAAGAACTATAAGGATTTATTCCCCCTGTATCAGCAACCACCTGGGAGAGAAGATTACAGTTTGTTGGCCACTGTTGGCAAAACAAGGAAGAGCTGGCTTGTTATCTCCTTCTATGGCAGCCCAAACATGGTACCACCTCTGTGGGTCATCCCGCACTTACCTACATCAATCAACTGCGGGACAACACAGGCTGCCTAGTAGAAGAACTGCCTGGGGCAATGCAGGATAAAGTCGGTTGGAGAGGTAGGGTCATGGGGGTCTGAGCTTGCTCGACATGATTGATTGAAGTCGTCATGTTGTCTTATGTGGCCTGTGAGCTTCATACTCCTCTCTTGGATTTTGGTGGTAGTGTAGTGGTTGTTTACGCTCTCTCTCTCTTTCTGTCTCCCATGATGCAGTCCTGTCATTTGGTCCACAATTAGGCAGTGCAACAGAGCCAGCGGCATTGTCTTCCTCCAGCAGTGAGTTGTCTGTAGCCCCTGTGGTCAGTTCACTGACACAAGAATTGCCATCATCAGACTGAATTGGTATAGGTAGGAAATTGACAGGCATTATTAAATTCCTGTGAACCACCTTTTCTTGGCCAGTGGCACAGTTCCTGATCTTGAATGTATGTGTGTTCTCATGCTTCTCAACAACAGTGTACAAATGATTCTCCCAGCGATCGGCTAATTTTCTCTTTCCACATTCACCCTTATTAGCTAAAAGAACTCTGTCTCCAATGTCCACAACTGCACCCTTGAACCTCTTGTTGTAAAGGTCAGCTTGCCTCTGCTGCTGTTTGGTGGTGGAGAGTTGAGCAACTTTGATAGCTTCTGCAAAATCATGCCTGAGATGCTGCACATAAACATCAAAGTCAACCATATGATCATCCTGAAGGGCAGATTGAAATATAAGGTCAAGCAGCAGCCTGGGCATTTGTCCGAACATAAGCTGAAACAGAGCAAACCATAAACCATAAACAAACCATAGTATCATGCACTGTGGCATTGTAGGAGAAGATGAGAGATCTTAACAGCTGGGGCCACCTGTGCTTGGCTTTGGGAGGGAAGGCCATAATCATATTCCCAGGCGTGTGATTGAACCCTTCAACAGCTCCATTGTCCATGGGGTGGTAGGGAGTTGTGCATGATTTCTGGACACCGGCAACAAGGAGTATTTCTGCAATCAGACTGCTTTCAAAAATGGTACCTTGGTCTGAGTGTATGAGTTCAAGAAAGCCATACATGCAAAAATAATTGTTCCGGAGTTGTTGTACAACAGCTTTAGCTGACTGGTTGGGACAGAAATAAGCTTGGGCCAACTTGGTAAAGTAGTCGGTAACTACAAGCACATCCAGGGATTTACTGGAAGAGTCTTCAGCCGACCAAAAATCAATGCAAACCAACTCAAGTGGTCTGGATGTTGTTATACTCTCTAGTCATGCTCTGGCTTCTGGCTCAGGAGATTTACTAAGCACACAGTGATGACAGCACCGCACATGTTCCATCACATCTCTCTCCATACTATGGCAGTAAAATCTCTGTCTACATAGGTAAAGCATCCTCCTTTGACCTTGGTGGCCAGCTTCGTCATGCACACCTTTGAGGACCACTTCTTTCAGCGCAGCGGGCACAACGTAGTAGAAAGTCTTCCTCTTCGTAATGACATCTTTTGACACATGGTAGAGCACACCTGATTTGATGGTGAGTTTCTCCCAATGCCCAAGGAGCTTTAGAGCATCAACTGGTTCATGCACATGCTCTCATCTCAATGAGTGCCTCTGTCTCTCCACATACTGAAGCATGCAGCTCAAAGAGGGGTCAGCACGCTGCAGATCTATCAGCTTGTCCTTAGGTAGAGGTTGTACCTCAGACAGCTCACGTGGTCAAATGGACTGCACAAGATGAGGCAAGAGCAAGGCTTGGGGAGGCAGACATTCTTGGTCCAGAAATCGCTGTAGGACTGCAGACACTGCCTGTTTGGAGATGGAGGGGTTCAGAGGCATTGTCACTGCACATCCAGAGGCCCCTAATGAGCAATGGTGCAGCTGTAACCTGGCCTGTGGGTCACAGGACTGATGAAAGGCATCCTGAACACATTTGGGTTTCAAGGCACTTGCCTCTTCCATAAGTGCACCATAAGGGACCTTTGTGAGGCGATGGAGCACGCTGGGCTGTACAAAAGGTTCACGGCTGAGGGCATCTGCAACCACATTCTTAGGGCCTGGAATGTACTGTATGTCAAAATCAAATGGAGCAAGCTTTGCTGCCCATCTCTCTTCACAGGCATTGAGCTTTGGTTTACTAAGAATGTAGGTCAATGGATTATTGTCAGTCCATATAGTAAATGTGTGGCCTCTGAGCCAATGGCTTAATTTGTCACAAATGGCCCATTTGAGGGCCAGGAACTCTAACCTGCGTGCTAGGTAGCGGGACTGGGCGTAACTGAGGGATTTGCTGGCAAATGCAATTGGACATGCTACGTCATCACCCTCAGTGTGTTGGGATAACACAGCACCAAGGCCATTAGAGGAGGCATCAACAGAGAGCAAGAAGGGCCTACTAAAGTCTGGATGAGCCAGAGTGGTGTTGTCCAACAACACCTGTTTCAGCCTCCCGAATGCTTCATTGCACTCCGGTGTCCAGTCAGCAGAGGTGAGTTTCTTGGTCACAGATGGTTTCCTCTTGCCCTTTCTATATAGTGGCCTCTTCACCCCAGAGGACAAAGCAAAGAGAGGTTTGCTGATGCAAGAGTAGCCCTCAAGAAATTGTTAGGAGAAGCCAACCATGCCCAGGAAGAATTTTATATTGGAAGGAGATGGGGCACCACTGCTCTCATCCATCAAATCCTTCACACTGAGGTTGACAATGGTTATGACCTTTTCCGGGTTGGTGGAAATGCCATCCTTGTCCACAACATGCCCCAGAAACTTAACAGACGACCACATGAGGTGGCACTTTTTTGGAGTCAACTTCAGTTTGTGCACCCTCAATCTCTCAAACACCATCTCTAGTCTCTGAAGAGCCAGATGTTCATTAGGGGCAAAGCCTAAGATATCATCTAAATAGCACAGGAGGCTTAAAAAGTTCTGGTCTCCAAAAATAGCCATCATCATCCTCATGAATGTGGCAGGACGATTGCACAGTACTTGAGGGAACCTGTTGTATTCATACAGCCCAAAGGGAGATGTAAATGCTGTGAACTACTTGTCCTCCTCATGTACTTCCACATTATAGAAACCAGAGGTTAAATCCATGGTCAATAAAAATGCATTATCCCCAAGAGCAGCCAAGGCATCAGCTTGGTGAGGCAGGGGGTGTGCGTCTTTGATGGTGTGAACTTTCAGCCAATAAAAATCTGTGCAAAGCTGCAGATCCCCATTCTTTTTCAAAACCAGAACCAGTGGCGATGCATACACACTCATAGACTTTATGATGTCTCACTCTTCCATCTCATTCAACGCCATGCAAAGCTTATCATAGTGGGATGGAGACAAGTGCCGATAAGGCAGTTTGAAAGGCCTGCTGTCACTCAGCCGGATGTGGTGAACAAATACTTTTGCTTTTCCGCAATCCAAGGTATGGCGGGAGAAGATGGACTCGTACTTGACTAGGAGATCAACCAGCTTCACTTTCCAGAAAAGATATAGGACAGCTGAGTCAATGTCAAGGTCATGCAGTCCTAAGTCATGAAGAACTGAACATGTCTGTCTGGGCACAGAGCACCCTGATTCGATGGTCAAGCTTTTCTCACTCCCAGTAACTGTCAGTTGTGCAACATTGGCTACATTGCACTTCACATCGTCAGTCTGGTCAGTCACATACAAACAGTCATTGTCAAAGTCCTCAAGTGACACACAGGGAGATACGTCAGCAATCTTGCAGTTGTGTTTCAGAGTCATAGGTTTATGGGAGGGGTTAATGATTCTCACAGGGACCCATCTGTTGCCCCACAGCAGTGTCACAAGTCGACCTACCATGACTGTTCATGGCACTGTTCATGACTTACTTGGCTCCACCACTAGCATACTGCCAGCAGAGAGACATGCATGGCTAGGCACACATCCCCATACTAGATGTTCCTTCATGGGCTCTAAAGTCACAGCACATTTCAATTTGACATTGCCCACCTTATCAGGGATCTCACTGCCTCCCCACTTCTCCACAGTGGCCATCAGCTGCAGTATGGTTCCCTCCTCTGCAGGTGCCCGGTGTGTAAGAGAAAGTTGTTCCTAGAAATCTTTGGAGGCCTTCATTATGCGAATGAGATGTTTTATCATGTTGCTTCCCAGAATTAAGTCATCACTTTGGCCATCCATGATGAGTGTGGGCACTGAAAATTGGCAGTCAAGGACCTTCATCTGAAGCTCACATATGCCTACAGGACTTGTCTTCAACCATCCACAACCAATCAAAACAATTGACGTCGGAGAGATAGAGTCAGGCGAAACAACAGTGGCCTCTTCCAGCATTGGAAGCAAATGTGAGTTAAGGGAGGAGGCCACTGAGTCACTGTCCAACATGGCATGCAGCTCCACAGCATCATGGATCAAGACATTGGTGTAGAAAAGATTATGTGTTGCAATCAGTCTTTGTGTGTTCTGAAATATTAAAGTCAGATCATTACTCGCTGATGCACAAATTTCAGAATAAACAGACTCAAGGTCAGCAAACTCACTTGGGGACATGCCAACTGGCCCTCCACTAGTCCCCTCCTCATGCGGGCCAGCTAGTTTCCCTGCCGTGAGGATGGGCCCGTCTGGGCAACAGGTGAATCAGGAGCAGGGGGCTGTACACGTCACCACCTGATGTCTGGCAGCATGACAGCGAAAGCAAAGGCATTCACTTCAACAGTGCGATGCAGTGTCATGATCATCATTATCACAAATAGTGCATGATCCTCGAACCCTGGTGCGAATGCCTTGTTTGGATCTGGGTTGTCTGGGGCGCTGAATGGACTCCTGCTGTAGTAACCGCTCTAGAAGAGTGATGACATGTTCAAGCGGATGTCCCTCACTTGATGATGGTCTACCAGCTGAGTTTGGTTGTGGGGTAGGGGCAGCAGGACTCATGGTGGCCTGAACATGGCTGTGTAGAATGTCTCCAGCCAGTGCAGAGCGCAAGTTATCAGCTGGGTGCATGGTACACTGTTGCTGCTGAAGACGTTTTTTCTGGTGATGCTCATCGACTCGCACCTGAACATCAGGGGCAGTCCATTCCTCCAGTGGCTTGCAGCTGAAGACCATAGACAATGCAGGGTTGGGGCAGTGGGTAATGAACATGACATTCACCTCTCTAGGGGGGTTATCAAGGGTCTTGCCCTGCCTCTTCAGTCCCTCAACAGTAGTGTTGATGGCTTTATTAAGCCGAATCCAGTAGTCAACTCCATTTTCAGTGTGGAAGGGCATGGTGTCATAAAAGTCAGCAAGAGGGATAAAAGAAGTCACAGATTCGCTAAAGTGTTGCTTAAGTATGTCAAAAATGGGCTGGGGACCTGACCATAAGTCCAAACTAGGCTTGCTGCACAGCCCTACTCTCACTACATCACATGCTCTACTCTGCAACTTACTCATGACTTCTGCCTGATGACATAACTTCACATCCCTCCTAATCAGGCACAGTTTAACAGCCTCCTCCCATTGAGAGCCAGTGAGAGCTTATCTGTCTTATCCCCTCTGAAGGGTTGTGGCTCGTAACTATTATGGCTAACAGTCAGGTTAACTTTAGAGAAGTCAGAAATGCTCAAAGGGCTCAAACTTGACTCACCAGTTGTAACTGACTTAAGGCATGAGACAATGTTCTCCCCAATGCTGCTGCCTATTTGCTTCACTAAATCACTAAGAACATGTATTGAGACAGGCTCCACATCCTGACCCACAGAAAATGTGGGCAGGTTGTCTGCTTGAACACCTGCAGTAGCATAGGCATCATCACATTCAGTTTCATTTCGTATTGCATGGTGAGGGGTAGATGTAAGAGGCTTCCCCTCATTATGACCTCCTATGAGTGGTTGTGAAGGGCTAAACCACAACTTTTGACTCCTGCCAACACCAGATAGGTTTGGCCTATCCAATTTCAATCCATTCTCCATCCCTTCCATTACAAACCAAATCACAAAATTGTAACTATGTGAATACACAGTATTGGTAGCATAAAAATCAAAAGGAGATCACAGAATGGCTTAAGATAGCTAGAAAGTCACTTCACAAAATGATAAATACAAAAGAAAATTTAAAACATAAAAAGCTCCCTTTTATCAACCAAGTTCAATTCATATTTGTATTTTGTTTCTCACAAGCAAAAAGAAAGAGCTTTCATGGTAAACTACAAAATAATAAGTATTAAATGCAGTTACAAATTGACCAGCTGCATAATATCTAATCTAAAGGGTTTAAATCAACTTTTCTTTTTTTCCTTTTTTTTCCAAACCTGTCCTCCACTAAAAGCGCCAGTCCATTGGTGATGCACAGCATTGACGAGATGGTTGTGGAATGGCGGAACTCCCACGATGAAGCAGCAGGCATGTGTAGAGAAGAAGGGTCATGGCACCATTTGTAGCAGTTGTTTACGCTCTCTCTCTTTTGCGTTGTGTAGGCAAATAAAACTCATCAATCACTCCTTTTTGGCTCCCAGCTGTTTATTCATATACCCGTGTGCACCTGATAACAACAGACTTTGTAAGTATCTCCCAGTGAATCCATGGATTACAAGTAGCATAAGACAGGCTACTGCAGACTGGTAACGTATGTGTACACATTAAAATAACAGAACATAAAACTACCATATGAACACCCATGCGTACCTGATAACAACAGACTTCGTAAATGTCTCACAGCAAATCTGTGTAGCTGAAACAAGTAGCTGAAGACAGAAAGAAAAATATCCATTCACTATTGACTACTGTTTACATCAGGTAATGCTAGCTAGACCACCTGATTAGCACAACGTGGTTATTTTAACAAACCAAAGTACAAGAGATAAAATAAAACAAAGATGATATTTGAGCATCTCGCATTAAATGTGAAACTCTCCACTTGCATATAACTCTTTGCAAAAGTAATATTTCTACAAATGAAACCTATTTATTCAACTATTTAAGTGGAGCTCATTGTACACGAACTTACCATAAGAAAGGCTACTGCAGACTGGTAACGTATATGGGGAAATCCCCGTAATGTCTGCAGTAGCGTCAGTAGAGGGCGCTCGTTCATTATATATTAAATAGAAAGAATCCTAACAAAAAATAAAAAAAGTTTTCAGATGGCTGATAATGGCAAGTGGAATATATGACTCTGTTACACTAGCAACCACTGAAGCAGGCAGATCGTGATGGGTCAACACCTTACTGGCTGGGGGTTGCCCAGCTTGAGGTGGATGGTATTTGGCCAATGGGATTCAATCATCCCTCCTACTGTCAAAGACAGCCTGTGGTGTCCAGCTCTTATGCCAATCGAGCATGGACTTATAACCTGTATTGATGTCTTCCGCATTGTGCTCTCATCAATTGTAAGACTGGAGTGACCTCTTCAGGGTGCAGGCCTGGGCAGGGTGTATGGAGGTCTAGTGTTGTCCAATCAGCAAGGCCCCCATCTTGTCCACACTAGCAAGATCTAATGGAATGCCAGGCATTACAATTGGGGCCAGCTAGGCTGCAGGAGTTGCCAGAAGGAAGTCAAAAATGACAACTGACCACCTTCAAGTCTCCACTCCAGATTTTCTGTCTGGATTTACTTCCATAGCCTTTTCCTTGTGTGTCTGCAAGGCAGCAGAGGTTTGGAGTCAAGGTTCTTTCCCTGAGGTAGACTGCCCTCCCAGGCTAACAAGCTTTATCTACCCAAAGCAACTGGTTTAAAGGCACCAGTAACCTGCCTTTCATCCTTTCTCTTTGTCTGTGAAAACAGTTCTGCCACGAGAAGGCCGTGAGTTGGATTTTGGGCATCAGAAGCTGTTTGAGATACATGCCACTGGGAGCATTTAAAGACAGAGGAAGCTCAACCCTGCTGCCACCCCTGGGTGTCACAACCTTAAGAACTGCTAAGGGACATGTAAACAAATATTAGATGTGCTGGTTGTACATTTATGTCTATCTATTATTTTGTATTTTATGACTGTGTATGTATTATTTTGACCCTGTGTTGTTTCCAGGAAAACAAACATTCTGCTCCTCTTGACACACAAATGCCACTCAAAACACCTCACCCATTGATTCACTGCAGTTGGCTTGCTGAAGCATTTCTGGGATCTCTGTTGTTGATTCCCTGAGCTTGACAGAGAATTTGATGTTGATCCATCGTAAAATCGCAAATGTGCACTTTGTCACAACAATGCAATAGCGCCTGACTCATACTGACTCAGAAGAGATACTGCTCGCAAACTTTGTTACAGATTTTACTTTATGACTTCTACATTCTGGAGTTAGTACAAAAAATTTTATATTTCCAAACATTAGTTTTCTAACACAACATTAAATGTTACAGAAAAGATGTATGCATGTCAGTAAAGACAGCAGCATATTCCATAAGAGAACACTTTTTATACAAAAAATATAATGAACACTGCTGAAAAAAAAAAATAAGAATCAAGTCAAAGTGAATGTTAGTGTCATTCAGACTGTCATGGCATTAGAACTTTTTGGGGTTTTAGCGCCACCCTGTGGTATCTTTCTAGTGGGGAAATACTAATTATTAAGCCTGACTTTTAT
>JAPEKM010000001.1:55634605-55645560 GCA_027575975.1 Cathorops multiradiatus
CTGCCAAACGGTGCCATGGAATTGGAACACACGGAACCGGTTCTGAACAGGAACCGGTTTTCGATTCCCATCCCTAGTGGGGGCTAGTCCTCTGGTAACCACGATAGTTTGACCCCCGTTCACATCTGTATTGCAGCGAGCCTTGCCAGATGGCAGTACCATTTTTATGATGGTCTTTGGTATGACCTGGATTTGGAGGATTGGTGCCTCTAAATTGCCCCTAATTGTGAGGGAGTGCATCCCATCTGGTGTGTATTTTTACCTTGCGCCTGGTGCTCCCAGGATAGACTCAAGATCCACTGCAAATAGTAGAGAGATTAGTGAAGACAAATGAGTGGATAATTCTCATCCACTAGCCAGTTTCCATCATGAGAAAAGAAGGCAAACATTTTCATCTTGCTTCATCTGACGCCACTGTCTTTTCAAGTTCACTGGAAAGCTGAACACACTTGGGAAGGAAAGCTAAATCCTCAGTGAGATTTAGCTCTGTGATGCCTGTAATTACTTAATGTTGATTTCAGTGACCAGAGGGTGGGGAAGAAAAAAAAAAAAAAAAACACACTTCCATCCAGAAAGTGGGGCTGAGTGTGATCTATTTGCTACACCGTTTTCAGGATACAAATCTCACAATTGTCCAAGATGCAATATTGTGAATCCATACTGTTTATCCTTCTAAAGTGTGGAGTTGGAAGCACTCAGTCTTCTTGAGGAGGGGACACCACCTGAGGTCTTGCAAAATTCAAAACTGAATGACATGACCGCTGGCCTCGTTTTCGTACTTGGTACATTCCTGATGTCATCTAAACACGGAGCTTTCTTAAATCTGACAGGACAGCATAAATCAGCCATGGCTTAGAAATTCAGATGCTTGGAGATCAAATAGAGAAGTCTAACTTAAGTCTGCTCTGTTACCTTTTTGTTTTAAGCCAATCTGTCTTCTGTAGCCAATAATCTCAGTAGGAGATTAACATAGCTGCATATGGGAAGAGTAACCTAGACTAAGATAGTATAATGAATAGCTACAAGCTGCTACATGCTTTTGATAAAGATTACAGAGTACCCATTAATGCTGTGCTGGGAATAAAACACATTTCTTCTGGACATGCTGCTGACTTTGAGCATTAGATCAAACAAAAACCTCCTAAAACACAGTGAAAATCTGAACCAATCTGATCTGTAAAGCCATAAAGGTAGGACTTGTAGAGTCAATTTTAGTGTTCTACTGTTTTGTAATTTTCCTTTTCACTGGGTGTTGCCTCTTCAAGGACTAACGACTTTGAACATTCTGCACCAAAACATGCTCATCTTATCATGCTCATTACATGCGTATTAGACGTGCATAGTAGATGTGTGTACCAGCCAGTGATTAGAGAAGATCCAATCAGCTTTAGAGCTGATCACGCTCCCAGAACGAACCTTTATCACTATGTGTCCATTTCTGCAATAAACCTTCTTTCACTTGCGAAAGGACGAGACTGGTGTTGGTATTTGTCATTTTTCCATGACAAATCTTGGTGTCCCTGCATGATTTCTGCAATGTTCTGGGCGGCAAGTGGACCGGAGGATGCTCGTGGAGAAACAAACATCCATCCTCAAAACCTCGTATTCTTCAGAGAGGAGGTGGTGCGCCCTTTGCTGCTCAGAGACAGGAAACGCTGCAGTCCATCATTAAGTAGGTATGAGCCACTAATTATGTTTGACCTTATTTAAAAGGTTACAAGATTAAAGGAGTACTGAAATTACTGATTAGTGAAGTTTAATGTCTGTGTTATGGCAAAGATGCATCAGTGAGGAATCAATGATCTAGAAACTGGGTTTCTAAGGTAGAAGTTCTGGGAACTTCAACCTCCACGACAGCCGAGGATTAAAGTTTCCCTTAGTTCTTGAGAAAAACTAAAGGACTTATAGTTGCAGGCCTGACCTCAACTCTGCCCCACCGAGATGACGACTATCACAGCCAGATGAGAATGACCCAACACTTCCTGTTACAGCACCATCAGTAGCAGAGGGAGGAGCCCCAGTCCTCATGTCGCCTATGACCAGCGCACCTGCCCCGCAGGCTCCGGCACAACGCCTACTCTATTCAGACCTGGCAGAGGTCACAGGTCCACCACCCAGATACGAGGCCCGCTCCACAACACCTCATTAGAGCAAGCCATTGCTACTGATGACAAGGAAACAGAGAAAGGCTAAAGAGCACGCAGTAGGCTCACATCCAGAGGATGATGGTGACAAGGCATTGAGGATGCCAATAGTGGAGGGACAGATGGGCCTATGCTGGTTCACCACCCATGGACTCTGGCAGATATCAAGGAAAGAATGACACACCTCCCTAATGTGCATGAAGTGGGAGGAAGGAAGTTTGGGGAAGAGCTGTTGATCATTTGCAGAGAATTCATACCTACCATACATGAACTGAGATGCTTACTTATGGCCAAGATGGGTGTAGATTGGAGCAAGGTCTCTCAAGAGTACCCAACTGAAGACCTCAGACTTGTGGAGCCTGAGTGGACTCAGGCAAATAATGCAGCATATGTGGGAGCCATTAACGTGCTCAAGACACGCCTAGAACAGGCTTTCCCCAGTGCAAAGATTGCAATGTGTAAGCAAGATGAAGAGGAGACCGAGTCAGTATTTAGCTCACCTCATAACAGTACACGATGCCAATTCGGGACTGGAATCAAATTCCTCGTGTGTGTCCACATACCTGGCAATAAAAGTGTTCCTGATTTCTGAATGCCCCAACCAGATGTCCACAGGCAAAACCCCGACAACTGTGGGAAGATAGGACACTTTGTGAGAGAGTGTATGGCAAAGCAAGCCAAAGCTGACTGATGGGCGGGGCAGAGGGACAGAGAGGCGGCTGAGAACAGAGAAGGTAACACACAACACGAAGCCAATCAGGTAGTTCACATTATACAGGAACATACACCCCAGCCTAATTGCACAGACAACCTCAGACAGCTACATGACCTCCAAACGCAACAAGGTGATGAAAATGTATCTTTCCTTAAATACAGTATGCCACCTTCCCATTTAGTCAGCCTCTGTGCATGCCACTGACAGTACGGAAAAATAAGTTTAATTTCCTGGTAGATTCAGGAGCTACCCATTCAGTAATTAAACAGGGAGAATTGCATTTACCATTTGAACCAAGTTCTCAATCAATTTGCACAATTGGGGCTACAGGCCATTCAGTCGTAGAAAGGTTCTCAAAACTGGTGTCATGTCAGGATGAAGATGGACAGGAGGTGGAGCACTCATTACTGATCTCCTCTGCCCAGTTAATTTACTTGGGTGAGATTTAATGTGCAAGTTTGGCTTGGTTCTTACATCATCCCCAGAAGGCACTACAGTGACAAATACAACTTTGACATGTATTTTACATGAACGAAAGCTCCCTGTTTATGTATGTGAGTGGAAGCTCTGTCCAGACACTTTAAGTAATGTAACTCAATACCTTGTACAGCAACCACATGACAGAGTTGTAACACATGATGTTGACTATATGGAGCATATGGACCTTCACTGCACGGTCCATGTGCATGATGGAAAGGATGCTGCATATGAGAGTATGGTTTAAAGGCACTTGTGAGTGAGAACATATTCGCGTTAGAGATTTATATTGGTCAAAAGAATATTGTGCGTGTTCTGTTGAATTACAGCGCTGCACAGACTTTTGCACCTGGATTCAATTGGAGGACATAACCAAATTCCCTAGGTGCTACCAAAAGGGGCTGTTTGATGTCCCATCGTCCACACCCCACGTTTCTTTAGCCAAACCAAAGGCAGTCCCATGGAAGGAGGTGGGACATTGGCCTCAAGGGTGTGTGAGTAAGAAAGCCTCTGATTGGGTTAGTACAACAGATCCTTCTGTATTTTATAATCCAGAAAAGGATGTCTTTAAAACACTCTCTCTCTATGCTAGTACATGTACAGCGCAGAGCTCTCCATGCGCTTAGTGGGAGCTTTTGCAAGCATTCCAGGAGATGTCTCCCCAGCCCAAGTCCATCCTAGGCTGATAAAGATTCCACCAGAGCTCTGGGCCACAGGTAAACATGATGTGGGTTTAATGAAGCATGTTATCACCAGGTGCAATAACTCCCAAGTCAGATTTTAGACCTAGTCAGACACAATACCCACTAAAGCCAGAGGCCACAGAAGGCACGAGGTCTGTCTTTGAGTCTCTGCTGCAGGCAGGAGTAATTGTCCCTTGCCCAAACTCACCAGTGCACACTCCTACATTTATTGTAAAGAAAGCCAGAAAACCTCCCCGACCTGATGAGTGTAAATCTTGTGCAAAATGTCAAACAGTGAACGTAGCTGTCAGACAACGTGCACCAGATGTTCAGAACCTCGACACCATTCTAGGTCAAGTAGATGGTTTTCAGTAGTGGACCTAGCGAATGCATTCTTCACACCCGTGACATGGACCCCGGAAGCAGAAAAGGCCTTCCAGGATTTGAAATTAGCATTGCAAACTACCCCAGCATTAGGTCTGCCAGATCCACTCAAACCTTTTGTTCAAGCTGTTGATGAAAAGAATGGCTGTATGACCTCTGTTCTTTTGCAGAAACATGGAGACAGATTTAGGCCAGTAGCCTACTTGTCTGGGAAACTGGACCCCGTGGTAGCAGGTCTTCCCCTCTGGGTCAGAGCTGTAGCAGCAGCTGAAAAGGCCATAGCGGCCTCCCAAGATCTGGTAGGGTACTCTAAATTAACCCTTTTGGTCCCACATGCAGTCTCCATGCTTCTGCTAGAACAGAAAACTTCACACTTGTCAACACAACGATGGCCAAGATATAACATGGTCCTGCTTGACATGCTGACCATAACAGTAAAACGTTGTACTGTCCTTAACCCTGCTACTTTACTCCCTACAGAGGAGAATAGTGAACCACATGACTGCGTGGCACTTACTAACCAATTATGTTCCCCTAGGTTGGACCTCAAATCCAGACATGATTCTGTATGTGGGTGGGTCAGCATCACAACACTCAGAAACAGGTAAACATCAAGTGGGCTAAGCTGTAGTTTAAGATAATGATTTAATCACAGTGGGAGCATTACCTAGTCACTTGTCAGCTCAAGCAGCAGAGCTATATGCATTGACAGCAGCATGTAAACATGCAACAGGTAAATCAGCCACTATTTACAGACAGCAGATTGTGCCAAAGTCATGTACTTTAGTGTAGTACATGACTTTGGCACAATCTGGAAACAGAGAAACTTCCTGACTAGCTCACGCACACACAGCCCACCACAAGCTTGTTTCTGACCTGCTGGATGTTGTCCTACTCTCATCTGCTCTTGCTATATGCAAGCGTGATGCACATACTAACAAATCTGTTCCAGTCTCTCTAGGTAACGCATGAGCTGATGCAGTGGCAAAACAGGCAGCCATAAGGACCCCAACTTCATTAATGCTTTCAACTAACCTAAACCTAATACCTCCCTTACAGGTTTCTGACCTACAGCAGCAGGCCACAGCAGAGAAAAAGGCTGCGTGGTGGAAAGAAGGGTGTAGTATTAAAGATGGGGTCTGGGCAAGCCCAGACAGTTGACCTTGTCTCCCTAAATACATGTTTCCATGTTATGGCAAGTTGACACACGGGAAAGACCATGTGTCAAAAGGGGGAATGACAGCAGCAGTAAGAAAGCAGTGGTTCACTAAAGGATTCTCAAATCACTCTCAAAATTGTAAAAAATGGCTTGTATGTGTGCAACACAATGTAGGGCGAGGGTTAAAATTAGAGCAGGTCGCGTACCCAACCCCAAATAGCCCCTTTGACCATCTACAAATGGACTTCATTGAACTCTCACCTAGAGAAGGAAAAGGTATTGCTTGGCGATGGTTGATATGTTTTCCAAGTGGATAGAAGTTTTCCCTACAGCAAAACAACTCAGACGCGGTGGCTAAGGCCCTCCTATGAGATATAACTCCCCGATGGGGCATTCCAAGGAAGATTTCCAGTGATAATGGCATGCCACTGATAAGCCAGGCATTAAAACAATTGAGTAACTATCTGGGAATAGACTTAAGACAACATTGTGCATACCACCCTGCTAGTGGAAGAGCAGTAGAAAGGGAGAATGGGACATTGAAGAATAAACTGAGCAAATGCTGTGCTGAAACAGGACTAGGGTGGACAAAAGTCCTACCCATAGTATTAATGCAGATAAGAGTGAGAGAAAGACCAAGGCATGATTTGAGCCCCTTTGAGATATTGTTCAGAAGACCCCCAAACACAGGAATAGGTCCCATTACACCAGGATGCCCTGACATGTCCTCATGTGATGTGATGAATTACTGTGCAACCCTCTCTTCTGCTCTGAATAATATTCACAAACAGTTGAGATCAATTTCACCAGTCCCAGCACTGGGATCACTGAATGACCTGAAACCTGGTGCCAATAGAGGACTTCAGAAGGATGACGTGGAACAAGCACAGGTGGGCGGGACCATCCCAAGTGCTGTTCACCAAACAGTCAGCTGTAAAGGTGGACAACAGAGCCACATGGGTACACACCAGCCACTGAAGAAAAGTATGCGGCCGCGTAGGCAGAGGACCCTATCCATAAGCCGCTGGAACGTAGCGGGCACCCCAAACAGCCTAAAAGGAAGTGTGACAAACTGGTGTAAGCCAAACGGTGTGGAAAAGGCCGTTTTCTCTCAGGATAATGGAGTCAAGGGGCTCTGCCAATATCCCTTTGTCAAATCCAGTGTCGAATAAAAACGAGCTGTGCCTAGTCGATCAAGCAACTCATCAATATGAGGCATTGGGTAGACACTGCATTAACTTTTCTATAGTCCACACAGAACCGGACTGACCAATTGGCCTTGGGAACCAAGACCACCGGGATGTTCCAGTCACTGTGGGACTCCTCGACAATGCCCATGTCGAGCATGGCCTCGAGTTCTTCCCAAACCACCTTTTTCTTGTGTTCGGGAAGCCTCTAAGGGCGGTTGCACACTACCACCCCCGGGCGTGTCTCAATGAGGTGTTCTATGAGGCGGGTGCGGCCGGGAAGGGGTGAGAACATGTCTGAAAATTCAGCTTGCAACTGGGCAATCTCCGTGAGTTGGGTCGAGGAGAGGTGGTCTCCACAGGGGACCGGAGTGGTAAGCAATGCCAATGTTCCCCTTTGAACCTCCAGCCCCAGCTCCGTCTTCTCTGGAACCAATGGCACCAATGCCACAGGGACCTCCTCGTTCCGAAGTTTCAACAGATTGAGGTGGTAAATCTGTAATGCCCTGCCCCTGTCCGTTTGCCTCACCTCATAGTTGACGTCCCCGACTCGCCGTGTGACCTCAAAGGGTCCTTGCCACTTGGTGACCAATTTGGAGCTCGACGTGGGCAACAGCACGAGCACTTTATCTCCTGGTGTGAACTCCCTAAGGCATGTGCCCCTGTCGTACAGGTGGATTTGCCGTTCTTCTGGGTTAGGTGTGTGACTTCTGGGTGGACTGGCCTTTTGCAAGTTCTTCTGGGTTAGGTGTGTGAGTGTGTGGAGTTTTGTGTGCAGGTTGAGAACGTATTGAAATGTATTTTTGTTTGTTGAAGGTCCCTCCTCCCAATTTTCCCGCAGAATCTAGGATGCCCCGTGGCTTACGCCCATATAATAATTCGAATGGGGAGAACCCCGTGGAGGCTTGTGGGACCCCTCGCACTGCGAAAAGCACGAGCCATCTATCCCAGTTACGTGCGTCCTCGCTTACAAATTTTTTAATTATGGTTTTGAGGGTGCAATTAAACCGTTCGACTAAGCCATCCATTTGTGGGTGATAAACGCTGGTGCAGATCAGCTTAATTCCCAATAACCCATACAGTTTGCACAGTGTGTGTGACATAAACATAGTGCCTTGATCAGTCAGAATCTCTTTGGGATTTCCAACTTGGGAGATGATGTGGAAGAGTGCTTCCGCAATACTGCATGCTGAGATATTGCGGAGAGGCACTGCTTCCAGGTATCACGTTGCATAGTCCACCAGAACTAAAATAAAGCAATACCCTCATGTTGACCACTCTAATGGCCCGACAAGATCCATCCCAACTCTTTCAAACAGGGTCTCGATTAATGGCAGAGGCGCTTTTGGAATGGCCACTGGATTTACTAACTGGCATTCGCGGCACGCCATACACCACCTATGGACATCACCGAGAATCCCTGGCCAATAGAACCGGGCCATTATTTGGGCTAGTGTCTTATCCTGTCCCAAGTGTCCAGCCATAGGATTAAAGTGAGCTGCCTGGAATACCAATTCCCGGTGGCTCTTTGGGATCAAAAGTTGCGTGATCTGCTCTTTAGTCTGAGTGTCCTGCGTCACTCGGTATAATCTATCCTTCATAATAGAGAAATAGGGGACGGACGGTGTGGTGTTTAGCTGGAGTGTTTGACCATCAATTACTCTCGCTTGGTTAAATGCATGCCACAGAGTCTTGTCTCGCAACTGCTCTAACGGGAAATCAGTGAGGGATTCCCTTATAGAGGGAGGAGGAGCCTGCTGCTCCTCACTCTGACATGGAGATGACATAGACGGCTCTGTGACAGCTGCTCCCACCAATTCCACACTGGGACCTCCCCCTGCTGAACTACGGCAGGACCCACTCTTCACTAAATGAGTCATTAACTCACGAAATCCCGGCCAATCAGTCCCCAAAATTATCGAGTGGGTAAGATGAGGATGAACCGCCGCCTTTACACTAAATTTTTCCCCTCAAAATAAAATGTGGACCGACACTAAAGGGTAGTCGTGAACATCCCTGTTCACACACAACACCTTCACCAATTGTGCTCTCCCCAATGCCTCGTCTTGCACCAGGCATTGGTGGATTGAGGTCTGATTACAGCTGGAGTCCACCAAAGCCTGATACATATTCCCTTGGACACTCACTGGTATGCAATATGCTCCAGCCCGATCGATGGCGGTTCCTGGCATGTCGGAGATCCGGACCGCTGCACCCACCTCCATTGCCAAGCACTGATGCTGGAGGTGCTCTGGCTCCTCGCAGCACCAGCAAACCGGCCCGGGCTTTCTCTCTGCAATGGCGCTTTGGGGCTCACTCACCTGAGCTGGGGGAGAGACAGACATGGAAGCGGGAGATGGGAGGGCACCACAGGTGCGGCAGGCTGGCTGGAGTGGGGCCAGCCCCTGCCTCTGTGGTGGGGGAATGGGGCGAGGACGAGACACAGAAGGAGAGGGGGAGAGAGAGAAAGAGGAGAGAGGAGAAGACGAGATCTGGATCCTGCTGTGGGAACAGCCACCAAATGATCCTCCGCCAACTTGATGGCCTGATCCAGCGACACCGGGCGATGGCACTGGACCCACTCCGTGGTCCCTTCGGGAAGTCAGGCGATGAACTGCTCCAGGACCACCAGATCGACAGTTCCCTCAGCATCATGGTTATCAGCCCTCAGCCACCACCAGCATTCATCCTGGAGTTGCTGGCCAAATGTGAATGGCCGGCCGAACTCCTCGAGGCACAGAGCACAGAAGCGCTGTCGTTGTTGTTCTGGGGTGCGCACCACACGCTGGAGGACAGCTCGGCACAGGTCTGCGTAGACCAGCTGGCTGTTGGTGGGGAGCTGTAGTGTGGCCAGATATGCCTCGCCTGTTAGCAGGAGGAGGAGGCGTGCCACACCCTGTTCCACCGGCCAGCCTGAGGCCTCTGCTGCTTGCTGAAAGAGCACGAGGAAGGCCTCAGGGTCATCATGCGGGTCCATCTTTGTTAGAGTGAGGTGGGGAGGGCCTGCAGTGGTGGAGGTGGTGGACCCCGCTGACGTGAGGAGGTGCTGGAATGCCTGACAATCTTCCTGTTGCACAAGAGCCTCGAACCTTTGCTCTTGCTCCTTTTGGAGGGTGACCAGCGCCTGGTGCTGGCTCTGTTGGGCCATTGTGAGGGTGTGGATCAGGTCCATGAAGGGGGAGGACTCCATGGGGCTGTTCTCCTCTGTGCTCTGAGTCCCGCGTTTCAGCACCACTGTAGAACTTGAACGGGTGGGTGGAGCACAGAAGTACAGCAGGCCAGAACTGAGTTTCAAAAAACTTTATTTTTGCACTTTTCAGTGACTTTACACTCTCCCAGCCACACATGCACAAACATGCACAAGTTGTCTGGTTGGGGAGAGAGCTCCCTTCCTCTACTCTCTCTCTCTTTTTATAGGGCGCGGTCACTGGGGAAGACACACAAACACAGGTTAACTGACCTCAGGTGCAGTGATTCTGCCACTTGCCTTTCCTGACTCCGCCCTCCATTCACAGACTGACACTTGACCATGCCCCCGCTGCCACAAAGGCATATTGAAATTTAGTGAATGAGGTTCTCCAGTGCTGAAAGGACTCATCAATAAAAGAATAAAAGAGAAATAGAAAAACATAAAAGGATATTCAAAGTAACCCTGGTACAATAAGTTCCCAACCCACCTCATCTATTAGAACAAGGTAACTCCCAAACACCATGCAGAGGTAGCCACACAATTAAGTGCTTGTATGGAGTCCTAATGTACAAGGCTCTGCTGTATATAGAAAATAATTTAAGGCAAACTGAATAACAAGCTGCTACGCCTGAAAGACAGAGTTATACCAACCAGCCAGAGTTGCATGGTTAGTTAAATGTAAATGTCATAAAAGAACAAAATGAGAAACAAAGGACAGCCAGCATTGGGTGTTGCTGGCATTCGTCTTATTACATTTTGATCCTTCTACAGGGCGGCAAGGTGGTGTAGTGGTTAGCACTGTTGCCTCACAGCAAGAAGGTCCAGGTTCGAGCCCCATGGCCAGCAAGGGCCTTTCTGTGCAGAGTTTGCATGTTCTCCCCATGTCCTTGTGGGTTTCCTCTGAGTGTTCCGGTTTCCCCCACAGTCCAAAGACATGCAGGTTAGGTTAACTGGTGATTCTAAATTGACCGTGAGTGTGAATGGTTGTCTGTGTCTATGTGTCAGCCCTGTGATGA
>JAPEKM010000001.1:56189680-56201575 GCA_027575975.1 Cathorops multiradiatus
CCCACACACACACACACACACCAGCACCTATGGAACTGCACTATGTGACTGCACCTGCACTACCCCACAAGAGCACACACACACACACACACACGCACACAGACAGCACCTATGGTACTGCACCTTACCTGCACTACTCCACTAACAAGAACTGCATGGACCCTGCAACAAACAATGCACCAGCGCTGCTTGTTGTACAATGCACCAGCGCTGCTTGTTGCCCCCCTCCCATTGAAAAAGAACCACATTATCCTTTTCCTTTTGAACTGCACTATGTGACACTATGCCGCTTACAATGCTGCTACTCCAAATCTCACCACTTTTGTATATAACTATTATTACTGTTACTATTGCTACTGTTACTATTGTCTTATTATTGTAATGTCTTTCCATTTTATTTTTATCTTATCTTTTTTTCTACATGTTAAATGTTCAATGTTAAATGTTCATTTGTATTTATTATTAATCACTTATTGTTGCTAGTTCATCACTGTTACCTGTCCTGTCTTGCACTTTAATGTCAGGCTGTAAATGTCAGTCCTGTGTATGTCTATGTCCTGGCATGGTATAGAGAGAAACGTAATTTCATTTTCCTTGTATGACTTGTGCATATGAAGAAAGTGACAATAAAAGCTGACTTGACTTGAAAAAGTCAATAAGACCCTATAAGCTAGCCTATAAAACAAGGAAGACAACAGTTTAATTAAAACACACACACACACAAAATATAGGCCGAGGCCTACTCAGATTAATCATCAATTACTGAGTGTGTGAAAGAGCTGTGGGTGGATGAACAGATGGATGTGTCATCCTTTAGGCATCTGATCAGCCTCATGGACAGTGGTAGACCTATGTTTAGGAACATCCTGGCCAAATAGGCCTATTTGCAGGCCGATTGAATCAATGATTTTTTAATCTATTCATCTTCCCAGACAGCCTCTGCACATACTCGGGTGTTGCCAAATTGAGCTGTTTCCCGCCCAACGGGCTGCTTAGGATGGCAGTTTATGGGTAAAATGGGTAAAAAAAAAAAAAAAGGGGGCATCTGGGCAGGTTTTCTGCAAATTTATGGCCTTAGAAATAAATAGAATTTAGTTCAAATTGGGCGGCATTTAGTGCTTCCAGGCGGGGTTTGAGTATCCCTCCGCTGGAAATCACAAGTCTTATCTGGCAACCTTTCACTGGCTCTGCATATGGTTACCCAATCTCCGCCCTTCTAATGACGTAACACCTTCTACTCAAGTCTCGAACGAGCTCGTTTCTCCCGCGCTTTCTAGCCTCATACCTACTAGAAGTGGTTCATCTGAATGTGTAGTAAGTTATGTGAGGTAAAAACAGATTTTTATTGCTGTGGAATTGTTCAATCTGTCCGACATTTGCTGACGTTTTTATTTTGTTTGGAGTAAATGTATAGTTTTTTTTTTATTCAGATTTGATTGCTGCAAATGCAAATAGTTACAGTGGCTAAGTTGCTAGTTTCTGTGCATGCAGTTGGGGGAGGGGAGGGGTTCAGTTAAATTTGAGGGGGGAAAAGATTGCATTGCTGTGAAGTTTGTATTGCATTTTCCCAAATACTGCATTGGCATTTCTTTTGTTTGGGGTAGTGATTTGTTAAACCCCCCCCCCCAGGTAAATTAGAGCCAAAAATGATTGCATTGCTGTGAAGTTACTATTGCATTTTCCCAAATATTACATTACTTTTTATTTCGTTTTGAGAGTGAATTGTAACCCCCCCATATGGGTTGTAATACGATAATAACCATGATAATGCCAGCAAACAAGGCAAGGTGAATTAATAATTCAGATAATAAGAGCGTGATTTTTTCCATTGATGACTTCACTATGTCCTATTCATGTTGCATTTGTGGCTTGTCTCTTAAGTCAGTGAAGGCGTATGTTTTGCATTGCCAACTGCATCGCAATGAACCCTGCACAGTTTTCAAATGTGTAGAAGTTGGTTGTAAGCGTGTCTTTGCCAAGTATGCTGCCTTAAAAGCTCACTACTATCGCCATCATACTGGCAGATCAGTGTCTTCACAAAGCTTCACTATGGAATCCTTGAAATGCACAGTTTCACTTTGTGAGTGCCAGTGTGATGGAGTGAAAGGGTTGGTTGCACATCTAAAGGAGCACATAGATGGGGGGTGTCCAGTGAACTGCCCTGTGGCAGGATGTGAAATGGTGTTCACTGTGAAATCTACCTTCACTGCCCATATGTCTAGAAGGCACAGGGATTGCCCTGTCAATGTCATCAACAGCTCATGTGGCAGCGGTAGGTCAAGACGTTTTGTTGACTCCTGCCCCTCCACAAGCACCACTGTAACTACAGAGCAACCAGGCTGTCTGTCGGATAATGAAGACATTGTTGAACACAGTGTTTTTGAGGATCTGTATCTCAGAAATGTGTGTCTGTTCTACGCTAAGTTACAAGGGCAATATTTAGTTCCAACCTCTACTATCCAGATCATAGTGGAAGAGATGCAGAATGTTCATGAGTTGGGGCAGACACATACATTGAGCAGGCTAAATGGACTTCTGCAAACACTGGTATCAGACGAAATCAGAGGAAAAGTATGTGATGCTGTGAAAGAATCAGACTTGTTCTCAGCTTGTCACACTGGCCCACTGAGAACTGCCTACTCTAGGACTAAGTGTTTTAGAGAAATGTTTAACTTTGTGGAGCCCAAGCAACTGTTTTTGGGCAGAGATGAAAACCGAGAGAAGCGATTTGCCTACTATGTTCCAATCTTGGAGACACTAAAGAATATGCTCAAATCAGGGTTTTGGAAGGGACTCCTGTCAGAAAATCCCCCAGAAAATTCTCCAGATATTCTCAGGGATTGCTGTGATGGCAAGGTGTTTAAATCGAACACTTTCTTTCAGGATTTTCCAGCTTGTCTTAAGTTGGTTTTGTACGAAGACGCGTTTGAGGTGGTGAACCCTTTGGGAGCAGCTAAAAGAAAACACAAACTTCTGGCTGTGTATTTCTCCCTACTAAATTTGCCTCCCCATATGCGATCAACAGTTGACCACATGCAGCTGGTGCTACTCTGTAGGGAAAAAGATTTTACAGTATTTGGCCATTCCAAAGTTTTCTCTGAGTTGGTATCTGACTTGAAAATGTTAGAGGAGAGTGGGATAACAGCTGATGAATCTGTTCTGAAAGGAACTCTCTACTGCATTGTTGGAGACAATCTTGGCTCACATTGTATTGGCGGATTCACTGAAAACTTTAGCTCATCAGAATATTTTTGCAGATACTGTCTAATATCTCGCTCTGAATTTCAGACTGACTGCACTTTGTCTGCTGTGCTACGAACGCCTGAAAATTATTCGTCTGCGGTGGACCAGATTCAGATGAACGGTAACGTGGAAGTGCAAGGGATAAAATTCAGGTCAGTTTTCAATTCTTTGCAACACTATAATGTGTGTCTTCCTGGCTTGCCTCCTTGTCTTGGACATGATGTCTTTGAGGGTGTCCTCTCCTATGATGTGGGACTGTATGTGAAGTACTTTGTGAAAAAAAGAAAATGGTTCACATACCCTCAATTGAACAGGCGGATTAAACAGTTCCAATTCAAAAACACAGATGCCTCCCCCAAGCCATGTGAAGTCAATGCTAAAACGCAGAAACTGTCCGGTCATGCCATACAGAATTGGAACTTTTTGAGATTTTTGCCGCTGATCATTGGAGACAGAGTTCAAGATCCACAGGATGAAGTGTGGCAATTGACCCTACAATTGAAGGACATAGTTGACTTCACATGTGCTCAGAGCATCTCAAAATCACAGATTGCTTACCTTGATGCTCTAATTCAGGAATACCTGGACTCTCGGGACACACTATTTCCTGAATCCAACTTGAGACCCAAACATCACTACTTGCGCCACTATCCAGGATTGATGCTAAATTTTGGCCCATTGATTAAGGTCTGGGCTATGCGCTTTGAAAGTAAGCATAGCTACTTCAAAAGATGTGCAAGACAACTAAAGAATTTCAAAAACCTGCCTCTTACCCTTTCAAACCAACATCAGTTGTTCCAGGCTTACCTTACAGCTGGATCTGTTGGTCCTCAAGATCTGCAAATGAAGGACTGTTCGCCATTTTGTTCAGAGCTTTACACTGAACAAATTAACAGTGCAGTGGTGCAGTTTGGTTTCACAGAGACCAATGCTAAGATCACAGCAGATGTTCAGTACAAAGGGATAACTTACAAGAGGGGTCAATTTGTTGTTACTAGGAATGATGATTTGGTTCAATTTGGTGAACTCATTCAGGTCATAGTGAAGGATGACACTGCTGTTCATTTTCTGTTGAGGCTATATGCCACAGAATATTTACCACATTACCACATGTACTCTGTGAAAAACCAAAGTGAAAAATTGCAATGCTTTCACATTAATGACCTTCTTGATGCTTGGCCATTGTCATCCTACATTAAAGATGGACACCAGATTGTCCCATTGAGGCACAGCATATTGTCAGTATGAATGTGAAACAGAAATTGTATTGATGTACCAATCAGAGCTGATTCAAATAACAGAATGATGGTCAATATTCTTGCCATTTTTACCAAACGTAAAAAAACAGCTTCTGTCATATTTTTGCTGTTTCATGAAAAAATTGCTCATGCCAAAAAAGCATACATGGTTTTGCTAAAGCACTTAGATACAGTTTTGATTAAGCTAAAAGCAAATGCAAGATGCTTGTTTGCATTTAATAATGATTGTTTGCATAGAATTGTGAATGTAACACAGTCCAAATTGTTTTTGTTTGTTACAGAAATGGCAGAATCTCAGACTGAAATAATCAGAAGGACCATTACTACAGTATTTCCAAATTACTCTGAAGACATCCTAAGTTCAGTGATGGATGCTCTCAAAGCGGTGGGTGTAGAGACTTTGGATGACCTCCGCTATGTCACTGAAGATGATTTGGTGCCCACACTAAAACCAATTCAAGCCAGGAGACTTGTTACCTGGGCTAGAAATGGTAAGAATTAAATCTAACTTTCCTGACCATTGACTTCACAAAACCAGCATCATTTTGTGTTGAAAAGTGGACAAATGTTTCCCATGTCTAATTACAGAGTCTGTCACATCACCTTTGTCCTCAGTGTGTGCATCTCCACTGCCCAGCCATAACTTGACGCACGTGGTGTCTTGCTCCCCATCGCCCACTTCCTCTGTGACATCTTTGTCCTCATCATGCAACACACCATCCTCTTCAGTCAACTGGATTGATAAGTTTGAAATTCCTTGGGCTAAACTCTCTGAAGAGCTCATGCAATGTCTGGAAAGACAGAAAAGGCCTTCTCCAAAACATAGACGTGAAATGATCAGGGTTGTCGTAGCGGCTGTAATTAAGGTGTGCAACAGTCCTACCAAACAGAACATGACGCAGATTGCCAAGAGGATGGTGGTAAAGTACCCAAAGTCTCTCCAAGATGTTATCGATGGTGATGTCGTTGGTTCTGGGTATGACTCGATTGCCAAGCAGCTACAGACTCGTGTGGAGAATGTAAGAAGACCAGACACGCCAAAAATAAAAAGACGTAAACAAGACACTGACGAAGAAGACACAGATGAACTCGCACCAAGCCAACGAGCAACTGTGCAGGACACGTACGGGTGCGTGAAGTGGGATCCAAAGTTTATGCCGGTGGCTGAAACTGTGGAGAGTCAGAAGATGAAGAAGGAACAAATGAAGAAGATGCACGAGGACATGGATTACAATGCAGAGGAGATCAAAAAGTTGGTTGTGGCAACTTACTTCTCCCAAAGAGGAGACATCAACAAGGGAGTGACCTTAAAGCATCTTCGCCAAGAGTGGCCTTTTCTGTTTAAAGAGCCTGGCATGGCTGCACACTTTGAAGAATTGACTGGTCTTAGTCTCATCGGCACCTTCATTGGAAATGTGGAAAGAAAGGGCAGACGTCTTCTGGAATTCCTCAGACGTGTGATTGCACCAAAAAACAAAAAGGTTCAGGATGCGCTGATGAAGTGCCATGCTGCAAAAGAGCCATCAGGCAGTTGCACAGAGATCATTGAAATGATTATCCTTCTGATGACCCATTTCGCTGAGAAGGACGAAAGTCTTTTCCATTTCGTTGATGACACTTGTCTGGCCCAGGAGATTGACCGACAGAAGCTTCCACCAAACCCCTGCATCATTGTGTGTGGTAAGTTTGTCTAAACCCTCAAGGTGTACTGTACTGAAATGACTGGGGGAGTAAATGTGTCTCTAATGTGTGCCAGGTATGGAGGTTGTTCAGCCTGCTGCCATCATGTTGGAGGCATTACAGGTTTCTTAATGCGAACCACATTAACTCTTTTGTTATTGGCTTTTTGTTTTGTTCTTTGTGTCTGTCGTTTTAGGGTCCTCGTGTTTTGCAGCCAAGACATTCATGCTGTCCATTGACCAGGAGGTGGTCAATGACCACATCACCACCTTCATGATGGCTGTCTGCCTGATGTTTGGGAGCTACTACGTTTTCAACATCCATTACCCAGTGGAGCTCCGCTCCACCCTTGAGTTTCTACAAAGGTAAGTTTCTCATTTTACATCGTAACAATAGGTGGTCACACTCTATCCTTTATTATTTACGCTGTAAAGTTAGGTAAAACCTATTTGTTTTACTTAAGATGCTTCTTCGCCATAAACCCCGAACGGGGAACAAAGGTTGAGTTGAAGAAGCAGAAGAAGCTGCTCCCCGTCAACCCCAGAGTTCTGACCCTGATATCAGACCTGGCTGACTACGAGTGGAAATAGTCTCAACACGTTTCGAAGAAATGCCTAGGCCAGCTGTTGTTTAACGTTAAAGTTTTTGTTGATGGAAAATATTGTTCAAATCTGTTAACAAGTTCAGAATGAAGGTGTAATGTTGAATGTTGAAAACGTGGTAGCTCCCAAACATCAGACAGAGTTCTAACAGTGATACTGGGAGAGAGAGAGTACATCTTAGGCGAAGGAAAACATTCTAGGATGGCTACAAAATGTGAGCGTGTGTGTGTGACCACGCGCGTGTGTGAATTAAGTTTTTATTTTGTTTGGAGTAAATGTGTAGTTTTTTTTCTTTGCTCAGATTTGATTGCTGCAAGTGCAAAATAGTTACAGTGGCTAAGTTGCTAGTTTCTGTGCATGCAGTTGGGGGAGGGGAGGGGTTCAGTTGAATTTGAGGGGGAAAAAGATTGCATTGCTGTGAAGTTGGTATTGCATTTTCCCAAATACTGCATTGCCCTTTCTTTTGTTTGGGGTAGTGAATTGTCACTACCAGCAAACAAGGCAAGGTGAATTAATAATTCAGATAGTAAGAGCATGATTTTTTTTTATTGATGACTTCACTATGTCCTATTCATATTGCATTTGTGGTTTGTCTCTTAAGTTAGTGAAGGCGTATGTGTGAATAAAGTGTGTGTTAATAAAATACTAATGAATGAACAATGTTTGGCTCCCAGTCCATTGTTAAGATTGTTCAAAATGTAGCCATGGTATTGAGAGACATGAAAATGATCGGTTATGATCCCATCATATTCAGAGCGCACAGGAGGCTTCAAAGGCCCACCATGTTGGTAAGGCATTTATTTCCCATTTCATTATTAAGACAATGCAATTGTCAACTAGAGGTTGCTAGATAAATCCAGAGTTGGCTAGCTAGCATATGAGCAGAATTTTGTGAATGAAGGGTTTCAAATAAAATGTATGGTTGCATGAGCAGTCAGTTTTAATGTAATTCTTGTCTAGTCTTTGTGATGTTAACCTGTTCATGTTCCTGTATGTACTACTAAAGGCCAGCACAGGTGAAGACCACTAAGAAGAATTGAGTACCCTCTGCCAGCGATGGTCAAGGGAACCCCCAGGCTAAAAAGCTGCTGTCAAAGGTATTGTAAAAACGTTCTTTGCAGTTTGCGTTCACACATTAGATATATTACTACAAGGAATATATTTGTCCCTTCTTGCTGTGGGCTCAAACAATGTGTGTGTGAAATTGATGCCATTTGTGTGGGGCCAGCTTCACCTGTCTCTACCGCTCAACAACTGTCACCATTTCCCAATGTCAAGTGTTCTAGCCTCCGCGGAGAGTATCCAATCACTGGGCGTTTCACGCACTACCAAGGCTAGAACACTTGACATTGGGAAATGGTCTGTGTGTACACGAGTGCCAGTATGTGTGCGAGGGTGATCATATTTGTGTGTGTGACCACCTTTTCTGTGTGTGTGTGTGTGTGTGAGGTTGTGCGTGGCCACAGCCTTCCTCCTCGATACGGAGAAGCCTACGACCTGGGCGCAGACAATGAGGCATGAGGGAGCAGCTACAGAAGTACAGGAGCGCAGCGCAGTTTGAGGAGATGATCGAGAGGCTGCAGAAGAGCAGTGGACAGCAGGTATGGGAGGCGCACACACACTCAGCGGGGGATGCAAGGGACACCGAAACAATGCAATGCGAAAAAGTCAATCATAATTCTGTGAAATCAGCCTGCCCAGTCAGGAAGCAGCGGTCCATTTTGCCTTCTGTTGCGCAAATTTAACAGGCACCAGGTAATAATCAAGACACCCTAAAAGTAGTTAAACTGCTGTGATGGTGTCCACAGACCATTTCTCTTTCATCCTTTCTGGTTGAAGATTTGCCAGTCCTACCTCTACTTCAGTGGGTTATGGACACTGCCTAATGGTAGCTGTTGGGTGAGACACTGGCAAAATGCAAATGTGACCAAACTATCAGCCAGAAGGAATGAAAACAGAACTGATATGCGGAACTTGTCTGCAGAATAAATCAATTGTAGGCCATGTCTCAGTTATTAACTGTCATTTCTACTCGTTGCTTGTTGTATTTACAGTCAGTGTTTTATAGCTTGAAAGGCTAATTACACAGTAGTATGATTGACTGGGAATTAAAGTATAGGCCAAAAGTTTTCATTCAATGCATTCTCTTTATTTTCATGGCTATTTACAGTACATTGTAGATTTTCAGTGCGCATCAAAAGTGTGCATGAGCATAAATAGAATTATGTGCTTAACAAGAAATATAAATTCTAGCAGTTTTCCAACAGTGATGTCAGCTGTCTATCCACCTGATGTCAACATGGCCCCACAGGTTTCAACGAGCTTATTTTTTCTATTTTTAAGTAAAAACACCCAAGTCAGTCAAGGCAAAAGTCATCCAATATCTGAGTAACTCACTACAGTTCAAACCTAG
Organism: Cathorops multiradiatus; assembly: GCA_027575975.1. NCBI lineage: Eukaryota > Metazoa > Chordata > Actinopteri > Siluriformes > Ariidae > Cathorops > Cathorops multiradiatus. The sequence goes on from JAPEKM010000001.1 coordinate 56,198,878, forward strand.
TTTTAGGCACTTGCCAATACAAGCATTACAAACATTTTCTCGATCTGATATTGAGTCATTTGGTCTATGGGGCACCTAAGTCACGCCCTTCTACCTCTGGTGCATGGGGCTGTAGCTCGCAAAATTTCGAATGGGAGTGAAAGGAGCGAGTCAAGCTAAATCCTGATTCCGTTTGGCATGTGCTCTGGATTTCACATATGATAGCAGTGAATTTTAAAGGTTTGGATTGGCGTTGTAAGACCACTCATTTTCGGCAGGCAAGAAAGGTTATTTTAGTTTTTGTGGGAAACTGGTTAAGAGACTACAACGTGCGCCTCACGTATTTGACGTGAACCGAGGCTGAAGGCGCACAGCCAGCCCTACAGCTGTACCAAGTGTTTTTTACTTGAAAGTAGACAAAAAATAAGCTTGTTGAATTGTGTGGGGCCATCAGTTGTACCATGTTGATGTCAGGTGGATGAACAGCGGACATCACTGTTGGACAACTGCTATAATTATTATTTTTTTGTTAAGCACATAATTCTACAGGTGTTGATGCACAGTTTTGATTCCCTCCACGAAAATGTACAATGTACTAAGAATGGCCACGAAAACAATGAGAATTCATTTGAGCAGTGTACTGTAGTTGTCATCTTCAGGTTCCACCACAGCAGTGTGTTTTAACTGATGGACTATGCACCCACTGAAGTGGTGGCAATTTCATGTAACAAATCAATTGTATCATTTATTCTGTCGGTACTCATTAGTTATAATGGCTTAATGTTGTCTTTTTTTCTCACAGCTCTGTGCTTGCACTGGTGCTCCTGATTCACGCAGTGGAACCAGCAGAGGTTGAAGCAGCATACCTTCTTCCTTCAACACTCCTTCAAGCCAGGTTGGATTATTGATGACCAGTACTGCCCCGTTTTTGACTTTGCATGCCACAGAAAGGCAACACCTTTGACCCCTTTCGATGGTTTTTGGACTTTGGGGCATGTTCTATAACGACAGACTGAAATCTTTGGACTTTTGCCAGATTTTCCATGTGTTAAGTTATTTCAATCATATTGTTTAACGAGAACAAGAAAATTTAGTACAAAATGCTCAGAATGGCAAACAAACAACTTATGTTAACTGATGGGGGCACAGAGAGTTGTAAATTATAGGAATAAACCATTTTATGGGAAACACGGTTATTTGTGTGGTTTATTGTGATTAAATATTTATTAGGTTTATTAAGTTTTAAGTTGAATGTTAAAAACAATGTGCTTTTCCCTATGTGTTAAATGTGTTTGAAACAACGCAGTGATTCATTCTGCCAGAGTTAAATTCTGGCAACTCAGCTGCCAGTTTTTCATGGTTTAATAATGTTGGTGCTTTCACTGTATTAATTACGGTGAAGTTCTGTAACCAAGCGGCAGATTTGTGTTGTATTTTTTTACAGTAAAAGTGGCAGCTTGGGCGCCAGATTTACACCGTAAAATTTACAGAGAAATTCTGGCGACTCAGCTGCCAGATTTCCACCGCTAAAATAACGGTACGTACTTTCACCGTAAAATTTACAGAGATATTCTGGCAACTCAGCTGCCAGATTTTCACCGTTAAAATAACGGACGTCCTTTCACCGTAAAATTTACAGAGATATTCTGGCAACTCAGCTGCCAGATTTTCACCGTTAAAATAATGAACGTCCTTTTACCGTAAAATTTACAGAGAACTTCTGGCGACTCAGCTCCCAGACTTTCACCGTTAAAATAACGGACGTTCTTTCACAGTAAAATTTACAGAGAAATTCTGGCGACTCAGCTCCCAGACTTTCACCGTTAAAATAACGGACGTTCTTTCACCGTAAAATTTACGGTGAAATTCTGGCGACTTAGCTGCCAGATTTTCACTGTAAAATTTACAGAGAAATACTGGCAACTCAGCTGCCAGATTTTCACTGTAAAATTAACGGATTATTTTTTACAGTGTAACCACTACACCACCATGCCACCCTTTATTATTATTATTATTATTATTATTATTAGTATTAGTATTATTAGTATTATTAGTATTATTTATATATTTTTTAAATCTAGGTAGAAACAAGGCTTGATCCTATTTAATAAAAGCTCAGTTTTCCAACTCGCTAATCATGCTTGCTTTATGATGTTGCATTAGCTGTGTGATGAGATTAAACACGCTGCTAGCGATTCGCTCACTGTCGAATATGACGGAAGTAGATTCAGGTGTATTGTACGAGTTTAAAGACATTTCCATCATTTCCAAGCAATTCAATGCCATTTTTGAGGTAAATTAATGAAAACAACAACAAATCAATTAATAAGATATGTGTGGGAAAACAGGGCTCGAAACTCGCGGTGGTCCGGTCGCCCGAGGCAACTTAATTTGTCATTTGGTGGGTAATTCCTGTCACTAGGCTGGCTAGATGAAAATAAAAAATATATATGAAGTGAAGATTCAGACACACCATCAACTAAAGCCGCCACATATTAAGCGTGTGCCATGTCTGTGTTAATCGATGTGATTATCGGCAGGACGGAAAACACCGAAGAATTCCGAATCATATCGTGTACGAATCAGGCTGTCATTTTTTTCACTACTGCGCATGCATATAACGCATCTCGTTGAATATCGCAGTAATCACGTTATCAAATTCAATAGATGTGGCCACATTATCGCCCATTTAAACACGTGTTTTTGTTGTTGTTTACAT
>JAPEKM010000001.1:58841283-58852663 GCA_027575975.1 Cathorops multiradiatus
CATTCACACCTACGGTCAATTTAGAGTCACCAGTTAACCTAACCTGCATGTCTTTGGACTGTGGGGGAAACCAGAGCGCCGCCGCCGCGTCCGCAGACACTCGCTTGTAAACACTCTACAACGGCGAAAACGGTGATGATATCTTGAAATTCTCAACTTTGATGGGTATTTTTGTACAAAAATGCTTTGTCCGGGTGGGGTTTTGTCCGTTTCCTTTCAAAATGACCGTACGGAGGATACACTTGACGTTGCACAGCGCAACGGTTAAGCCTAGTTTTTAAAAAAATGCTAAATAAAGCTAAAAATGGTCATCCCTAACACTTTTTTGATTATAAAATTAAAAGCTATAAAATGTAAACTGAATAATTTTATTAATGGAGAAAACAACTGGAGTCGATTAGTGTCTCTATGTAGGTTCTTCATAAATTGAGTATATTCATACAGAAGTCAATCAGTTGTTTAGAATTAAGTTGTTTAGAACTAAGACTGATTTGACTTCGCTGATTGTGGGTTGACGCTCATTAAAACAGGATGGGTGTTTATAACTTATGCAACATGCATGCATTTTCACTGATAAAATGTAAAAAGCTAATTAAATAATCAGATGAACTGAGACGATCACATTCTGAAGCAAATTAAATAATCTTATATCTTGTGGCCAATTGTTTCAAAACAATCTGACTTTCAGTTCTCCATTAATTTGCTTCTTCTACATAAGGGCAAGATAGTGCTGCTGAGGCGAGCATATCCAGCAGAGAAATCGGACAGCTGGTCCACTTATTTTCCATTTTCTCCATACTGAGTACTCCGCCATTACTGCTCAGTTCAGGCAATTACTAAAACCCAGGATGGGATAGGATGTCACCGGTTTTTGCAACAACCATGGGGAGGTCCCTTCCCATCCCGGGTTTTAGCAACAACCCTAGGCTCACACTCCGGGAGAACTGGTGCAACTGAACTTACTTTCCCTTCTCTTGTAGTTTTATTTCCCTTTAACTGTTGGTACTGCACCCTCTTTCAGTACGGGCTTATAGCCAACGCTCCTCAACAGATCAGAGGTTTCATATGAGGCCTCAGTAAAATGTGCAGAGCAGAGTAGAGACCACTTCGTAGGCTCCCAATGTGCCCGGGAATTTCTCACAAAACACATCCAAATCTGAACATTCTTGGGCCATGAATGCAACATAAATCCACCTTCTGTTGTATTGCTGCACCGGCCAGCAACACATCTACTTGGCATGGCGATAAATTAGCTCAAAATGGAGGATCGGCATTGCAGTCAGCTCTGTGTTTTAGTATAGTGGAAATGGCGATGAGGCCGATAGACTTCCTGCGGCGACATTACAGACGTCAAGGTTGTGCACTCAGACCGCTACCTATATAAATCACTTTAATCGTAAAAATGACTATATTAGATTTATTGTTAACGCTTAAAACTATTCCTGTGCCATTCTTGAGGTTTCAAGGCATTTATAAACAAAAAATGAGGCCAGGGTTCTGCGTATCTCCTTTAAGCATACACACACACACACACTAACTTGACACCTTATATACATGAAGAGACAAAGGACAGTTAGGGTAAAAAGAGCATGTCTTTCTCATTACTAACAAGCACATTTTTTTCCTTTTTTTCTCAAATCTCTTATAGCCAGAGAAAAATTAAGATGGATCTCATCTTCCTTTAACAGTTATCAACATTTTTTATATATGAGCACCTACTTGATTAAAACACATACACGTAAATGTGTATACTTTAATTGATCCTTGTTTCAAAAAAAAATTAACTTCAACATTTAGATTGTGGTATTTCACTTAATATGCAAATCTGGTGAAATTAATTTGCCAACGTCTGTATAAAGTATAAAGCTTGACTATTTTAACCGCTCTTGCAGAACTAATCCTATTGGGATGCGAGGACACATGGCAAAATGCTACGGTGATCTCATCCAGGAACTGTGGAGTGGTGCTCAGAAAAGTGTTGCTCCACTGAAACTCAGGGTACACCTCAACACTAACCTTCTCATCACCAGTCTGAAACACTTTTCAGTTCTCTCAGTGAAAAATTTTAAAGGGATATAGATGGTGTTTTAAAGGTTTTTATTTGTTTCAGTGAGATCATTTAATCTCTCCCTAATATTTTTTTGATGATTAGGTATTACACATGTATAACAATATACTAATGACATTGAGAAGATAGTATTGAATTGACTGGAATTTGAAATAAACACCTCAGTATTTGCTCTCATTTCGTGTGTTTATCTGAATCTTCTCTTAGTGGACTATAGCAAAGTATGCGCCGCGTTTTGATGGCTTCCAGCAACAAGATTCTCAAGAACTGCTGGCTTTCCTATTAGATGGCCTTCATGAAGATCTTAACCGTGTCCATGATAAACCCTACGTGGAGCTGAAGGACAGTGATGGCAGACCTGACTGGGAAGTTGCGTCGGAGGTTAGCTGCTTTACTGTTGTCCAGTATAGCTCTAAAAATTGTTAACGGTAGAAAAATCAATATGGCTAATTTACATTTCAATCTAGTGCCCAGGTAGTTTGGTGTATTGAATAGTTCATTACCTTAAACATAATGAACATTTATTTATTTTTTTAGCTAGAATACCTGAGCAGCGAGAGTTGTATTGCTTTAATATTGTATGAATGGAAACCAGGAAAGCATAGTTCTGAGATCATAGTGACAGCAGCTTGATACAGATCTAGAGTCGTACTTGAATTTGCATTTAGCATGTTTGAATTAATTCTTAACACAGGGCTGTTGATTTCTGTATTCTGATTGGTTAGAAGACGTTAAGTTTTTGTAACACCATGGCTCTGACAGTTGTGCCAGATGCAAATCACAAGTTTATTTTCATGTGCATTCTGATACCTTATAGCTTCTATAAATAAATAAATCTAATTCGCAGGGACGCTTCACACTAATCTAATTATATTTAATTATAAACAGTTTTAAACAGCATGTTATGTAACAAATAAAAATATATAATCGTTTATATAGCTTACATTGTGTTTTACACCATGGGAAAGTCGTTTGTATCTTCAGTTTATAGTGTATTAATAAATGTAAAGTAACTTTTGTGTGTGATTTATTTTATTATAAATGGCTGAGCCATTATTATTACTGGGTGTCAATCACTGAAGTTGTGATCTTTAGCGATCTCACATGCATCTCGTGTTAACTGTGTGATGTCAGGCATGGGAGAATCATTTGAGAAGGAACCGCTCTATCGTGGTGGACCTGTTCCATGGTCAGCTTAGATCTCAGGTCAAGTGCAAAACCTGTGGCCATGTTAGTGCTCGCTTTGACCCATTTAACTTCCTTTCCCTTCCTCTGCCCATGGACAACTCCATGCACCTTGAGATCATAGGTAAGTTTGTGACAACGTGATTGCATTAGTGAGCTTGTGAGATTTACACAGTATCTTTTTAACAAAATGAATCAAGTATGATGGTCAGTTATATGGTGTGCCGTGTGAGGCACTGTATGTGCCGACTTAACACCGCTTGTGTTACTTAACGCCGTTTGGGTATCTCCTTGCAGTTATAAGGCTCGATGGCTCAACGCCAGTAAGGTACGGGCTTAGACTCAACGTGGACGAGAAATACTCCGGCTTGAAGAGTCTGCTAAGTGAATTATGCCATCTGAGACCAGAACAGATCCTCCTGGTGGAGATCCATTTGTCTTGTATTAAGGTGCTAATTGTAAATCTGCAGCCTTCCTATTTCCTGAAAGCTGTGCTGTTTATATCTCATCATGACTAAGTGTTTCTCTTACAGAATTTTCCATTAGATAATCAGAAAGTGCGGCGTGCTGTAAGTGGCTTCCTATGTGCATTTGAAATCCCACTGCCCTCTACACCTACGCCAGACTTCTCACCTAAACATGGAGGCTCTGGTGAGAACTGATGAACCCTGTATAATTTAATTTGATCAGCAATACCCCTTTAGCTTTTGCAGCATGAAGGCAGTTTTAAAGTCTGTAATGTCAGTGTTTCCTCTTCGACTGGTGCCATAGACTTTAGCAGCAGCTGATCAGGTCATTCGTTCATTTATTTATTTGAACTTTGTGGCTATTGCCTCATAGAAGCAAAGCGAGACAGTAGCCACTATGTCACTGTGTTGTAAGAATGAGTGTAACAATAGTGCACTGCGCATACGCATAAGCATTACAATTACCAGAACGGTGAATCATGATCTCACGAGAAACCTCATTATAACTTCGTAGTATTGGGAAGATAATCGGCAGATAAAAAGATAAACGAAATTCATCTCGTGGTTCGCCAAGGCTACTGATTCGATATAGAGTAAGAGGTGTTTATTTGAAGAAAACTTACCTTTTGATTATCACAGCTTTTGTTTGGTCCTTCTGAAAGGTTAAATGAAAGGTTTTGTAAAGTGGTTTTTTTTTGTTTGTTTGTTTGTTAGGTTTTTTTGGCAGATATATTGAAAAGCCGATATCAAACTTCTACTATTTGTTTTAATTTAATTTTTTATTTTAGTCTTTACACGACACCTGTGAAACACAATGTGTTCATTAGGACTAAATAATGTTTCTAAGACAATTCATGAGCAAGTGCTTTCTTACTATTCTGAAAATATAGTTCACAAAGCTGTATTTTGAACAAAACGCAGTAAACAAAATTGGTAACTAAAATACTCCAAGCCCTGATGCTACTCACAGCTTCAGCTTGGTGATGCTTGCAAGAGATGAGGCGAGTATCATTGATAACGTGCAGGGATGAGAATTTTCCGCCGATCGGACGATTTCCGACTTTTTCAGACCAAAATGATCGTTTTTGAAATCGATGTAAATCCGTTGAAAATTTTTTCTTGGGGTTATGGTTAACAATCTGACCTTATAATGCAGACATCCCAAGTCTCCCAGAAGCTCCGGGAGTCTCCCGCATGTTGATAGTGGCTCCCTGATGCCCACAAATTGGAGAATATCTCCCACAATCTAGAGCAAGCGTGTGCACGCAAAACATTAATGTCTGCATCGCGCATCTTAGAATGTGCGCATACGACTGAGTGCGCGAGGGAGCACGAGGGAGCTGCGTGTGTGCCTGTTCATGTAGCGCATGCTAGACAAAGAGTATCCTGGTTGGGTTACTCAGCAAAATAAGCCAATCAGCTTTCAGTGTGGGTGGGCTTTTATCTCTCTTTTTTTTTTTTTTCTCAAGGACCGAAGTTTTCAGTTCAGTCAGTGCAGCATACAGGATCGTCATGGCAGAGAGAGAGCACGCGCCCCAAAAAACCAAAGTACAAAACCCACTTCACCTCAGATTACACAAAAGAATATCCCTGTCTCATAAGGGTAAAAAATAATGACCGTTTTGTGCGATGTACTGTTTGCAGCAGTGGTTTCAGCATTGCCCATGGTGGCTTAAATGATTATAAAAGACATGTTGAGGTCAGTAGTGTCAGTTCATGTGCATTATATTTAGGTCTACAACAGGCTGTCATGAAAAGACCAAACTTATTGAAGATTTCCGTAAAGTAACAATGTATGAATATACATCATATATATGATGTGTATTTGATGTGTGTGTATCTTTTTATAAATGGGATTAGCTTATCTAATGTACCATGTTGGGGAGAATCATAGTATCATATCTATATTTCTGATAAAACTTTAGGTATGATACCATATAGATCTCCTGCTACCATGATAACATCAGAAGAAAGCTTAAGAGAGTTATATGATAGGACCTTTTTCTGGTTTGCACTTCATTTTAAAGGATTAGAGTATTCAAAGGCATGAATGGTAAAAATGCAGAAATATAACCCTGTAGAGCTCGTTTATATTAAAAGGTGCATTGATTTTATTTTTTTTAATCATCAAATGTGAATTGATTAAAAACAAGTCTCTTGTACCATATTAATTTTCACCTGGTAGTACACCAAGAAGGGGAATTTATTTCCAAGTAAATTGCAGCTTTTTGCTGATAAAATTAATGGTTTTGGGGGTAAAAAAAAAAAGCCAAAAATCATTAGCCCCCCTGGGCCCCACCCTGGTTTTTCAGACTTTTTTAATATTTTTTTTATTCTCATCCCTGCATTACAGACCTTGTTGTGTAACCATGTTGGTTGTCAAACAGACCCACCCAGCCAGTCATTTCCGAGTACACGGCTCTCCTTGCGTACACGAAGGCCTCATGTTCGAAGCAAAGGTTTGTGTTGGTAATTTTAATTTCTTTATATGCACCCAAAAGTGTATTAAAAGCTTCCTATGTTTGTGACTTCATCAAGCTGGTGGTGATGTTTGTGAACAAAAGTAACCATCTTGCCAAATTCCTTCACCACGGTTCTGTCCTGTTATTTATGACACGTAAATAACATGTTAATGATCAGACATTCTAGTTTGTCGTTACTCTGTAATGACCAGTCAGTGGCTCATTGGCTTTACTATTATAACAGTGTAATTGATCATTTCAGCACTACACATGGATAATGTAATATTTCTACACTAGTATTTAAAGTGGTCATGTAAACAAAATGCTATATCTAAAGAATGGCTGTTTTTTTTTTCTTCTTCTTCTTCTTCTTCTTTAGGTACACAAGTTTCAGGTTCTGTAAGTGTGGAGGTTGGCACGACTACCACAGACGCACCTTGGACCACAAGTTGTCCGCTGGCATCCCCACCATTCAAGGCTCTGAGGCCAGTAAAAAGACCTCGGCTGGATGTAGAGGAGGAAGGCATTGGAGATCTTTCCACAGAGGTCCCTGAACCACAGGCGCCCACCGATGATCCTGTCGATTCCGTCACAGTTGCAATAGAATCATCACAGTTTTTGTGAGTACATTAGCATCTTCTTTCACACAGATGACTGAGGGTATTTCTCAGATGATCTACCCTTTTATTGAAGGCCTGTACTGAAAGGAGTGATTTTATATCATTTGTTATCAACAGGGCCACATCTGCATCCACCTTTGAGTACCCCATGACTTATTATTACCACTTACATTGTTTGAATAACAAGGTTTGTGTCCAAATTTGAATATTAACTTTATTCAAATTATGAAGTTAATACGATTACCCAGCTCAAAGCCATTCTGCAAGAAATGTATTCTGAGGTATTGCCTGAAAGCCGTGAGGGTCTAAAACAATGTAGTTGTTAAATATTTTTACCTTGAAGCAGATTTGTACAAATTTGGTATAAACAAACTACACATCAAGTACTTCAAAATGAAGTCATTCAAATTTTCAGTATTTTTTGCCCACCCTTGAATATCCGCACATTTGCTTTTTTTTTTTTCACCCCCCAATCTGGAGGGACTGCAGTTCAATAACAATACTTTTTGTCTTACTGTGATTGTCTAATTGGCAATGAGCCAAGCCATGAGGGAGGGCTTTCAGTAGAAAGATATTGATTGTTCGCAGTTCATTTAAGCATGGCCGGGGTGAAGAGAGGATTCAAGCTTCTTCACACCTAGCATGGGCCCTGTAATATCACAATTTACGTTTAGGTGTAATGCACACTGCTTGGCCCCAAAAAAAGTATCTTTAGATTTCACTGGACCACCTTGAGCTCTGATTTTGGCTTACATTCACCATGGCATTGTTTTGACAACATTATGCAGTGTTGTTACATTTATTTTCATCCAGAGGCGCATTAATTTTTTGCAAGATCTTGGCATGACGGCAGGAGAGTCGAATGACTCCGAAAATCTTCTCCAGCACATCCGAGAGACTTTCAATGGGGTTAAGGTCAGGACTTTGTGGTGGCCAAATTGCATGTGAAAATGATTTTGTTTCTTCATGCTTCTTGAACCACACTTTCACAATTTGAGCCAATGAATCCTGACATTTATCATTCTGGAATGTGTCCGTATTATCGGAGGAGGGGGGGGAAATCCATTGATGGTTATTCAGGTAGTTAGCAGACTTAATTTTATTGCCCTATAACATTGCTGAGCCTCAACCTGACTGACTGAAGAAACCCCAGATCATAACACTGCCTCCAGAGGCTTGTACAGTGGACACTATGCGTGACGGGTGCATCGTTTCATGTGGTTTCATGTGGTTTCCTTCTTACCCTGAAACTCCCATCACTCAGGAATGGGTTCAATCTGGATTCGTCAGACCACATGACCTTTTTCCGTTGCTCCAGACTCCAATCTTTATGTTCCCCAGCAAACTGAAGCTTTTTCTACTAATTAGTCTCAATAACAATTGTGGCCTTTTTTTTTAATGGCCACACAGCTGTTTAGTCCAATCCTGTGAGTTCTTGTTGCATTGTGAGTATGGAAATGCCCTTTCACGACTAAACATAGCTGTGAGTTTTGTTGTCTTTTTTTTTTTTATGACTCAACTCAAGCGTTTTAAGTGATCTCTGATTGTGGTCAGTTAAGATTTTTTCAATCACTTTTTTTTTTTTCTCATGAAGTTGATGGTTCACCACTATTTTTCCAGGTTTTAATGATGAGTTGGACAGTTCTTAACCCAATTCCAACCATTTCAGCTCAGATCTCCTGAGTTGTTTTCTTTGCTTTGAACCTTTTATTTAATTGAAAAAAAATCACAAAGAAAAGATTTTCAATAGTTTTACTGACCAACTTAACTATTTTGTAAATACAAAGTAAGTTTGTATTTGATGCCTGTAACATGCTCAAAGTTGGGACAGAGGCAAAATAAGACTGAAAAGTTTATAGAATGTTCAAGTAACACCATTTTGGAAGATTCCACAATAAGCAGGTTAATTGGGAACATGACTTGCTATAAAATGAGTAGCACCAAAAGCTCAATCTTTACACGCAAGGATGGGTTGTGGCTCACTGCTTTGTGCCAAAATTTGTGAGAGAATGGTTCATCAACTCAAAAAAAACATTTCTCAGTGCAAGATATTAGGTCTTCCAAAATCTTCAGGACATAATATTGTGAAAAGATTCAGAGAATTTGGAGGTGTATCTGTGTGTAAAGGGCGAGGTCGGAAACCACCGTTGAATGTGCGTGACCTTTGAGTCCTCAAGTGGTACTGCCTGAGAAACCACCATGCTAATATGACAAATATAGCCACATGGGCTCAGGAGTACTTTGAAAAATCATTGTCACTTAACACAGTCCACCACTGCATCCAAAAATGCAATTTGAAACTGTATTACACAAGGAGGAGGCCATTCATCAATTCTGTGCAGAAACACCACCGATTTCTCAGGGCCTGAACTCATCTCAGATGGACTGAAAGACAGTGGAAACGTGTGCTGTGGTCAGATGGGGCCACATTTCAGCTTGCTTTTGGGAAAACCAGACACTGAGTTGTCTGTCCCAAAGTGAATACAGCCATCCAGTTCATCATAGAAAGGTGCAAAAGCCAGCATCTGTGATGGAATGTACCTTGATTAGGATGACTCTGAAAGGCTCATACATGCTTTCATCATGCCATAACTCAATTTTTGCAAAAGCCTACTATTTGGACTGCCATGGTCTGAAATTGACAAACTCCAGCGTGTGAAATTCTGCCACAAGAATGGTGGTAAGAGCCAAGAAGAACAATCACATTTCTCTCATCTTAAAACATCTACACTGGTTACCCATAAGAGCAAGAATTGATTTCAAGCTCCTTCTCTTAACATGCAGTTGTCTCAAAGATCAAGCACCAGAATGCATTAAAGAACTCTTGACAAGCCTCAATGTAAATTTAAGATCATCTAACCAAAGTCTGCTCATAGTACCATCATCAAACTCCAAGCTACAAGTATGTCTCTTGCCTCTTTTCCACCAAATCAGTTCCAGGGCTGGTATTTGGAACCAGGTTTTCTGTTTCCACTGACAAAGAACTGGCTCTGGGGCCAGAAAAAAATGGTTCCAAGCTAGCACCAGCTCTTTGCTGGGCCAGAGGAAAGAACCGCTTACGTCAGCAGGGGGGCGGAGTTGTTAAGACCAACGCAAGACCGCGAAAGGTCGCCATTTTTAAGCGACAAGAAGCAGTAGCTGTACAAATGCAAAGTCATCCATTATTGTTGTTGCTGCTGCTTCTTCTCCGTGTTGTTGCTTCAATGTTCGCGCCAAGGTTTATTTCAATGCTGCGACGTAACTGACGTATACAGCGACGTAATGACATGGCTCCTCTTGGCACCCCAACTATGGAAAAGCAAATTGGTTCTCAGCTGGCTCGCAAGTTGAACGAGTTGTGAACCAGCACTGGCCCCGAACCAGCTCTGGGACTGATTTGGTGGAAAAGGGGTATCTGATGTAGGAGGACTACTGAAGCACTGACAAGCAGGAAATTAAGTCAACACAGACTTTTATTTTTACTGTTTTTGTTGCTTTTCAACTTTACTACACTCATTCACTATTGGTAGGCACACAGGTACCCTTTTGAGAGAGACCTTGGCTCTTCGCTCTTTCCCTCCTTTTCTCTCCTCAGTCGTCAGTGCACCAGAGACGCACACAAACGCAAATTGACAACAGATGTAAGGACTTTGCCACTTATCTTCCCTGGCCCTGCCTTGATTCACAAACTGATATTTGAACATGCCCCTACTGCCATATAGCCCGACTCAGGCCGGGGAGCCATCCAGCCTGCAGCAGACGTGTCGAATTTAGATGCTGCATTGACTTTTTTTTTTCTACAGTCTATACAGAACTGGACCTACCCATCAAGGGACCAGGACCACTGTGCAGCTCCAGTCACTGTGGGACTCCTCGGTTATTCCCATTTTGGGCATGGCCTCGAGTTCATCCTGGACCACCTTTTGTTTTTGCCTTTTGTGTGTGTGTGTGTGTGTGTATGTTTTCAGTAAAGCGGTATGGGTGGCTATACACCACCACCCCTGGGGGTGTCTCAATGTGGTGTTCCATGAGGTGAGTGCGGCTGGCAAGTGGCGAGAACATGTCGGAAAATTCCGTTTGCAATCGGGCAGTCTCTGTGAGTTGGTCCAATGAAAGGTGGTCTCCACAGGGGACCGAAGTGGCTTGAGTGTTTACTTTCATTTTTACCTCCGGCCCCAGCTCCACCCTTTCCAGAACTACCAACACCAGTGCCATGGAGACCCCCTCATTCCACTGTTGTAACAGGTTGAGGTGGTATATTTGTAGCACCCTGTCTCTATCCGCTCGTCTCGTAGTCGATGTCCCCGATTCGCCATGTGATCTCAAAGGGCCCTTGCCACTTGGCAAACAGTTTTGAGCTTGAAGTGGGCAATAATACGAGTATTTTACCTCCTGGTGTGAACTCCAACATGTGTGTCCTTGTTGTACAGCCAGGCTTGACATTCTTTTGCCTGCCATAAATCCTCCTGGGTTGAGTGTGTGGAGCTTCGTACGCAGATCAAGAATGTGTTGAATATTTCATTTTTACTATTTGAAGGTCCCTCCTCCCAGTTTTCCCACAGCTTGTCCAAAATGCTGTGAGGCTTACCACTACTACTT
>JAPEKM010000001.1:59057866-59068421 GCA_027575975.1 Cathorops multiradiatus
GCGCCCCCAGCCTGTGGACCACCTCAAATTTGAATGGCTGGAGGGCAAGATACCAATGGGTGATCCGTGTGTTGGCATCCTTCATACAGTGGAGCCACTGAAGGGGCACGTGATCCAAAAAGAGGGTGAAAGGGCATCCCAGTAGGTAGTACTGGAGGGCAAGGACCATCCACTTGATAGCCAGGCATGTTTTCTCTATCGTGCTGTACTTACTTTCATGCATTGACAACTTCCGGTGAATGTACACCACAGGACGTTCCTCCCCCCCATCTTCTGGGACAGAACGGCCCCCTGTCCGATGCGTCTGTCTGTAAAATAAAGGGGAGAGAAAAGTCAGGGGATTCTAAAAGTGGGCCCCGACACAGTATAGCCTTTACCCTAGAGAGAGCCTCTTAGCATTGCTTTGTCCATTGGACTGGATCTGGTGCTCCCTTTTTAGTGAAATCAGTCAGCGTGCTGGTGATGTCCGAATACTTAAGTATGAATCTACGATAGTAGCCAGCCAGCCCCAGGAACTGTCTCACTCCATTTTTGGTCTTGGACCTCAGGCAGGCTGCAATCACTGCAGTCTTGTTAATATGGAGACGCACCTGCCCATGACCCAGGTGGAAACCCAGATACCGTACTTCCACCCACCCAATTGCACACTTTTTTTTTTTTCAGATTAGCTGTGAGACCTGCATGCCTCAGTGACTTTAGGATGGCCCTAAGGTGTTCTAGGTGACGCGGCCAATCATTGCTAGCCAATCATTGCCATCATTGAGGTACGTAGCCGAGTAGGCGGCGTGAGGGCAGAGAACCCTGTCCATGAGCCACTGGAACGTCGCGGGAGCCCAAAATAACCCAAAAGGAAGTGTGACAAATTGGTGTAACCTAAACAGTGTGGAAAGGCTGTTTTCTCTGTGGATAGGAGTCAAGGGGATCTGCCAGTATCCTTCCATTAAATCCAGTGTCAAGAAAAAAATTAGCAGTGCCTAATCGATCGAGCAGCTTGTCAGTACAAGGCATTGGGTATATGTCAAATTTAGACACTGCATTGACCTTTCTATAGTCCACACAGAACCGGACTGACCCATTGGTCTTAGGAACCAGGACCACCAGAATGCTCCAGTTACTGTGGGACTCCCTGATTTATGCCCATTTCGAGCATGGCCTTGAGTTCATTCTGGACTACCTTTTTTTTTTTTTTGTGTGTGTTCGGGCAGGCGGTAAGGGTGGCTGTGCATCACCACCCCTTAGGGCATCTCAATATGGTGTTCTATGAGGTGGGTTCAGTCAGGCAGGGGTGAGAACACATTGGAAAATTCCCTCTGCAACTGGGCCACCTCCATGAGTTGGGCCAGTGAGAGGTGGTCTCCACAAGGGACCGGAGTGGTTGGAGATGTCTTTTTTTTTTTTTGTACTTCCAGCCCCAGCTCCGCCTTCTCCAGGACTACTGACACCAAAGCCATGGGGACCTCCTCAGTCCAGTGTTTTAACAGATTGAGGTGGTAAATTTGCAATGCCCCACCCCTGTCCATTTGCCTCATCTCATAGTCAACGTCGTTGACTCGCCGTGTGACCTCGAAGGGCTGACGTCGTCAAGGGAATCCCCAAAAGAGGGAGGAGGGGCGGGGTGCTCCTCACTCCTCATATTGCCCTGATGTGGTGCTGACATAGACGGCTCTGTGACTGCTTCTCCAGTCAGTGCTAGACTGAGATCTTCCCGAGACACATTACTGCAGGACCCACTTCCTACTATGTGTTCCATTAATTCTTTAAACCCTGGCCAATCAGTCTCCAAAATCAGCGAGTGGGTGAGACAAGGATTAACCACTGACTTTATACTATGCTTTTCTCACCGAAATAGAATGTGGGCTGACACTAAATGGTAGCTGTGAACATCCCCATGCACACAATACCATCACCATTTATGCTCTCCCCAATGCCTCACCTTACACTAGGCTTTGGGGAATTGAGGTCTGGTTACAGCTGGAATCCACCAAGGCCTGACATGTATCCCCTTGTACATTTACCGGCATGCAATACGTTCTGGCCCAATCGAGGGCAGTTTCTTGTGCATTGGGGACCTGAACCACCATGCCCACCTCCATCATGGAGCACTGATTTTGGAGATGTCCTGGCTCCCTGCAGTGCCAGCACACCGGCCCAGACTTTCCCTCTGCACTGGGGTTATGAACATCACTCACCGGGGGGGACACAGACAAGGAAGGGGGAAACGGGAGGACACCACAGGTGTGTCAGGCTGGCTGGGGGGGGAGCTGGTCCCCACCTCCACAGTGGGGGAACTGGGCTAGGATGGGGAGCAGAGGGGGAGGGAGAGAGAGAGAGAGAGGGGGAGGAAAGAGGAGAAGGGGAAGCACTTCTTCCTGCCATCGGAACTGCTGCCATGTGGTCCTCTGCTAGCTCAGTGGCTTGACCTATCGATGCCAAGTGACGACACTGGACCCACTCCACCGTTCCTTCTGGAGTCACGTGATGAATTGTTCGTGTCGCCAGGTCAATAATTCCCTCAGCGTTGTGGTCGTCTGCCCTCAGCCACCACTGACGGGTGTCCTGGAGTTCTTGGCTGAATGTGAACAGCTGGCTGACCTCCAAGTGCAGCGCGTGGAAACGCTGTCGCTGTTCTGGGAAGCGGACGACTCGCTGGAGAATGGCTGCCTAAGTTTGCATATATGAGCTGGCTGTCAGCAGGGAGCTGCAGTGCAGCAAGGGAAGTAGGCATGCTGCGTGCTGCTTGACTGGCCAACCCCACGCCTCGGCTGCTTGCTCAAAGAGAGCAAGGAAGGCTTCCGGATCATCATGCGGACCCATCTTTGTTAGGGTGAGGTGGGAGAGTCTGCTGCAATGGCGGTCGAGGACCCCGCCGATGCGAGCAGGTGCTGGAATGTCTGGCAGTCTTCTTGTTGGGCCAGTAGCAAGGCCTTGAAGCATTGTTCCTGCTCCTTTTGGAGGGCAATCAGTGCTTGATGCTGGTTCTGCTGTGCCATGGTGAGGGCATGAACGAGGTGTTTGAAGGGCGAGGACTCCATGGATGGGCTCCCTTCTGCACTCCCAGGTTTCGGCACTACTGTGGAAGCTGCCCTGATGTGGGTGAGGTACAGAAGTATGGCAGGCAGTTGTTGATGTTTTAAATGTACGTTTATTTTGGCTTTTCAGCACAACACTTTTGCAACTGGGACAGTCACACGCACTCAGACACTTATCGTCACGTTCTGGTCCCAAAAACCACTCCTCTGCTCTCTTACTCCTTTTATACAGCACAGTCACTGCAAGAGAGGCACACAGACGTACATTAATTGACAAACAGGTGTAGTGATTTGGCCACTTACCTTCCCTGACTCCTCCCTCCATTTGCAAACTGATGCTTGACCATGGCCCTCCTGCCACATAGCTGAAGCAAGGTCAGAAAAGCAAATCCAAGTGTTTACAAAATACATTAGTGATGTAAATTTAGAACTAAAATCAGTGAGCAGTATTCACCTGTCAAGTGGTAGACTACCGCATGAATCTGTCGAGTTGGCAAGTATGTCAGTACAGAACTATTTGTACCCTGGTTAAGTTCTTTTGTCTGATTTTTCCTTTGGTATAAATAAATTATGCATACCAAAACCAAAATCACTGTAAATAGAAGTAGTTTTCTGAAGGCTGTGAGGAGGTAGCATCATTTCCCACATAATGATGTTAGCAGTAAACATTAATGAGTAGCAACAACACAGCAACATTTAAGTTCTGATTTTGCTTATTCTTAGCATTTGTTTAATGTGAATAGACGGAGCACAGGAATTTCCCATTGGGTACGAAAGGAATGTCATCAGAAACTATTTCTGAAGGTTGGAATCCTGTAATGTCGTCTAGTAGAGAACTACAGCAAAAGGTGTGGACTATGACACAGAAGTCAAGCGCCAAATATTCAACAATTTGGTCTTGATACATCAAGCTAATGAGAATCTCAGACACAATGACGGACCAACAGCAAAAACCATAGATATCCAGAAAATGGCTTTGAGATCCTGAACATGAAAATGTAAGTAACATATATCTGTATGACAGAGAGGAAGTTATTGAAGAAAAAATATTTGGTGTTAAAGGCTGCACTAAGGTCAAGCAATACAAGCAGGGAGGCAGCCCTGATCAGATGCCAACAGTACATCAGCACGTTAACCAGTGACACGAGAGACGGCACTTTAACCAGTGCTTTCTCTGTGCTATGATGAGGGCTAAATCCTGATTGATGCATTTCATAGATGGCATTCCTATGTTATTCCTGTCTGAGATTCAAGTTGATCTCAAGAACGAGCCATTAAATGTTTGTAGGACTTGTAGAACATTTTCACTGTAACCAGGAGATGAACTGATTAGATTTTGGAGCTGACCCAAACAAGATCACGCCAAGGTCCAATGTCTGAAGTATTTTTTTTCTTCAATAATTTCATTTCTGATTATCATACAGAAATGTGACTTACATTTTCATGTTCAGGATCCCAAAGCCATTTTCCGGATATCTATGATTTTTGCTGTTAGTCTGTCATTGTGTCCATCTAAGATTCTGTTTTGCTTGATGCGTTAAGACCAAATTATTGAATATTTGGCACTTGACTTCTATGTTGTATTCCACACCTTTTGCTGTACTTCTTTCCACTAATTGAGAAATTAATGCGAAATGATTGAATGCTATGATGAATGAATGATGCTAGATGATTGAACTTCTAAATGTTTTTCTACAGCTATCAAGAGCCTTCAGCCTTCTTATCAAGGAACTAACATTTTTAAGTAAGACTTTCTCTTTGGGTGTTTTTTTTTTTTCTTGGTTTTACATGATTGTCGCAGTATCTTAAGCCAGTATTTTAAAGTGAATATATTTTAGCTGATATTCAAGTATGCAAATTGCACATTAAGCAATTATATCTTTTGTTTTCTTTGTTTATAGGAGTCAAGAGGTGCTGGTAAACACGCACTGCCTGCTGGAGCTCTTCCAGTTCTGCTGGCTTTGTCATAAAGAGTGCTACATTACCATTGAAGGCACTGAGAAGCTGTTTTCAGTCACCCAGAACTGCCAAAGTTGTGGTCACCACAGGGACTGGAGGAGTCACCCGCCTTCATCCAAGCCTGCAGAAACCTTTCATAATGAACCCAAAGACCATGTTGAGACATTTAATAAACATGAAGATAATGATGATGCAACTTCATACATAGAGGTAGAGCACACATTGGAGCCTGGGGATGAGGATAGTGAGGAGGTAGGTATTTTTTATTTAATCTTTTATGGTGTGAATTACAATGACTAACCTGCAAAAATATTAATAACCCCAGAGTCTTCTGGCTACCAGTACATGGCAAACTTATTGTCAGAGCCCATTATTTCCATTTAGCCTCTAAGACCCAAGAGCAGGATTCCCCAAATAGTTTTCTGAAAGGGCCAAATTATTTTGAGCATGCTAAACCAAGGACCAAAACATTTAGGGTTAAACACTGACACACCCATCAACACTGAAAAATATTCTGGCATGGGGACTTTTTTTTTTTTTTAAATATATTTGACTCAAACCAGAAACATTTTATTTACTGCACATCTAGTAGCAAAAAACAATGACTAACAACAAAACTACAGCAAGTGGCACACACCGGGAAAGGACTAAGTATCCTGAGGCAAAGATAACGGTGTCAACTTTTCTTCAAAGACCTTACATATGTCTGCAAAACGGTAACAATGCTGAATATTGCAGTGCAAACATCTGCAGGATATCCAAACAGCTTTCCATGTGCACAGCAGCATCTCTGCAACCACATTCACCTTGAGAAGGAGATATAAAACAAAACTGTGATCGGTCCAGTCAGATTTGATCTGACCGGTTTCCTGGTTAAGTTTATGCTTTTTTTTTTTTAAAATGCAGGCCATGTTCTTGGTTTAGGAAAGTTAATAATTATCTGTTACTGGTAATAATAGGCAGAGATGACGGGTGGCTTTAGCTAGCTGGTTGAGGACTGTAGAGATGTCAAGTGTATGGTGTGGAATGATGTCAGAATGAAGGAGAGCAGCGCACACTTTATTTCACATATTGTACATTTTTATTTAATGTGTTATGACTGGCCCGTTAGTGCCAATGGGTTGGTGCCAGGTCAAACATTTTGGTTCTTGCAGGCCAGATGTGGTCCGTGGGCTGCAATTTGGGGTTTGGGACCCTAGAGTGATTCCATCCATGGTGCTGTGATGTACTGTGAGACCTTTCACAGAGCAGCTTTTAATTAAGGGCATACAAAGCCTGCATTAGGAGTGCTTTAGAATTGATTCTGGACAGCTTCATTACAGGTCCTCTATTGGTAATTTCAGTCCAAGGGGCCAGACTCCCAGACATAGGTGTCCTAGCTGAGGGTTCCAAATCAAGCTGTCCATTTGGTACAATATATCCACTTGGGAAAGATGGTGCAATATTTGGTACAATATATCCACATGGTGTTTTGACAGTGAAAGCAGTGATGGAATGGCTGGGTCTTGCCAGCCATCTTGGGGCTACAAGTGGGCTTGCTGCTGAAGCCTATAGAGTGAGGAGTCAATGGTTGAGAAGAAAATGCGTTGAGGCCAGTTATAGGCCAGGGCATCCTGTCCTACCAGCTGTCTATGTCTGCCAGGGAGAAAGGTTCACCTGTGTCATGCCAAACATTTCCCATATCTGCACTACTACCTTTTGGTGTAGATGCCAGTTACCTCAACATATGTCTTTGCACTGAGTTCACTGCACAACTGATGTACGCTGGCAGAGGAGTTGCTGTCAGTAATCCCACCAATACAGTGTAGGTGGGCCCAATTGTAGAGATCTGTACAAGGCAGAGATATGCATTTGACCATGTGCTACCTTGGTGGTGGGTATAGCTGAATGTCCCAATATTGTCTGAGCAGACCAGCACATAATGGCAACAGGCAAGAACATGAAGGCCCGATGTACTGCTCTCAACTACACTTGATATGTTCTAACCTTAGGAAGGACCATTCTGCACCCATCTTGTAAGGGATGTGTCTAAGGTGATTATCTCTTTCTGCAGGGGCCCCAAACTTGGCTATTCTTTTAGGCTTCTTTCAATGAAACAAGGATGCATTTCCAGCCTGTGTGACTTGGGGTGCAGTTGCTGTTCAGCTGGGACCCTCGGCGTCTCGTCGGGCGCCCGATGATCTATAAGGAATTTCGTTGACGTTGAAAAAGGAAAAGAAAAGGGATCCGGTTGCCTTTTTTCCTTGAAACACTATGTAGGCTGCAGTAACTATAACTGGTTCAGTTATTATTACAACTCTGTGAAGGTCAAGCACATCGAATTTTGGCTAAAGTCTGGTATCAATAGCTGGTTCTTTGTTCTCTGTCCTTCTGTAGCGTCAAATGCATCGGCCTCCCTTTCACACATGGAATCCACTGGGGAGGGGATCCACAGCCAGAGAGGGTGAATTTCCGTTTCCCTCGCTGATTTAAAGTAGTCGTGACATCACTGTACCTGGTATCCGGTATCATCTCTGTCCAATACTGTTACAGGGAGTCAGAGGAAGGGGCAGAGATAAAACATGGCATTGAGTACAGAGATGGGTGTGTTTCAAACTGAATATGAAGGGGGGGGGATGGTTGCTATGGATACGGGCATGGCCGCTGTCCCTACACCCTTCTGTTTGGAAATGATTTCAATTTATATTACATTCTTGACTCTCCTTTTGAAGTTGTCTTCTCTGTCTAGAAAGGTGTACTTTTGATTTCATTAAAATAGTTACATGTCTTTCAGGTGTCTGTATTCTTGAACTGAATATTATTTCACCCTTGCTTGCTGGGGCATCCAGTACTTGCATTCTTCTCGTATTAAGACTGAATCCATCATGTTGCTCCACTTATGTTTTTGGCCTTTTTTTGTGTGTGCTTTAAAAAAAAATTCCAGCTACATTTGGGAAATCTGTTCTTTTGCTTTATTATTTTGTTTGTCTGTTGGCCTGGTGTTCTGTTGAACATTTTTTAGTTTTGAGAGATCAAGTTGGCAACTTAGTAAAATGTTTTCAAGATGATTAAACAAGGATATATGCATTGACTCCCTACTAACTGTACTATTGTACATATACAGATCAGCCATAACATTTAAAACCACTGACAAGTGACATGAATAGCATTGATTATCTCATTACAATGGCACCTGTCAAGGGGTGGGATATATTGGGCAGCAAGAGAACAATCAGTTCTTGATGTGCTCATTTATTCACATGGGGCATGAAGGCTAGTCCATATGGTCCAATCCCACAGAAGAGCTATGGTAGTACAAACTGCTGAAAAAGTTAATGCTGACAGCTTTCTGTTTTGGCCACCCATAACTTTTTCAGCAGTTTGTGCTACATTAGCTCTTGTGGGATTGGACCGTATGGGCTGGCCTTTGTGCCCTTTGCAAGTCAACGAGCCTTCAACACCTATGACCCTGTCACTAGTTCACTTTTGTTCAGTAATAACCACTGCATACCGGGAACACCCCACAAGATGTACCATTTTGGATATGTTGACATCCACTCATCTCGCCATTGCAATTTAGCCCTTGTCAAAGTCACTCAGATTCTTATGTTTGCTCATTTTTCCTGCTTCCAGCAGCTCAAATTCAAGAACTGACAGTTCTCTTGCTATATTTTAGTGGCATGGCCACTTTTAAGCCTTTTTCCTGATGTTAAATTTTTCACATTTATACAGGCTGTTCCAAAAGTCTCCATTCATAGGGGAAAGTAACACTTTTTTTTTTTTTTTTAGCAAAATGTCTTTTTTATTTATATATAAATATATATTAGTCTTTGACAAAATAATTATTTCAGTACATTGTTCTCATTGCTACAGCAAAAAAAAAAAACTGTTCCAAATTATAATTTAAAGTGTTAATTTCCCCTCTGTATGGAAATTTCTGGGACACCCTGTCATTCACATTAACCCCAGTGCCCCAATCAAAGGATTTCTATATCTTACAGGTTGTGGTCCAGATTGGGTCATCGGATCATGAGGGAAGTGAGCAAAGCTATGAGCAGATGTTCATTGAAACAGATGGGTCATATTTTTCAAGTTCAGAAGAGGAATCAAGCTTGCTAGCAGAGAAGAAAAAGAAGTCTAAAAGAGAAGACAGTTCAGACGAGTGGCAGCCAGATTTAGGTGAAGAGGCCACAGACTCTGATGTCTCCATGGATGAAGACCTGGTCACAGCTTTAAAGGAGGATGGTGAGGGTAAACTTGTGGTGTGGTGTACACAATGCGGGACCGAGGTCTCGCTCTCCTGTTCTGTCCTTCGTCACAAAAAAGTGTTCTGCTGTGCTCAGTGTGATGTTGGTGATGATACGGAGATGCAGAGTTTAGGAAAACTACCTGTTCATTTTGATGACTTGGCTAGTTTTCAGAAACATGCTGAACAGGAGCATGGAGTCAAGACATTGTATAAGTTGTGCCAGGAATGTGGCAAGTTTATTATAACAGACCCTCAAACCAAAGGTTTGAAAGAACATAAATGTGAACAAAAGATCAAGTTTATTGTCTGTCCAGAGTGTGGGAAAAGATTCCTCACTGAGGTCGGCTTAAAAAGGCATTGCACTAAACTCCACGAGGATTCCGACCACCCATGTAAGTACTGCTTGATGGTGTTTAAGAACAGACCAGCAAAACTGGAACATGAGCAGACTCATCCTAAGGAAAAACAGCCATACAGTTGTCCAGACTGTCCAGAGAAATTTGACAATCTTTACAAACGCAATAGCCATGTCAGGTTGCACCGAGGTCCATATAAGTATTTGTGTGATATATGTGAAAAGCGCTTTAAAGACCTCCACAGACTGAGGAGGCATAAACTCATCCACTCTGGAGAAAAGCCTTTCAAATGCCAAGTGTGTGAACGTTCCTTTAACCAAGTGGAAAACCTCACTTCCCACATGCGTGTCCACACTGGAGAGAAACCTTTCATGTGTGAGCAATGTGGAGAGTGTTTTAACCACAACATCAGCCTGAAGAACCACAAACAACGACACCATGACTTGGTTTTGAGTCAGGAGGAAGACGAAACAGGGTGAATTCGAGAGTAAACTTTACGAGTATGAACTAAATACAGCAGTTCATTAATAAAAGTTGAAGCCACATGATTGAAATGAGCACAAAGGTACATGATGCAATGTCATAATGGGTTTGTTTTTTTTCTGTCTCTTGTAGCTTGAGTACTTTTCAGACAGAACTGTTGCTTCCCTAGTGAGTACTTTTGAATTCCACATATGTTTATTGTGGAACCAAAAAAACATAATCACGACTTGATTAATAGGGAAACAATACAAATGAGCACTTTCACGAGTGTCATCATACTTAAGAAGATGGAAAGCATGTTAATGATTACTTCACCTACCAACATGAAACTAATTTCTTCTGAATACAGCTTTAACTGAAACCATAGACCTTAAAAGCACTACCTAGAGCCATGAAACAGTAGCAATATTGAGACCAAATAATATTTATCAAAGAGAAATTGAGTTATTTAATGTGCACTTATCCCAAACTTTGGGGGGGGGATGGGTTCGTCAAGGGTT
>JAPEKM010000001.1:60857846-60870217 GCA_027575975.1 Cathorops multiradiatus
TGTCTGGGGAGAGGGAAGTTTGGGCTTCCATGCTTAGACTGCTGCCTCCACGACCTGGCCCCGGATAAGCGGTAGAAAATGAGAGATGAGACATCCTCATGCTTTTATGAGTGTTTACAACTTCCACAGACCACCATGGATTCCATGTCAGTACAGAGTCCCTCGCACAGAGGTATTGAACATGTTCCTGCCTGCTACCATGAAATTCAGGAAGTGTTCAGTGAAAGTAAAGCCAGTGGCCTGTCCCCTCGCTGACCCTGTGATTGTGCCATCAATCTTCTCCTTGGCACAACACATCCACAAAATTGCATCTATTCACTTTTCATTGCTGAACAAGCTGCCATGGAGGAATATGTCCAGGAAGTTTTGCAACAGGAATATATCCACCCATACACATCCCCAGCATCTGCAAACTTTTTTTTGGAGAAGAAGGGGGGGGGGGTGTTCGCCCCTGCATTGATTACAGAGGACTAAACTAAATTACGGTCATGTATCCTTACCCGCTTCCACTTGTACCCTCTGCTCTAGAGCAACTAAGAACCACCAGTATGTCCACTAAACTGGACCACAGAAGAGCATACAACCTGGTGAGAATCTGTGAACAGGATGAATTGAAGACAGCATTCAGCACTTTGTCTGGTCATTTTGAGTACCTGGTGATGCCATATGGACTTTCTTGCACTCCTAGTTTCTTCCAGTGCGTCATTAATGACACCTTCAGAGACATGCTGGGATGATATGTAATAGTTACATTAATGACATCTTGATTTATTCTCCTAATGAAGCCACTCATCACAAGCATGTCAAGTTGGTGTTGACCTGGCTCCAAGAGAACCACCTTTATATCAAGGCGGAAAAGTACACTTTCACCTGATGCAGATTTCATCTCTTGGGTACATATTCAGTATGGAGGGCATAAGCATGGATTCCAGTAAGGGCTCCATGGTTACCACCTGGCCCACACCAACCACTGTTAAAGAACTGCAAAGTTTCTTATGATACGCCAATTTCTATCGCCATTTCATCCAGGGTTTCAGCACAATTGCCTCACCTCTTACTGCCTTGCTTAAAAAGGGTCCCAAATGCCTCCAATGGAACCAAGCCATGGAGCAGGCCTTTGAAAAACTCAAGATGGCTTTCACATCAGCCCCTATTCTCAGGCACCCAGATCCAACCATAACCTTCATAGTGGAGGTAGATGCTACAGAAACCAGAGTATTGAAACTGGGTGTTGTCCCAGCACTTTGGGGAAAAACCCAAACTACACCCCATGGCATTTTATTCCCCAAGAAACTCACACCAGCTGAAGAAAATCATGATATTGGAAATTGGGAACTTCTTGCCATCAAACTGGCCCTTGAGGAATGGAGACATTGGTTAGAGGGGGCAGCACATATGTTGACAATTCTTACTAAACTGCTAAATGACTCAACCCTCGGCAAGCTAAGTGGGTGCTCTTCTTCACCAGGTTTCGATTCTCCACTTCATACCATCCCGGCTCAAAAAACACGAAGGCCAATGCTGTTTCCAGAATTTACAGTGCCTCTAACAATAATCCAGAACCCACTCCCATTCTACCAATGGAATGCTTTAAAAAAGCAATTACTTGGTACACTGACAAAGATAAAGTTCAAGCCCAACCACACAATCTTCCAGAAGCCTGTCCTACTGGTCTCATGTATGTTCCATCACAGTTCAGAAGCCAACTCATTACCTGGGCTCAGTCATCCCTGGCCACAGGTCATCCCAGTAGTCAGCACACCTATCAACTCATCTGTAATAGGTATTGGTGAAAGAACATGGTCTCTGAAATTAAGAAGTGTATTTCCTCCTTTTATACCTGTGCCAAAGCCAAACTGCCCCAGGCTCCATCTGCTGGGAAGCTCTGCTCGCTGCCTATACCCCAAAGGCCCTGGTAGCCATAGATGTCATCACAGACCTACCCAAGTCTCAAGGCAATACAGTCTTTGTGGTGGAAATTGATCAATTCTTAAAAGCTTTGAAACTCATTCCCCTGCCTGTCCTACCCACAGCTTTTGAAACAGTCAAACTCCTGTTCACGCATGTCTTCCGATATTATGGGATTCCAGAGGACATAGTTAGCAACTGGGGTCCTCAATTAACATCTAGAATTTGGATTAAGTTTAGGGACAAACTTGGGGTTTCAGTGAGCTTAAGCTCAGGGTATCATCCCCAATCTAACAGCCAAGAGGAACACACCTATCAGGACATTGGGTGTTTCCTCAGAGTGTTTTGTATCAAAAACCAGAAGGATTGGGCGCAATACCTTCCTTGGGCAGAATATGTGCAAAACTCATTAAAACATTCAGCCACTCTGTTACATTACATCCTTGGTTACCAATCACCTCTACTCCCATGGGATAATTTTTCTTCACAAATCTTAGTACTAGACTCCTGGTTCAGAAGGAGCAAACAAGTATGGGAAAGGATTCATCAAAAGCTAGAACAGGCCACTGACAGATAAGTGTTCTGCTGATAAGCACAGAGGGGAAACACCCATATACTCTCCAGGCGACAGAGTGTAGGTATCCACAAGGGATCTATGGGACCCAAACTTATTCAGACAACTTTATGCCCAGTACGTTGCTCCCTTCAAGGTCCTCTGCTGAATAAATGAGGTATGTTACAAACTAGTGCTCTCACGACATTGTCGCATGTCTCATACATTCCATGTATCTTGCCTAAAGCCTACCATTCAGAGACCCTTAGCCACTCACATGCCCATCAATAAACCCCCTTCTCCCCTAGAAGTAAAGGGATATCCAGTTTATCGCATGCACAAGATCCTCAACTCCTGTTGTCGACAAGGCCACTTAGAGTACTTTGTGGAGATGGGGGTATGGCCCAGAGGAACACAGCTGGGTAAATGCAAAAGACACCTTAGACCCACTTCTCACCCAGGAGTTTCACTCTGAACATCCTGACAAACCAGCACCCTCGAAAGGAGAGAGCTCCCAAAGTGAGCACCTTGGGGTTGGGAGGGTAGGGGAGGGTTCTGTCAGTAACAACACCAAAATTTGAGTTTAGAGCAGCATCCAAACAGGGCTGCTATGGACTACATTTCCTAAGTACCACAATGCCTCTCCTCTCCGGAATACTAAACCTGCTTCCCACCCTTCCAGTAATTAACCCCTATGCTTAAGTACAGCAAACACTCACACACATTGCAAAGTATCATTCTGTGTCTCCGTGTCTGATCATACCAAGCCATTTATTTAATTCCTGATTGCCCATGACTTTGACCATGTTTTCTATTGATTTCCAATCTTGAACTCTTGTCTTATCTCTGATAATTTGTTCACTCATTGACTCATCCCTGGCTTTGGCTTTTGGCTCATGAATTGGATTTGGTTATCAGTTTGTGATTTACCCACTATCCCTTGCCCCTGTATCCATAAGTGCCTGCACCCTGACAGTTTCCCATTTAAATTGTACAGTTTTGAGTTGACTGGAGTGGAGAGGAACTTTCAAGCTGGAATCCATGATATCCTGATTAACTGGGGAACAAATATGAGGTGACAGAGGTCAAATTCCCTTAGTCATCCATCATCATGGGAAAGCTAACACACAAACCAAATGAAGGAAAAGTGTGTTGACCTTCAAAAGTCAGGGAATGGTTATAAAAATTAGCTACTCACCCGGCAACTTCAATTTCTACTGATAGGGCAATAATAAAAAAGTGGACACCAATTGGAACTGTTACAAACCTGCCTGAAAGATGACCTAACTTTATTCTGCCCCCACATACAGTGAGGAGGCTAGGAGAGGCAAAAAAACAACAACAATGCAAGGATTACTTTTGGTGAAGTACAAGAAAAAGTAAAATCTTGGCGTTTCCAAGTCTCCAAAAGCACCATCAAATGCCACCTCCATGCCAAAAGATTGGAAGGTCTGACAGAAAAAAATAGTATTTTCTGTCAGTTCTGTCAGTACAAACATAAGCAACTGGAATTTGCAAAACACTACTACAACTTTGACTGGAACCGTGTTCCGTAGTCTGATGAAACAAAATGGAATAAACACACTTTGGTAATAAACACTCTGCCAGGAAACTAAAACAGGGTCATCACTGTATCTTCCAGGAGGATAATAATCTGAAGCATATGTGAAAATCAACACAAAAATGGTTCACTGAGCACAGAATCAAGCTTCTGCTATGGCCATCTCAGTCCCCTGACCTGAACCCCATTGAAAACCTGTGGGGTGAGCTGAAGAGGAGAGAGCAAAAGAGAGGGCTGAAGACCCTAGATGATCTGGAGAGATTGTATGAAGAGGAATGGTCTCAGATGTTCGGCTCTGTATCTCCAAACTTATAAAATATTATAGGAGAAAACTCAGTGCTGTTTTACTGGCAAAGGGAGGTTGTACAAAGTATTAAGTGTAGGGGTGGCAATCGTAGTGTAAAGTGTTTTTTTTAAATAATTATTTCTTTATGAGAGATTTGTTTCAGTAAAAGGCTGAATTTTTCTCCACATTATATCAAGAAGCAGCTGATTTCAATGGTTCACATGATGACAAAGAGAGCCAATGACCCACAGATCACCCTAACGACCCTATAGGCTGCTATCACAGTTCACACCTGGGCTCCAGGGACCCTAACAAACTACAGGGTAACTGAGGCCCCATCCACACGAGTACATTTTTGACGATTCCGTATAAAAACTTTATTGTTTCGGCCTCGCATCCAGACGGGTCCATTTTTTTTTCGAAGTGTGAAACCGGTATTTTTTTGAAAAGGGTCCCAGAGTGGGAAAATCCTAAAATGCCGGATAGCCCAGAGTCTGGGTTTAGTGTATTGTGACGCCGCCACACCAGTGCCACATACAGGCCTGGCATATGTACTACAGCGTTTTGGGTCGTTTCCAGTGAATCGAAACGGTGTAGTGTTTACGGAGATTTTTTTTTTTTTCAAAACGGCAGCGTATTGGGTGAGGCCGCAGACTCGTGTGGACGGGGCCTGATTCTGGTTGCTCACCATTAACCTATGCCAGAGATGTTCACAAGTCATTTTTTCCAAGTCCAAGTCAAGTCTCAAGTCTTTTGTCTCAAGTCCAAGTCAAGTCTCAAATGACTGAAATTAACGTTCTTTCATTAGATGGTACCTGAGATGATACTGCATTTCATGCATTACGCAACTCAGGTTGCGCGTAACAGCCTATCAAGGGAGGGAAATATTCAATCCGCCTCCGATTTTCCCATACGGCAAGGCAGCACATTGGAAAAACTGAAATAATTAAATACTTCCATGAAATGAATGTTGTTCACGAGTCACAACACACAAGTCCAAGTCAAGTCTCAAGTCATGGACGGCAAGTCCGAGTCAAGTCTCAAGTCATGGAGGGCAAGTCCGAGTCAAGTCTCAAGTCAAGTCTCAATGTCAAAGTTAGAGATTTCCAGTTCCGGTGACATGGCGTCAGCCTGAACGCTGCTCTCTTACCAACCCTGGGAAAATTTAAATATATTCAACAAATACAATCCAAAACAAAATAATGATGTAATTTAAAAGAATAATAAGGAATGAATCTTCGATCGGCAGGTGCTTTCACTGAACTACACGAACTGAAGTTTGAGAAAGAAACTAAGAAGAAACCAGCGGAACACAAAGGCATGGCGGAGAAAGGCGATATTAAACAACTGTTTGAAGAACTAAAGGAATCTTTACTTAAAGAATTTAAAGAGCTTAAAGATGAATTGAAGGAGTTCCGTCAGGAAAATGAACGTGATATTAAAATGTTGATGCAACAGACAACAGAGATGCGTGAAAATATGGAGACGATGGGAAATCGGATTGATAACCTGGAAGAAAGAGTAAGCAATTTGGATGACTCCGACGTGAAAAACCATGAAAAAACAGAAACAATGTTGTTTCGACTGGATAAACTGACCGAACAAGTGAATTATTTGGAAAATAAATCAAGGCAAAACAATCTTTGTATCTACAATGTGGCTGAAAAAAGCGAAGGCACGGACATGAAGGCATTTCTGAAACAATTCATTTCGGAGATCATCGGAGTGGCAGATGAGTTAAACATTGTGCGAGCTCATCGTACCTCAACAGAGAAAGAGAATTCTGCAAGACCCATCACTGTTGCCTTTCAAGACTTTGAGACAAAAAGGAAAGTTCTGCAAACAGCCTGGCAAAAAAGAGAAATAAAGTACAAGGACGAGTGGATTTTCTTGGACAACGATTTTACGTACCAAGTAAGACAAGAAAGATCATTATATAAACCCATCAGGCAACAACTAAAGGCACGAAATGTTAAAAGCCACATTCTGACACCGGCAAAGTTACAAGTCTTTAATAGTGATGGATCAACTACAATATTCTCAAACGCAGCTCAAGCAGCAAAGGAATTACACCGCCAAGGTTTATATGATGGACAGTAGCACTAATTACGCAAGGTTAAACTTAAATGTCTGGATGGATTTCCGTTCTTTCTTTTTACCTTTCTCTTCTGAAGACTTTGAAGACGACATGGACATAACTACTAGTTATAAGTATTATAACTTTATTTAATTTTTTATTTATTTGTTATTTTTTGAATAGAAAGTCTGAATGTTCTTGAGAGGCTCAGCAGGATCCTGGATATGAATCTCAATTAACGTCTCTGGTGAGACATGAAAACAGCAGCACAGCGATGCTCTCAAACCCACAGGACAGATGGTAAAAGGCATTTCAGACAGCAAATGGAGACGATCCAGGAATCCAGGTGTGATGTTTTTGGAGCATCACACCGACAGAGATATAACGTACTGAGTAAAGTGTTTGAATTCTGTAAATGTAATATTTCATTGATGATATAAAACCACATTCAAATACTTGGCAAAGAACAAAGCAGATTTCATGACTGTTTAAATCAGAAAGAATCTTCTGTTGTGATGATAAACGGCGACTCTCTCTTTAAAGCCACGCCCACTCTGTCACACTATAGCACACAGAACCAAGATCATTTCAGAGAAAACAAAACTCGGCAGAAATTTCAAAGTCTCTCTCTCTCTATCTGTGAAGGAAAATGGCAGAGGCTGGTATTTCAGTTGATCAGTGGATCAGTTCAGCTGTCCAGTGTGTCTGGATCTCCTGAAGGATCCTGTAACTATTCCCTGTGCACACAGTTACTGTAAGGTGTGTATTAATGGCTGGTGGGATCAGGAGGTTGTGAAGGGCGTCTACAGCTGTCCCCAGCGTAGAGAGACTTTCACTCCAGGGCCAGTTCTACACAGGAACATCATGCTGGCTGAAGTGGTGGAGAAACTGAAGATGACTGAACTCCAAGCTGCTTCTCCTGCTCACTGTTACACTGGACCTGGAGATGTGGAGTGTGATTCCTGCACCAGGAGAAAACACAGAGCTGTCTGGTGTGTCAGGCCTCCTTTTGTGAAGATCATCTTAAACCTCACTATCAGTCTCCTGCCTTTAAGAAGCACGAGTTAGTTGAAGCCTGTGCAGAGCTCCAAGAGAAGATCTGCTCTGAATACGACAAACTGATTGAGATCTTCTGTTGAACTGGCCAGAGATTCATCTGTTACCTGTGTACGATGGATTAACACAGAGGCCATGATACAGTTGCAGCTAAAACAGAATGAACTAAAAAAAAAAAAAAAGATAAGAACTGGACATCATTCTTTCCTATTTCAGTTTTTACAAATTCTAAGCTAATTTCTGTTCAGTTGAGTTGATTGGTTGTTTGACTGTCACTCACTGTGAAGTTTTTGTTTTTTATTTATAAGTCAAAGTGTCTTTTGTAGGGCAGCATGATTGTGCAGTTGATTAGCACTGTCGTCTCACAGCAAGAAGGTTGTGGAGTTTGCATGTTCTCCCCATGTCTGTGTGGGTTTCCCCCCAAAGACATGCAGGTTAGGTTAATTGGTGGCTCTAAATTGACCGTGAGTGTGAATGGCTGTTTGTCTTTGTGTGTCAGGTCTGCGATAACCTGGTGACTTGTCCAGGGTTTACCCAACCTCTTGCCCATGGTCAGCTGGGATAGGTTCCAGCTTGCCTGCGACCTTGTAGAATACAATAAGTGGCTACAGATAATGGATGGATGGATCTTTTGTGAAGAAGTGTGTCGCAGATTAAGGCGTGGGTGGAGCACAAAAGGACGGCAGGACAGAACGGAGTTCCAGAAATGCTTTTATTCTGATGCTTTTCAGTTGTCAAACACTCTCTCAAACAGACAGACAGCACACACAACAATTGTCTGTTTGAGGAGAGAGCTCCCTTCCTGCTGCTCTCTCTCTCTTTATAAAAGGCGCGGTCACTGGAAGATACAAACATGTTAATTCCCATCAGGTGTAGTGAATCTGCCACTTACCTTCCCTAACTCCACCCTCCTGTCACAGACCAATGCTTGACCACACCCCCGCTGCCACTAAGTGTTAAATGAGGGACTGTGAGAGTGCAGACACTTACAGATGTATGTGCAGAGGAAGACAGATTGCAGAAAGTCAACAAAGCCAAATCGAGGGTCTGGAATCAGTGTTGGTAAACTAGCAAGGCTCAGGCGATCGGCAAACACCATAACATAGGAGAGACAAAGAGCAATAAAGTGCGGAAGAAATAGCAAGTAATCAAAGAAGCAGTCAGGAAAGATACAAGGTTTGGTACAAACTGGAGAATCAGGATGATACTTCACAATGGTGTGTTTGTGATTGGTGCTTATATGGTGGGACAAGTGATTGAGGAAATGAGAGCCAGCTGTGATATAGTTTGCTCATTCTCAGCAGATTAACTGACAGAGCCCCCCTGAGGAGCTACATTCTTTCTGGGATGCCCCCTACCTCTGGGTGTTGGTTTGCTAGGATGTTGAGCATGGTACTCTTGCTTCAGAAGGGGGTAGAGAATGTCCTTGGACTTGACCTAGCTTTGTTCCCCAGGCCCATACCCTTCCCAGTCCAGCAGGTACTTGACTTGGCCTCCTCTTCATCTTGAATTGAGGATTTTATTGACCTGGTAGATGGGCTCTCCCTCTAGATTCAGTGAAGGGTGTTCTTGGGTTGGTGTGTTGCTGGCAAGGGGCCCTGGGATGGTTGGTTTGAGGTTTGAGACATGGAACGTGGGAGACACTCACCTGTGAGGGGGAAGTTCAAGATGGTAAGAGACTTCATTGATGTGGCATAACACTTTGAATGACCTGATGTCACATGGCTGGAGTTTTCTACAAGTGTTTTTTTTTTGTAGATTCTTAGTGGCCACCCATACTCTGTTGCCAGGAAGGAAGTTGGGAATCTCTCCTCTATGCTTATCTGCATATACTTTGTACTTGGCACAGACTGATTCTAGCCACTGGTGAAACTCCTCCCAGATGGCTTGACTGCATTTGAACCAGTCATCAACAGCCTTGACCTGGCTGGGTGCGTTGTCCCAGGGGAACAAGGGTGGTTGGTAGCCGAGTATGCACTGAAATGGTGTCAGTTGGGTGGCATAATGTTTTGGTGAGTTTTGTGCATACTCAGCCCCAGGCAGGAAGTGCACCCAATACCCCTGGTTTCACATGCGATAGATCCTTAGAAAGCAGCCAATCTTTTGGTATGCTCTCTCTACTTGGCCATTGGACTGGGGGTGATAACTGGAGATTAGGCTCACGGATACTCCCAACCTCTCCATAAAGCTTGACCAAAACTATGAAATTAATTGGGCTCCCAGATTGCTAGCTCTATCTTTGGGAATACTATAATGCCTGAAGACCTGCTGGAATAACAGCTCCGCTGTCTGAGAGGCTGTGGGGATACCTGGCAACAGGATGAGTTTCAAGGCTTTTGAAAATTGGTCGATGGTTACCATTATCGTGGTGTTGTTTTGAGAGGAAGGGAGGTCTGTGATGAAGTCGATAGCAAAGTGTGACCAAGACCTTTGAGGGATTGGTAGAGGGCATAGTTTGCCAGTGGGGGGCTCTTGGAAACTTTGCCTGAGCACATTTGGGGCAGGAAGCGATGAACTGGTTGATTTCAGAAAGCATATTCTCCCACCAGTACCTCTTTCACATCTAAATTGAATGTCTTGAAAAATAGAAAAGTTATTGTCAGATATGTGATGTAGGCAGATGTAAGTGCAGAAGTAATCAGTTTAATAATAACAGTGCAGTTTATTTACAAAGTGCACAAACAAACGCAAAGGCAAACAGTCCAAGAGGCCAGGCTAAATAGAACAGACAAAAGGGTCGGATGAGGTACAAACAGGATATCAGAGGCAAATAAAAAACTGGAACAAGAAACAGGCACAGGGATCAGGAAATAAAGAACATTGGTAGAAAGGCTCAGTAATGTGTATTGATGTATCGTAATACTTCACACTGATTGTGCATAAGCACAGGTCTTAAATAAGTGCACACAGTTTCTTAATTGAGTTCAGGTGCACATCATTAACAGCGTATGTGCTGAAGTCTGCTCAATGCACGCGCAGACCAAGGCACGCCTTCAATTGTACATGCCACAGTGAGCAGGACTGGCAGAATCCCCTCCCAAAGTGCTCCCTCCAGGATCAAAAACCCATCATACTTGGCTCTGGTGGGGGTTCAAGCTTAAGCTCAGGACAAGACTTGGACTCTTGAATAGGAGTAGGTTTGAGCTTGGGACTTGACTTGGGCTCTGGGCTTGAATCATGCTCAGACTCCAGACTTGACTTGGGTCCTGGACTTGGCTCGGATCCAGGATTGAAAGTTGACTCAAGCTCCGGGCTGGATTCGAGCTCTGGAGATGACTTCAGCTTTGGGCTGGACCCTGGCTCCCACTCAGGAGATGACTCAGGGCTGGACTCAAGCTCTGGAGATGACTTGAGCTCTGCAAGCAAGCAAACAAGCTGAAAAGCTAAATAAAGTGGTTTGTTTAAACATCAACTCTTGCCTGCCGTGCTTCTGTGCTCCACCCACATCAGGAACTGTTACCCCGTTATTGTACTGCATTGCACTACTGCTATTCTGTACATTGATTTTAAAGTGTATTTTTATCTATATTATTGATATTTATATGTTTTTTCTATTTTTTTATCTATATTCATAACTATATTTGATTTTTTTTCTTTTGTGTGTGTGTGTAATCTTTATCTGTTTTTTACAAGTAAGGTGAGAGAGAAATTAAGTTTCGATTCTCCTATATGTCCTGGATATATAGTGAATTGACAAAGAATTTTTGAATCTTTGAGAGTCACTGAGCTGGAGCAGCTTTCACACACACAATCACATCCACTTCCTCCAGGTAACACTCACTGTCTGATCTACCAGGGATGAGAGTTTTCCACTTTTCCTGAGTAAAAATCGACCTATTATGCTAAATCCGTTGATTTTTGTTTTCAGTTATTGAGGGGGTTGGGGTGTGTACCTTCATGATACTCAAGCGTAATTCATTCCTACGACAATGTTACATGTTTACATTTTCGCCATCTTTAGTCTCACGAAGTCTCGTGGTAGAGTACGTGTTATCTACAATGTAATTGGCCAAAACATCGCTGGCGAGAGCATGATAGCCAATCATAACAGTTCTTACAAAAGTACCCACATCCATTCTACTTTATCGAAACGTGCACATGTTCATCGTCACTGCTCTTCAAAAATACGTTTCTCTTTCGTATCGGCTTTTTTACTCAAAATGCCGAATACAGTTGACAAGCGAGACGAAGCGAAGGGACGTGAAATCGATGCTGGTATAAAAACAAAGAGGACTGACAAGCTTTTGTCTTTGGCCAAAAAGCTGAAGAAGTCGAAATGATCAAATGAAAATAAGACGTGACTGTGAACTATAAGTAATTGTATAAAGTGTGCATAGACATTATCCCATAAACTTGGCATCCGTTTGATTTAATCCATTGAACATGTATATGATCGATAGTCAGTAAATCTGAATTAATGCTGACAGTTTTGAAAACCTAAATATTTCAAACGACTTTTTGAAGAAATCATATGCACGTAACGAGGACACGGGGAGAAAAGGCCAGTCACCCTGAGAAATTTTATTTAATGTATGAACATTTTGATAATTAATTGAACTCAAGTTTAATGTGAATTTAGTTTGTCATTTTTGTTGGTCATGAATTATAACCATGCCCTTGAATGTAGAATGTGATTTTTATTTTGAATTCAAACAACACTCCTATTGATTTGAAACATGTTTTCATGTAAATATATCAAGAAGACAGCAGATTTTTTTTTTTTATCTACTGCAGCTCAAATTGCAGGAAAAGTGGTTTGTCGCGCTCCCCCCACCCACCGTTGGCTTCGGGCGCCATCTTGTTTTCTGCTTTTTTGATGATGACCTACTCTCATTATCTGTCTACAAAGGGCACTGTTCCTCACAAAGTTTCCTCCTAAAAGCTCATTACAGCAACAATAAATGTTCCTGTCTGAGATCCCAAGTGTGTC
>JAPEKM010000001.1:62534849-62546774 GCA_027575975.1 Cathorops multiradiatus
TTCTCATGTCTTAGGGTGTCACACACACACACACACACACACACACACACACACACACACACACTTACAAATGAATAAATATTCAAGCCCACCTAAAAACAAGGCCCAATCACCCAAAGAGCACCATATCCATGGTGAAGCATAGTGGTGGCAGCATCTTGCTATGGTCCCCTTCAGTTGGGACTGGATCTCTACTCAAGATAGAGGGAATCATTGATCAGAATAGCAATATGTTTTAGCACAACACATGCAGGGCTCTGTTAGATAGACAGACATGAAAACATGTCCACCTTCCAGCACAATAACACCACAAATCACAAATCCAAGTCAACAGCAGAATGGCTTCAGAAAATAATCAATGTTTTGGAATGGCCCAGTCAGAAATCTAAATCATATCAGAAATATGTGGAACTAGAAAAGCACTCAGAGAGCGCAGACCTCCGCCAAGAAACCTTTAAAAAAAGCCAGGATCCAGAAGGTGATCCAGATCACCGCCAAAATTTAACGGATTGTTACTTCTGCCCAGTCACATATCTGGAAAAATTTTCAGAGCACTCCATTCATAACTTTTTCTGTAATGTTGCTAACAGACAAACCAACAAACAAACCAAAGCTACCAAAAACATAACCTCCTTGGCGGAGGTAATGATGCATTTTCGAATTAAAGAGTAGAATATAACTGCCAAATTAAGATGTGTTAATTTGGTCGAATCTTAAACAAAAGCCCAAGTGCTGTACTAAAAGTAAATGATTCATTAGCAAAGTATGAGCTATTAGCTAATACTTGAGTATGAATATTAACTTTTTCTCCCCAATACATTTCTATTTGTTTTTCACTCATATCTGTTTTTCAGTTTTAACAGGGGTGTGTAGACTTTCTATTAATTGTATCTCAATTAGAGATTAGCAAAAAAAAAAGCCTAATACTTGTTTACCCTTTGTCATTATGGATTAACATGTGGATTAATGGCAACAAAGTTAATTTCACCCATTCTAAATTAAATCTATAAAAGAAAGTGGTCAAGAAAATGAAAGGGTCTGAATATTTGCTGGACTCATTGTGGATGCTGCAATTACATTTACAGCATTTGGGAAATGGCCATTGTGGTGATATCTGTAGTTCCACGTCTTACCACAAGGTGTCAGTATTGGTTCTATTAATGAGTGTTTATGGTCATAACATGGCAGATTTAGTACTGAGATCCTACAGTGAAGTCGCATGTAAGATGCTCCGTCTTTATAATAAATGACAAGTGCTAAACAAAGATTCTTTATTGAAATGAAGAACAAAACATGGTACCAGGAGTGAAAAACGTAAAGTGAGTGAGTTTCGGTTTCGTAAAGTGGACGGTCGCCAAGAAATTCGACGATGGAGTTGAGAGAGTTGATGAAACCACCGGGACACCTGAAGTTAACGGGGAACGTCGACAGCAATTGGCGCACTTTTCAGCAGCAGTTTCGGCTCTACATCGAGGCAGTGGGGCTGGACAACAAACCGGACTCCAGAAAGGTAGCTTTACTGCTAACTGTAGCTGGGCCACAAGCCATTGAAGTGTACAATACCTTCGTATATGAGGAGGGAGAAGACCAATCAAAGTTTGACACTGTGCTAGCTAAGTTCGAAGCTCATTGCTCTCCTAAGAAAAACGAGACATACGAGAGATATGTATTCCGTTCGAGGCTACAGCAGCCAGGAGAAAGTTTTGACAACTTCGTCACAGACCTGAAAATAAAAGCACAGTCATGTAATTTTGGCACTCTCAAAGACTCAATGATAAGGGATCAGATCGTGTTTGGAATCGACGATAAGAAGGTTAGGGAAAGACTGCTAAGGGAAACTGAACTGAAGCTAGATGAAGCAGTGAAGATTGGCCAAGCTAGCGAACTTAGCAAAAAGCATGTGCGGACGTTCAGTGAAGCGGCACCTAGCAATACAAACCTGAGAGAAACGGCAGACGTTGGCGCCATATCCAAGCACCACAATGCACGTCAAGGAAATTCCAGTGGACAGAAAACGGGACAGTTTCAGTGCAAACGGTGCGGCACACAGCATAAGCCCAGAGAATGCCCTGCTTTCGGCAAGCAATGCAGCAACTGCCAGGGCAAGAATCATTTTGCCAAACAGTGTTTTTCAAAACGAAAAGAGAAACAGAGAGGAAAATCAGTGAATGTCGTGGAAGATACGGAATTAGGTGAAACGTTCTTTATTTCCACGGTGAACTGTGAAGATGAACCAAAAGCACAGATAAACGCTGTTAAGTCAGACAAATGGATAGCACCACTGCAAATTAATGGGACTATAGTTACACTGAAGCTAGATACAGGTGCAAAAGTAAACTTGATCAGCATGTCAGATGTGAAGGCAATGAGAGAAAAACCAAAAATGCAGAAGAAAACACTCGCACTGAAAGACTACAATGGACAGAGCATTGAGTGCTTAGGCACATGCAAGCTGAAAGTCACAGTCAAGGATAAAGTGCATCACCTGCTCTTCTCAGTTGTTCCTGAAGGACTCGATTCACTGCTAGGGGACAAAGCCTGCGAAAGCCTGGAGCTCGTGAAAAGAGTGTATCGAATCAACACCAGCATGACTGACTCACCTGACTCTGCTGACGCGATCGTGCAGAACTTCTCCGGCGTCTTCAGAGGTTTTGGTATGCTGCCATTCACATACAAAATTCAGCTGAAAGACAACGCACAGCCAGTTGTTCATGCCGCAAGAAGAGTTCCACTGGCACTCAGAGACAGCTTGAAGAAAGAGCTGGAGCGGATGACAGCGCTTGGAGTGATAAAGAAGATCGAAGAACCGACAGAGTGGGTTAATTCCATGGTCTGCGTAAAGAAAAAGACTGGAGAGCTGAGGATATGCATGGATCCAAAAGACCTCAATAAAAACATCAAGCGTGAACACTTCCAAATACCCAAGCGAGAGGAGATCACCAGCGAGATGGCAGGCGCCAGATACTTCTCCAAACTTGATGCGTCACAAGGTTTTTGGCAATTGAGGCTGGATGAGAGCAGTACCAAGATGTGTACGTTCAATACACCCTTTGGACGATACTGTTTTCAGAGGCTCCCCTTTGGAATCATATCCGCCTCTGAAATCTTTCATAGGGCAATGGAGCACATCATCGAAGGCCTGGATGGAGTGAGAGCCTATGTAGATGACATCATCATATGGGGGTCCACAATCCAGCAGCACAATCAGAGACTGACCAATGTTCTAGAGCGAATACAGAAAAATGGATTAAAGCTCAACAAAAACAAATGCCAGTTTGCTGCTCAAGAGATCGTGTTCCTCGGAGACAAGCTCTCAGCTCAGGGCATACAGCCAGATGAAGAAAAGATCAACGCCATACTGAACATGCCAAGGCCCACAGACAAACCAGGTGTTCTACGCATCATGGGAATGGTAAACTTCATCGGGAAATTCATACCCAACCTGTCAGCGAAAACAACTTACCTGCGTGAGCTCCTCCACAAAGAAAACAACTTCGACTGGACAGTCAACCATGAGCGCGAGTGGCAAAAGCTCAAAGATGCACTCACTGCCACACCTGTGCTGACATTCTTCGACCCAACCAAAAGAATCAAGGTGTCTACAGATGCTTCGAAAGATGGAATCGGTGCAGTACTACTGCAAGCTGAAGGTGAGCACTGGAAACCTGTAGCATATGCATCTAGGTCTATGACAGAGACTGAGTGCAGATATGCACAAATTGAGAAAGAATGTCTCGGATTAGTGTTTGGCCTTGAAAAGTTTCACAGCTACATATACGGCCTACCCACCTTCACAGTTGAGACTGACCATCGTCCACTCGTTGCAATAATGAAGAAGAACCTGAATGAAATGTCACCACGGATACAGCGCATGATGATGAAGATGCAGAGGTATGACATTGAACTCATCTACACACCAGGCAAACACCTCATTCTCGCTGATGCATTGTCAAGAGCTCCTGTCAAGGGTTGTGCGAGCACGACTGAAGAAGATGTCCAGGTGCACGTCAACACGGTGTCTGCAACGCTTCCTGTGTCCGACGCCAAGACCCGGCAGATCATCGACGAGACGGCGAGAGATCCAGAGCTACAGCGCGTGATGGAGAACATGCGGAATGGATGGGCTGCAGGATCCTGTCCACAGTTCTACCACGTCAGAGGTGAGCTGAGTGTAGTTAATGGACTGTTGTTAAAACAAAACAGAATAGTCATTCCACGCACACTTAGACAAGAGCTACTGCAGAGAATACATGAAGGACACTTGGGTGTCGAAAAATGTAAAAGGAGGGCAAGAGACACAGTATTCTGGCCTGGACTTAACAAAGACATTGACAACATGATAGGCCGATGCGAGACATGCCAGAAATACAGAAACAAACAAACTAAAGAGCCAATGACTGTAGATGATATGACAACAACACCATGGCACAAAGTAGGAATGGACTTGTTCCACCTAAAAGGAAAGGACTACTTAGTAGTAATTGACTATTTCTCAAATTACCCTGAGATGGCATTACTCTCAAGTACATCGTCCAACTGTGTCATTACACATGCCAAATCCATCTTCGCCAGACATGGCATTCCACACACAGTAATGAGTGACAATGGACCATGCTTCAGTAGCAAAGAGTGGCAAGACTTCGCAAAAGTCTATGATTTCAAGCATGTCACATCTAGCCCACTGTATGCACAGTCTAATGGCAAAGCAGAGAAAGGCGTTCACATCCTCAAGCAGCTGTTGAAGAAGGCTGCAGACAGTGACTCCGATCCTTACCTGGCTCTACTGAGCTACAGAGCATCACCTCTGGAGTGTGGACTGTCACCCGCTGAGCTGCTGATGAAAAGAAAGCTCCGAACAACACTTCCAACCTGCTCAAAGCAAAAGAAACACCCAAAGCTGGAACAAAAGTTGAAACAGCAGAAAATCAAACAAAAAACTTTCTATGACAGAACAGCAAAGCCGCTTCCACCACTTTCCAGGGACGACGCAGTCAGGATTGAAAGTCCTGAAGGATGGATGACGAAAGCCACTGTTCTTCGAGAGGTCGCTCCACAGTCCTACACCATGAGAACACCAGAAGGACAGATCATCAGGCGAAACCGGCGCAGTCTCCTGAAGACACCAGCAACACCAGGGACTGTTCCAGACCAAGAGCTCAGTCAAGCCCAAGCTGAGTCTGAGTCCAACTCTACACATACTGCACACTGCAACACAGACACACACTGAAAATCTAACCAATACATTTATTCCAGGTGAAACGGCGACAAGAAGATCCACAAGAAAAATCAAGAAACCTGACAGACTTAACCTGTAAAAAAGAAAAGAAAAAGAAAA
Source organism: Cathorops multiradiatus (assembly GCA_027575975.1). Lineage (NCBI taxonomy): Eukaryota > Metazoa > Chordata > Actinopteri > Siluriformes > Ariidae > Cathorops > Cathorops multiradiatus. The sequence continues at coordinate 62,540,185 of JAPEKM010000001.1, forward strand.
GTTGATGACCTTTGTTATGTGTTGTGTGTTATGGTATTAATGTTTAAGTTTAGTCACAGTAATTTGGCATTGTGTCTTACAGTAACTGAATACTGAAAAATGAGTTATGATTTATGTTGATACTACCTATAGTAAGATAAGTAATCTATGCAAGTTAAATGAAAAGTTATCTAAGGTAAATGGTTAAAAATAAAACAACTGACACCTGTAATGCATTTAATTTTTCTACTTCAAAGAAAGGGGGATGTAATGGTATGTGTAATTCTACTTCCTACCACAAGATGTCAGTAGCATTCCTTATTAATGAATGATCACTGTTGTTGTAGACAGGTCAGATTTAGCATTGACATGATGCAGTTAACACGTATGTGTACGATGCTCCGTGATTAATAAAAATACAAGTGCTAGACAAAGTTCTTTTATTTACAAATGAAGAACAAAACATGGTACCAGGAGTAAACAAAGTAAAGTGAGTGAGGCTAGGTTTCAAAAAGCTGACTACATCGCCAAGAAATTCGACGAGGATGGAGTTGAAACCACCGGAGCACCTGAAGTTGACCGGGAATGTCGACAGCAATTGGCACACTTTTCAGCAGCAGTTTCAGCTCTACATCGAGGCAATGGGGCTGGAAACGAAACCGGACACCAGAAAGGTAGCTTTACTGCTAACTATAGCTGGGCCACAAGCCATTGAAGTGTACAATATTTTCGTGTATGAGGAGGGAGAAGACTGCTCAAAGTTTGACACTGTGCTAGCCAAGTTCGAAGCTCATTGTTCTCCTAAGAAAAACGAGACATACGAGAGATATGTGTTCCGTTTGAGACTGCAGCAGCCAGGAGAAAGTTTTGATACCTTTGTCACAGACCTCAAGATAAAGGCACAGTCATGTAGTTTCGGCACTCTCAAAGACTCAATGATAAGGGATCAGATCGTGTTTGGCATCGAAGATAAAAAGGTTAGAGAAAGACTGCTAAGAGAGACTGAACTAAAGCTAGACGAAGCAGTGAAGATTGGCCAAGCTAGCGAACTTAGCAAAAAGCACGTACGGACGTTCAGTGAAGCAGCACTTAGCAACGCGAATCTGAGAGAAACAGCAGACATTGGCGCCATATCCAAGCAACACAACGCTCGTCAAGGAAATTGTAGCGGACAGAAAACGGGGCAGTTCCGGTGTAAACAGTGCGGCACACAGCATAAGCCAAGAGAATGTTATGCCTTCGGTAAACAATGCAGCAACTGCCAGGGCAAGAATCACTTCGCCAAACAGTGTTTTTCAAAAAGAAAAGAGAAACAGAAAGGAAGATCGGTGAATGTCGTGGAAGATCCGGAATTAGGTGACACATTCTTTGTTGGCATGGTGAACTGTGAAGACGAACCAAAAGCACAGATAAACGCTGTTAAACCAGACAAATGGACAGCACCACTGCAAATTAATGGGACTATAGTTTCACTGAAGCTAGACACTGGCGCAAAAGCAAACTTGATCAGTATGTCAGATGTGAAGGCAATGAAAAAAAAAATACAGAAGAAAACACTCGCACTGAAGGACTACAATGGACAGAGCATTGAGTGTTTAGGCACATGCAAGCTGAAAGTCACAGTCAAGGATAAAGTGCATCACCTGTTCTTCTCAGTTGTTCCTGAAGGACTCGATTCACTGCTAGGGGACAAAGCCTGCGAAAGTCTGGAGCTCATGAAAAGAGTGTATCGAATCAACACCAGCATGACTGACTCACCTGACTCTGCTGACGCGATTGTGCAGAACTTCTCCGACGTCTTCAGAGGTTTTGGTGTACTGCCATTCACATCAAATTCAGCTGAAAGACAATGCACAACCAGTTGTTCATGCCGCAAGAAGAGTTCCACTGGCACTCAGAGACAGCTTGAAGAAAGAACTGGAGTGGATGACGGCGCTTGGTGTGATAAAGAAGATAAAAGAACCGACAGAGTGGGTCAATTCCATGGTCTGCGTGAAGAAAAAGAATGGAGAGTTGAGGATATGCATGGATCCAAAAGACCTCAGTGAAAACATCAAGCGTGAACACTACCAAATACCCAAGCAAGAGGAGATCACCAGCGAGATGGCAGGCGCCAGATACTTCTCCAAACTTGATGCGTCACAAGGTTTTTGACAACTGAGGCTGGATGAGAGCAGTACCAAGATGTGTACGTTCAATACACCCTTTGGACTTATACTGCTTTCAGAGGCTGCCCTTTGGAATTATATCTGCCTCTGAGATCTTTCATAGGGTAGTGGAACACATCATCGAAGGCCTGGATGGAGTAAGAGCCTATGTAGATGACATAATCATATGGGGGTCCACAATCCAGCAGCACAATCAAAGACTGACCAATGTTCTAGAGCGAATACAGAAGAATGGATTGAAGCTCAACAAAAACAAATGCCAGTTTGCTGCTCAAGAGATCATGTTCCTGGGAGACAAGCTCTCAGCTCAGGGCATACAGCCAGATGAAGAAAAGATCAACGCCATACTGAACATGCCAAAACCCACAGACAAACCAGGTATCCTACGCATCATGGGAATGGTAAACTTCATCGGGAAATTCATACCCAACCTCTCAGCAAAGACAACTTACCTGCGTGACCTCCTCCACAAAGACAACAACTTCGACTGGACAGTAAACCATGAGCGCGAGTGGCAAAAGCTCAAAGATGCACTCACTGCCACACCTGTGCTGACATTCTTCGACCCAACCAAAAGAATCAAGGTGTCTACAGATGCTTCGAAAGATGGAATCGGTGCAGTACTACTGCAAGCTGAAGGTGAGCACTGGAAACCTGTAGCATATGCATCTAGGTCTATGACAGAGACTGAGTGCAGATATGCACAAATTGAGAAAGAATGTCTCGGATTAGTGTTTGGCCTTGAAAAGTTTCACAGCTACATATACGGCCTACCCACCTTCACAGTTGAGACTGACCATCGTCCACTCGTTGCAATAATGAAGAAGAACCTGAATGAAATGTCACCACGGATACAGCGCATGATGATGAAGATGCAGAGGTATGACATTGAACTCATCTACACACCAGGCAAACACCTCATTCTCGCTGATGCATTGTCAAGAGCTCCTGTCAAGGGTTGTGCGAGCACGACTGAAGAAGATGTCCAGGTGCACGTCAACACGGTGTCTGCAACGCTTCCTGTGTCCGACGCCAAGACCCGGCAGATCATCGACGAGACGGCGAGAGATCCAGAGCTACAGCGCGTGATGGAGAACATGCGGAATGGATGGGCTGCAGGATCCTGTCCACAGTTCTACCACGTCAGAGGTGAGCTGAGTGTAGTTAATGGACTGTTGTTAAAACAAAACAGAATAGTCATTCCACGCACACTTAGACAAGAGCTACTGCAGAGAATACATGAAGGACACTTGGGTGTCGAAAAATGTAAAAGGAGGGCAAGAGACACAGTATTCTGGCCTGGACTTAACAAAGACATTGACAACATGATAGGCCGATGCGAGACATGCCAGAAATACAGAAACAAACAAACTAAAGAGCCAATGACTGTAGATGATATGACAACAACACCATGGCACAAAGTAGGAATGGACTTGTTCCACCTAAAAGGAAAGGACTACTTAGTAGTAATTGACTATTTCTCAAATTACCCTGAGATGGCATTACTCTCAAGTACATCGTCCAACTGTGTCATTACACATGCCAAATCCATCTTCGCCAGACATGGCATTCCGCATACAGTAATGAGTGACAATGGACCATGCTTCAGTAGCAAAGAGTGGCAAGACTTCGAAAAAGTCTATGATTTCAAGCATGTCACATCTAGCCCACTATATGCACAGTCTAATGGCAAAGCAGAGAAAGGCGTTCACATCCTGAAGCAGCTGTTGAAAAAGGCTGCAGACAGTCACTCCGATCCTTACCTGGCTCTACTGAGCTACAGGGCATCACCTCTGGAATGCGGACTGTCACCTGCTGAGCTGCTGATGAAGAGAAAGCTCCGAACAACACTTCCAACCTGTGCAAAGCAAAAGAAACACCCAAAGCTGGAACAAAAGCTGAAACATCAGAAAATGAAACAAAAGACTTTCTATGACAGAACAGCAAAGCCGCTTCCACCACTGTCCAGGGACGACGCAGTCAGGATTGAAAGTCCTGAAGGATGGACGACGAAAGCCACTGTTCTTCAAGAGGTCGCTCCACAGTCCTACACCGTGAGAACACCAGAAGGACAGATCATCAGGCGAAACCGGCGCAGTCTCCTGAAAACACCAGCAACACCAGGGACTGTTCCAGACCAAGAGCTCAGTCAAACCCAAGCTGAGTCCGAGTCAATCTCCACACATAATGCACACTGCAACACAGACACACACACTGATAATCTAACCAATACATCTCTTCCAGGTGAAATGCTGATAAGAAGATCCACAAGGCGAATCAAGAAACCTGAAAGACTTGACCTGTAAAAAAAAAAAAAATGAAGAAATGGGTTAATGATACTTACCTTGTAAAAAAAAAGGGGGGAAGAAAAGTTGATGAGTTAATGTGTTGTGTGTTGATAATATGTTGTGTGTTATGGCATTAATGTTTAAGTTTAGTTACAGTAATTAATTTGCCATTGTGTCTTACCGTAACTGAATACAAAGAGTGAGTTATGTTTGTTGCTACTACCAATGATAAGATAAGTAGTCCATGCAGTTTAATGAAAAGTTGTTTTAGATAAATACTGACACTGATGCGTTTAGTTTTTATGCTTCAGAGAAAGGGGGATGTGGTGATATCTGTAGTTCCACGTCTTACCACAAGGTGTCAGTACTAGTTCTATTAATGAGTGATTACGAGCATAACAGAGCAGAGTTAGTACTGAGTTCAGACAGTGAAGTCGCATGTAAGATGCTCCGTTTTTATAATAAATGACAAGTGCTAAACAAAGATTCTTTATTGAAATGAAGAACAAAACAAAGACTAGCTAACTTCCTGATCACACATAGCAGCAGAAATCTCACATCATCTCTGATAGAGGATTTGGTAAAATGTTCTGAGAGGTCACAAAATAGTCAGCACTGTGGTTGGAAGACTGTGGGAACTCAGCAGTTATCGTCTCCTGAGAGACACAAGAAGACTGAGCTCAATTTCTTGGACTACAAGAAAACCTCACCCACACCAAGATTCAAGCCCATGTCCCAGTCCATGCCCATGTTAATGCCAGTACTCATGCCAAGATTTAAGTCCATGTCAAGGTCAGAGTCCAAGCCCAGAGTCATGCCCGAGTCTGTGCCAATGCTGATGTCTAAGTTCATGCCCATGTTCAAATTCATGCCCATTCCAATGTCAGGGTCCATGCCCATGCTCAAGCCCTAAGTCATTCCTGAGTTCATGCACATGCCAATACTTGTGTCCATGCCCATGTTTGAACCCATGCTGATGCCAGGGTCCATGCCCATGTTCAAGCCCAGAATCCTGCCTGGAGTCCATGCCCATGCCAATGCCTGAGTCTATGCCTATTTTCGAATCCATGCCCATGCTGATGTCAGGGTCCATGCCCAAGCTCAAGCCCAGAGTCATACCCGAGTCCATGGCCATGCTGACATTTGAGCCCATGCCCATGTTTAAAATCATTCCCATGCCAACATCAGGGTCTATGCCCAAGCCCAAGTTCAGTAAAGTGCCCAAGCCCATGTCCTGTCCAGAGCCCAAGCCCATGTCTAGTCCAGAGCCCGATCCCAGTCTGGAGCCCAAGTGCAAGTCCATGACCTGTCCGGAGCCCAGTCCAGAGCCCAAGTCTGTGTCAAAGCCTGAGCCCAAATCTATGTCTGAACTCACATTCATGCCTGAATCCCTGTCTGAGTTCACACCCAAGCCAGTGTCTTTGCCTGAACCCCTGTCCAACCTTTTGTTCCAGTTCAAGGCCTGACCTAAGCCCAAATCCCCACTGAAGTCCAGGATCTAGTACCACATCCACCCATAGCCAGAGTGGAGCTCTGAGCAGAAGTTTTCTCGTGGCAGGCCCTTTACCCAGAGTCAGCCCAAAGAAGACTAGCTTCTGGAGCAAGCTCCTTGGCAGGGGTTTCTGTCACACCTTCACGCACTCGAGTCTGGTTCAGCTTGACTGCCCCAGGAATATGCATGCACACAGAGCATGTAGCATGTGCTCTTGGGACAATTGGATCATTAGACACACCTGTTGCTGATTTGGAGCACAATCAGCTTAAAATGATGCTTAAAAGGATGCTTCCAACACCAACACTTTGTGAAGTATGTTTTGATGATCTATGTTCATGTTTGTTCCAAGCCATCTTTACATACTTTGGTTTATGTACTGTTTTTATTTTTCTTCAGTTTCATTTGTCTAAGTTTCATTCCTCTGACCTTGCCTCATGGTTTGCCTGTACATAGTATATTTGTAAATAAAACCTTCCTGCACTTATGAGCAACTCAACACCAAATTCCTGACAATAATGAGGAATTAGTTTTTTTTTTCAAATGTACAAGTAAAAATACAGTTAAATCCAAGATGAGACCAAGACTCATTCATAAACTGGACCAGCTGGGACTCAACACCTCCCTGTGCAACTGGCTGCTGGACTTCCTGACAGGGAGACC
>JAPEKM010000001.1:63288745-63299744 GCA_027575975.1 Cathorops multiradiatus
ATGTTCCTGAGCCCAGCTGATCTTTTGCAAGTGTGGATGTGCACTTTAATACGCCTCGAAATCGATTAAAACAACTTGCGCTGAATTTGATTCATGACTCATCCTTTTTTGCATTAAATAACTGAAAGTAACTAAGTAACTTTTACTCAAATTACATTTTAAATGAAGTAATTTTGTACTTTTACTCGAGTAAATTTTGAGATGGGTAATTTTACTTTTACTCTGAGTAGAATTTAGGCAAAGTAAAGATACTTTTACTCAATTACAATTTTTCAGTACTCTTTCCACCTCTGTCAGCGACACTGACATTCACCTCCCTAAACTCACTACTGCTGTTTTGCAGGCCTTTCTAATACATCCTGCATCAGCCAGAAGGCCCACTATAGTTATATTGACTTGACAAGGATTCCAGGGAAGTGTCTGAGTGTAAGAATTTTCTTCTGCAATGTTCTCTGTATTTCACCACTATAACAGGAGTGCTTGAACAACAAAACCTGCTGACTGGCCATGTGTTGCAATGGGCCACAACCATCTGGACCCGCTGAGGAGAACCCACCACAACATATGATCACTTTGTTGAACTCATTCAGAAAGTGTTTGATCATCAGCCAGCGGAAGTAGAAGTTGAATAAAAGTTGCTCAACCTACATCAAGGGAAAAGGACCATGGCTGAGTATGCACTGGAATTTTGCACATTGGTGGCTGGCAGTGGATGGAACGAGCCTGCACTGAAGGCCATTTTTGTGAGGATTTGGACCCCAGTGTCCTTACTGAATTGTCATGCTATGATGAGAAGCACACTCTGGACTTTCTAATCAACGAGGCTATCAAACTGGATCACCTCCTCCGAAACTGTCCCTTCTTGCAAACCACCCAAGCACTAACCCTGCCCACACAGTTACCCACACCCATGGAAATTTCAAATACTCACACACCTTGCTCTGAAAGAGAGAGGAAACATAGAGAGAGGATTGTGCTTCTACTGTGGAGATCCCAACCACCTGTTGGCCTAGTGTCCTGTCTGGCCAGTAATATCCAGAAGACCTGCCAATCCCAGGTAGATGTACCACCCAGACACTCCGGTGAGTTACAAACACTTTCTCACACTTTCCTGAAACTCAACATATTGCTTTCTATCTCATAGACCTCCCATTTTCTCTCTGCTCTGTTATACTCTGGGTTGGAGGGCAACTTCATCGACATTGAGGTCGTTCAGAAGCTTGAGCTGCCCATGGAGGAACTCTAGTAGCCAGTGAGCCTCTGTGCTGTCAATGTTGGCCCTATTGGAGAGAGCTTGGTCACCAGAAGGACGAACCCATTCAAAATCCAGTTTGGGGCTCTGCATCATGAACACGTCTCCCTGTATGTTACTCACACCTCGAATCATGCTATCATCCTAGGGTATCTTTGGTTACAGCTTCAGGATCCCCTCATTTCCTGGCAACAGAACATTTTGAAGTAGTTTGCATGTCATGTCATCTGAAGTGTCTTCAGCTATTCCAGAATACTCTGGCATCCACTTCCATTAAAAGCCCTGCACCTGGAGGCATCGAAGGGGTCCCAGCCTGCTATCACAACCTACAAGAAGTTACATCATGCGCGTCAAGACATTACTGGTCAGACTTGTAGAGAACCAATTATATGTGAAGGCAGAGAAGTGCGAGGTCCAGGTGTCCAAGATCTCATTTCTAGGGTACAGCATAATCACCAATAGGGTTAGTATGGACTCCAACAAAGTCTCCCCCGTCACCTCCTGACTCATGCCCACCTCTGTCAAAGAACTCCAAAGATTCCTCAGATTTGCAAACTTTTACTGATGAGTCATCAGGGGTTCAGTACCATTGCCATGCCTCTCACATCCCTATGAGTCCTAAATGCCTACAGTGGAACCAGGGAGCAGACGAAGCTTTCTCCCGACTCAAGTCCAACTTTGCCTCAGCACCCAGACCCCTCAAAACCTTTCACTGTTGAGGTGGATGCATCTGAGACCACGGTTGGAGGAATGCTCTCCCAGCACTTTGGAAAGACCCTAAACTGTATCCAGTAGCATTATTTTCCAGAAAACTCACATCCACTAAGCAAAACTATGACATCAGGATCCAAGAATTGTTGGCTATAAAGCTAGTCTTGGAAGAGTGGAGACATTAGCTGGAGGGGGCTGCTCACCTGGTCATTATACTCACAGACCATAAAAATCTGGAGTATCTCAAATCTGCAAAATGCCTGAATTCACGACAAGCCTGATGGACCCTGTTCTTCACTCAGTTCAGGTTCACCATTGCATATTATCTGGGTTCCTAAAGTACCAAGGCCTATTATGCTTCCACACCTCCACCATAATGAGTCCTGAATCCACACCTATCCTGATGCTCAAATGTTTTGTGAATGCTCTCTCCTGGGAAATTGATAAGGAACTGGCCTGTAACCAACTTTGTCATCTGCCTGGAAATTGTCCCCTGGGACCCACATTCATCCCACCTCAGTACCAAGGTCACCTGATCACTTGGGCTCACTCCTCACCTGCTACAAGGCACCAGAATAGCAGACAAACATATAAACTCCTCAGAACCAAGTATTGGTGGGAGAACATGTGAACAGATATCAACCAGTTCATATCATCTTGCTCAGTTTGCACTCAAGCCAAGGTCCTGAGAGCTCTGCCCAGTGGTAAACTCATGCCTTTGTCCATACCCCAGAGACCATGGTCTCTCTTTGCTATTGACTTTATCACTGACTTACCCAGATCACAGGACAATACAGTTATCATGGTGGTACAGTAGCAGACCTGTTTTCAAAGGCACTCAGACTAATTCCCCTGCCTGGTCTACCCACAACCCTAGAAATGATAGAGATTGTATTCGACCAGGTGTTCTGGTTCATCGGGATCCCTGAGGACATTGTGAGTGATCTGGAACCCAAGTTCTCATCCAGATTTTGGGCCAGTTTCATGCACAAGCTCAGAGTTTCAGTGAGTCTGACCTCAGGACAGACTACCCTCAGTTGAATGGCCAAGTTGAATCTGTCAATCAAGAAATAGGCTGTTTTCTGAGGGTATTCTGCCTCAAGAACATCCAGAACTGGACCCAGTTTCTTCCAGAATATGCCCAGAATTCCATTAGGTACTCAGCCACCCAACTCACACCTTTCCAATGCATTCTTGGATATCAACCTTCACTCTCCCCTTGGGATGATTCACCTACATATATCCTTGCAGTCAATGCCTGGTTCAAGAGGAGTGAACAGGTACAGGAGAGAATTCACCAACATCTGGAGTTTGTGGCCAGCAAGAACAAGCAATTTGCTGATGGGCACAGAGGAGAGACCCCCATATATGCACTAGGGGACAGGGTATGGGTGTCCACCAGGAATCTAAAGTGGATATAAAAAGTGTACACACCCCGTTAAAATGATAGGTTTTTCTGATTTAAAAAAAATGAGACCATGATAAATAATTTCAAAACTTTTCTCATATTTAATGTGACCTATAGCCTGCACAATTCAATTGAAAAACAAACACATCTGTTAGGGAAAAATAAAAATATACAATAAGCTGGTTGCATAAGTGTGCACACCCTTAAACTGGTACTTTGTTGAAGCACATTTTGATTTAATTACAGAATTCAGTCTTTTTGGGTAGGAGTCTATCAGCTTGCTACATCTAGACTTGGCAATATTTTCCCAGTCTTCCTTGCAAAAGTGCTCCAAATCTGTCAAATTGTGAGGGCATCTCTTGTGCACAGCCCTCTTCAAGTCACCCCACAGATTTTCAATTGGATTTAGGTCTGGGCTCTGGCTGGACCATTCCAAAACTTTTTGGGGGTTATTGTCATGCTGAAAGGTGAAATTCCTCTTCATCTTCAGCTTTCTAGCAAACACCTGAAGGTTTTGGCCAAAATTGACTAGTATTTAGAACTGTTCATAATTCCCTCCACCTTGACTAAAGCCCCTTTTCCAGCTGAAGAAAGACAACCCCAAAGCATGATGTTGCCACCACCATACTTTACTGTGGGTACGGTGTTCTATTGGTGATGCACAGTATTGTTTTCATGCCAAACATACTGTGGCAGTGGGGGTGTGGTCAAGCATCAGATGTGAATGGAGAGGAGGCAGGTTGAACCAGCAAGTAACATGTGACGAGGTGCATCTGTGTCAAATTACTGGCTATCTATTAACCTGTCTCTCTGTGTCTTTCAGATAGTCAGGAATGAGAGAATTGTGCCACCCCATTGCATGTGTTTGTCACTGAAAAGTGTTTGCAAATAAAAGAAATCACTTGTTCTGAAACCTGCTTTCTGCTCCTCTGTTTCCTGCAATTAAAAAGTTTTGACACTGGTGCTGAAACCCAGGACTGAGGAACGGACACCAGGATCTGAAACAGTCAAAGAGCTCCTCCAAATGCTTGCTGAAGACCTGCAGTGCCAGCAGCATACCCTCATTGCACTGACAGTAGATCAGGGCTGGTGCTTCCATGTTCTGCTCAAAGCTCAAGCAGAGGACTGGCAGGCAATATGGAGCTGGATCCAGTCTGTGGGTGCTCCAGCGGTTGTTTCTGCAACCAACATGCCCATCCAGTTGGTGAAGATGGGCCTGCAGAACAACTCCGATGCCTTCCTCAAGTTGTTTTTAGTGTGTCGCAGAGGCCAGCTTGTGGCCAACCTCTCAGTGGGTGGCTCGTCTAGTGCTGCTTCTTTCGGGGGAAGCCCAGCTCAAAAACTCCTGGTCACCGCCATGCTGAAGTACCCGCACCTGAAGCGAGCCATCATACAGTGGGTCAGATGTGGCCCAGAAGAGCAGCACCAGTGCTTCCACTTGCTGACCTATGGTGAAGAGGGCCGGCCATTCGTGTTCGCCCAACATCTCAGAGATGCCTGCTAGCAATGGCTATTGGCCGATGAGGGTGGCATTGATTCCATCATCGAGCGAGTGACACTGGAGTAATTCACTGCCCAGCTGCAGAGCAGGACGTCAGCGTGGACCCGGTGTCAGCGATCGATGTCACTGGAGGAGGCAGTCTGACTGGTCAAGGATCATCCGACGGCATATCTGGAAGCAGGCTGTGCTGCAACTTCCTCTATTTCACTTTTACTTTCTCCTTCTTTCCTTCCCTCTCCTCACCCCTCCCCTACCATGGAAATGGGGGCTAATTCCCCTGAAATCCCTGCCTTGCACCTGTGTTTATCTTTGTGTTTCTACTCTCCCTTCTCCTGTGTCTGTGCCGCCATTAACCCCTTCTCTCTCTCCACAGATGAACTCATCCATGCCCACCGGAACTGCAAGCAAACCCAGGCAGGTCTGTAAGTGCCAAGGGAAAGGGAGTCAGTGCTTCTGCAAGGAGGCAGGGCTACTTGTTTGTGTCCCCAGTGTGCTTCAAACTTCCCCTGATTGAGCGGGAGCAAACAGGATAACTGAGTATTCAAGGGGGTACACATAAGGCTTTGATGGATTCAGGTTGTAATCAGACCTCCATAGATCAAAGCCTGTGGGGCACTGGGAAATGCACATGTGGTGAAGGTTAAATGTGTGCACGGTGACCTACACAAATATCCACTGATGCCTGTCACTATCCACCTCCTGGGAGAAAAGCATAGCATAGAGACTGCGGTTAGTCAAAGTCTCTCTCAACCACTGATCCTGGGGACCAATTGGCTAGGGTTTAAAATATTAATGAAACAAATAATAGTGGGTGAGTCCTGCAGTAGCACATCCCAGCAGGATTCCACTGCAATGTAGCTCTGCATCTTGATGACACAGAGAGTGGGGAGAGCCCTCCTCTCTCTCTGGGGAATCCCTTAGGGGACTTCCCATTGGAGCAGGTGTGTGATGAGTCTCTGAGACACGCCTTTGACCAAGTGAAAGTAATTGATGGTCAAATCCTCCAGCCTAACATTGCACTTTCCTTCCCATATTTTTATATTATTAAAGATAGGCTCTACAGAGTGACACAGGACACTCAAACTAAAGAAAAGATGACACATTTGTTGGTCTCAAAAAGCCGCAGGAAACTTTTATTCCATGCGGCTCATCATAATCCTAAGGCTAGGCATTTAGGGCAAGATAAAACACTGAATTCTCTCATGGCCCATTTCTATTGGCCAGGGATTTGCGCTGATGTCTGCAGGTGGTGTGCGGCATGCAGTGAATGCCAGTTGGTGAATCCTACGGCCACACCAAAAGTGCCATTGTGCCTATTGCCATTAATTGAGATTCCCTTCGAAAGAATTGGCATGGATCTCATCGGGCCATTAGATCAATCTTCACATGGGTATCGCTTTGTATTAGCCATTGTAGATTATGCAATGCAATACCCAGAAGCAGTGGCTCTCCACAGTATCTCAGCACTCAGTGTTACAGAGGTGCTCTTAAGTGTTATCTTCCGAGTCGGGATTCCAAAAGAAATACTGACTGATCAAGGCACTACTTTGTCATGCACACAGTGCAAATTATATTAATTATTGGGGATTAAACCGATTCGTACTAGTGTTTATTACCCTCAAATGGAGGGGGTGGTTGAACAATTTAACCAAACATGTAAGAACATGATTTGTAAGTTCGTTCACAGAGATGCTAAAAATTGGAACAGGTGGGGACGTTGGCTATGAGGTCAATCGGCCAGATAGGGGTGACACATGTCAAATTTACCATCTCAATCTCCTGAAACCATGGAGAGAGGAGGTTCCTGTGTCTCTGGTGACAGTAGTTCCAGAGAGGGTGGCGCTGGGCCTGGAGGTAAGTCCAAAATTTGTGGCCCAATTCACCCTGGTCCCCTGTGGAAACCACCTCTCACTGTCCCAGAGAGAAAAGGTAATTAGTTTGCGGGAGGAATTCTCCAATGTGTTCTCACCCCTCCCTAGTCACACTAACCACAGAGAGCATCACATTGAGACTTCCCCATGGTGGTGGTGCACAGCCACCCATATCGGCTTCCTGAACACAAGAAAAATGTGGTTCGGGATGAACTTCAGGCTATGCTTAAGATAGGTCATAATTGAGGAGTCACACAGTGACTGGAGCAGCCTGCTGGTCTTGGTTCCCAAGTCCGATGGGTCAGTCCGGTTTTGTGTGAACTATAGAAAAGTCAACGCAGTGTCTAAATTTGACGTATATCCAATGCCCTGTATTGATGAACTGCTTGCTTGGTTAGGTGCAGCTCACTTTTACTCAACACTGGATTTGACAAAGGGATATTGGCAGATCCCCTTGATTCCATTATTCTGTGAGAAAATGGCCTTTTCCACTCCGTTTGATTTACATCAATTTGTCACCCTTCCTTTTGGGTTCTTTGGGGCTCCAGTGACGTTTCAGCATCTCATGGACCAAATTCTCTGTGCCCACAATGTGTATGCAGTGGCATACTTAGACAATATAATCATTTATAGTAATGATTGGGAGCAGCACATACAACATCTGAGGGTGGTTCTGAGGTTACTGAGGTGTGCTGGGCTCACAGCAAACCCAAAGAAGTGTGCAATTGGGTGGGTGGAAGTTGGGTGCAAAATCTGGGCTTCCACTTGGATAATGGGCAGGTGCATCCCCAAATTGATAAGACTGCAGTGATTGTGACCTGCTTACATGACCTAAGACCAAAAAGGGGGTGAGGGAGTTCCTTGGGCTGGCTGGCTATTATAGGCAGTTCATGCCTAACTTTTCTGATGTCACCAGCCCGCTGACTGACCTCACTAAAAAGGGGGTGTCAGATCCAGTCCAGTGGACAGAGCGGTGCTAATGGGCTTTTGCTCAGGTAAAGGCGGTTTTATGCGGGGCCCCACTGTTGCATTTTCCTGATCTGTTCCGACCATGGGTCCAGTGGCTCTACTGCATGAAGGATGCCAATGTGTGGATCACTCATTGTTATCTGGCCCTTCAGCCCTTTAAATTCAAGGTGGTCCACAGGCCTGGGGCACAGATAGTGGTGGCAGATTACCTCTTCCACTGGGGCAGGGAGTCAGCTGCAGGCCAGACAGCTCACCGACCTGAGTTGGGCGGTGGGGGTGTGATCGAGCACCAGCTGTGAATGGTTAGGAGGCAGGTTGAATCAGCAGGTAACATGTGATGAGGTGCACCTGTGTCAAATTACTGGCTGTCTATTAAACTATGTCTCTCTATGTCTTTCAGACTGTCAGGAGAGAGAGAGAGAGGGTTGTGCCACCCTATCATGTGTATTTGTCACTGAAAAGTGTGTGCAAATAAAATAACTCACTTGTTCTGAAGCCTGCTTCCTGCTACTCTGTTTCCTGTGATTAAAAAGTTATTACACATACCTTTTGAAATTATGGCCAAAAAGTTGAACTCAGGAAGTTGAACCCAGGACCTTCTTGCTGTGAGGTGACAGTGCTAACCACTACACCCCCATGCCTCCCCATGGTATATCTAATGCCCTGGAATTTTTTTTTGTACCCTTCTCCTGACTGATGCCTTTCGATAATGAGATCCCTTTGATGCTTTGTATGCTCTCTGTGAACCATGGCTTTTGCTGGAGGATGTAACTGAGTAAATGTCAGGAAAATCCTACTAGGACAGCTGAACTTTATTTGGAGTTAATCAGAGTCATTTTAATTGATGGCAGGTGTGAACCCAAAAAGACTGAATGCTGTAATTAAATGAAAAGGTGCTTCAACAAAGCATTAGTTGGTGTACACACTTATGCAGCCAGCTTATTGTACGTTTTTTTTTTAAATGTTTTTTCCTCTGAATAGATATGTTTGTGTTTCAATTTAATTGTACAGGTTATAGGTCACATTACAGGTGGGAAAAGTTTTGAAATTATTTAGCATAGTATAATTTTTTTTACATCAGAAAAACCTATAATTTTATTGGGGTGTGTACACTTTTTGTATCCCAGTGCATGCAAAAAGCTCAGTGCCAGGCACATTAGTCCATTCAAAGTTCTCCACCAGATCAACGATGTGTCCTACAGACTGAAGCTGCCACCACACTGTCGCTTAGCTTCCACATTTCATGTATCCTGCCATCCTGGGACAATTAGCTGAGAACATGCCTGCCATAGAACCCCCAGTCCCAGTGGAAGGAGAGGGAGGACCAGTGTAACAGGTGCATAAGATCATCAACTCCCGATGCAGACAGGGAACCCTGGAATACTTGCTGGATTGGGAGGGTTATGTTCCAGAGGAGTGCAGTTGGGTACCTGCTAAGGATATGTTCAACCCCCTATTAACCCAAGAATACCATAGTCAGCATCTTGAAAGACCAGCACCAAAAAAGCATGGGCGCCCCAGGAAGGATAGTGCTCCCAGAGTGAGCGCCTCCGGGGTGTGTGTTTGTGTGTGTGGGGGGGTTCTGTCAGTGACTGCAAGAGTTCGTGGCAGCCTTCGAGCATGCCTGCTATGGACTACAACTCCCAGGCACCACAGTGCCCACCCTCTCCAAAGTACTGATTGGGAGTACACCTGTTCTCAATACAACTCCCTATATATGCACGGCAACCGGCTAATGGCCTAGTGGTTAGCGTGTCTGCCTCTTGATTGGGAGATTGTGAGTTCTTTTCTCGGTCGGGTCATACCAAAGACCATCATAAAAATGGTACCTACTATCATCATCAGATTTCCCCTGCGGTGTCGGAGACAGCCTTGGGGTGCTACTGCTGGAAATGTGCATCCAGCAATTGCGTAAAGTCTGTCTTCTCCATCATTGTTTTCCTTGCTTGCTGTACATCGACAGCAAGCTCCTTTTCAACTCTGTCCCATATTTTCTTCGGGGTTGACACGTCGAACAGCACCTGTTTCTGGACGGCGTTGTTATCAAGCCTACATACATGTGCCAGGTATTTCAGGTGTTGTATCACACAAAAGTCCAGGACGGAGTATGTTTTTGTGATGGTATGTAGCTTCTCGTTAGAAATACTGAAGCTCCAGTCAACCTCGGTTCCTTCCCTTTCTGCCTGATCTGGAGAGTTTTTCCTTTCGAATCCTCTCCGAACCATTTTCCGCAGGAAGCCATACCAGATGACTTCCACCTTATTCAACTCGTCCGTTGTCAATTGCCATGCTTGAACACTATACAAAACCCTCGATCGTATACACATGGTGAGGAATTTCACTCTGGTTTCTAGACGTATCCGCTTATCAGTTAAGACATACAACATCGGAGTGAAATATTGGGAATTATTATGCATACAGGACACTTTTTCGATGGAATAAAAATGTGTTCTATTCCCATCTAGCAAGTTTGATTCATTTGGTTCAATAGCATGCAGTGTTGTTAGCATATCGCTTATCCTACGTGTATATTCACTACGTGTTATTCACTCACGTGTTATTCCTACGTGTTATTCACTCTACCCAGTGAATAAGTGTTGAATATGGTTTACTGTACGATATTGCACATTGTCAAGACACCATGATGTCATGTGTTAGAGACGTAAACCTTCTGCACTAGCGAGTGACTGTGACAGTTTGGAAACAAACATGGCCGCCAGGTTTGCTTTGTTAAATATGCAAGGTTTTGCGAGAATTTTGGCTGACAGGTCGCCCTGTTGTGTGCAGTTGTCGGTGTTGATTTTAAAAGTGAAGTACAGAAGGAAATGAATACTTAAGTATGAGTGAAAAATACTGTAATGAGCATGTGTGGAAGAAGAGTCTGGAGACAGAAATCTTAGTTTCTCGGTCATTAGCCTGTGCTACGAGCTCTCAATAGCACTGGCTCGACTGTGCTAGCGTTTACTTTTGCAAACACTACTGCTGAGCGCTACATTGGCTGGAAAGTAATGGGACTGCCATGCTAATTGCACTGGGTAGCGGGTAAGCTAGTGTTGGCCTTCAAGTATGCTGATATGAAGAGTGTGTATGTAATAATAATAATAATATTGGCTGGCTTTATTCATGGTACTCGTCTTTGACTTGTTCAGTATCATGCTAGTTGAATGGAATACGTCTGATAGACCACTCAAGGCTAGCTAATATTATTGAAATATGCCACTCAGATCCGCAATGTATTTCATATGAAAAATGCAAGTTTTTCAACACAAGAAGATAAACTTCATATT
>JAPEKM010000001.1:64578084-64590121 GCA_027575975.1 Cathorops multiradiatus
CCCCGACAGCATAGCTCCTAGGATCACTCAAGCACACAAACCCCTCCACCACAATAAGGTGGCAGTTCAAGGAGGGGGGAATATGATTTTATATATATATATATATATATATAATAAAACACAATCTGTTTTTATTGCTAAATTTATTTCCAGTCTGTGCACAGCATTGTTAATGTGTGATGTCCTGATATCATCTCTGTTTCTTCTCCTCAGTCCAGTTTAGCTGCTTTTGCTGAGACACTGCAGGAGATGAATAACTACCACACAGTGAGTGTGTTTGTCCATTACCTTTCATGAACACCAGTGTGGCGTGTGTATTGTCACATTGCATCTGGAACACACTGCTTTTTCTTTTCCCTCGTAGATCTTATTCGACCAAGCGCAGCACTCTGTCAGGTCTCAGCTTCAGACCTTCATAAAAGAGTGAGTGGTGTTGTTTTGTCAGTCACCTGGTTGCCTGAGAGTTTGAGCTCAATGCCATGTGGACATTTTTCCATGTCAGGGATCTGAGGAAGTTTAAGGAGGTGAAGAAACAGTTTGATAAAGCGAGTGAGGAGAAGGAAGTGGCATTGGTGAAAAACGCCCAGGTTCCCCGGAACAAGCCACATGAAGTGGATGAGGCCACCAACATCCTCAGTACAACCCGGAAGTGCTTCCGTCACATTGCCCTCGACTATGTCCTGCAGGTCAGTGAGGTCACACAGGGTCACACGAAGTCACATGTGGTTATATCAAAAACATATTTTGTGTTTCAGATCAATGTTCTTCAGTCCAAGAAAAGATTGGAGATTCTCAAATCGGTATGAATCAAGTCTTCATAAATAAACAGGTTAATGTAACAGCAAATTATTGACGAGGTCTGTGATTTAAAACCATTTGTGATTTCTGTATTTTTCAGATGCTGTCATTCATGAACTCCAACCTGAGCTTCGTCCAGCAGGGATACACACTGTTCAGCGATCTACAACCACTGATGAAGCAGCTTGGGGGACAGGTACGTACACACACACACACACACACATTGTGTGTACCTTCATCTCAGAAGCTTGTCAGTGTCGAGGATGGGTCCATTTTGAGGAGGAATACATCACTGCTGAAGTCCAATGTGCTGCTCGTTTACTTGTCTGATATCATCTGATAGCAGGTCATACCATGTGCCATAATCCTAGTATAAGTTGTTCTGCAAATAAACAAATGACACAAGTGACAGAGACCTGGATGTATTTCACAAATAATGATTAAAGCAAAGCACAATGCAAACTGTGTAAACATGAAGAGGAGGAACTACAGCATCATCCTACAGTACAGTTGTTGTCGGTTCCCTCGTTAACATGGATGGATCTCCTTCAAAAGCTTCTCTCCTTCCTCTCATGTGCCTGCAGATAACTGAGCAGGCCGAGACAAGAATGGAGCTTTCGTGGGCATCGAGGGCATTGGATGGTAGGTTCCCTCTCATGGCCAGTAGCCAGTCTTTCCTTTCTGCCTTGAGAGTGTTTGAGAGGTTTGCCTTGGGAGTGTCCTTGAACCTCTTAAGTGGGCATCCACAGTGTCTCAAGCCGATCAGAAGCTCCCCGTAGAAGACTTGTTTTGGGAGCCTTGTGTCACTCATCCTGACCACCTGGCCAGACCATCGAAGTTGGGTTTTTCATTGAGGAGGGTCGTGATTTCAGCGGCTTTCTCATCGAACCAGTCCTGGTGTTTTTGGTTCATGAAACCAAGAACGTCTTCACAGGTGGTCATCATTGGTCCTTTAAGAGCTTTCCAGTGTTCCTCTGTGGTGGGGCTGGATGAGGGAGGAGGATTTTTGGAGAGCTCTTCTTCCAGGTTTTGGGAGAATTTTGCTTGATGGACTGGATCTTTTAATAGTTGGACATTGAGCTTCTTCCTGGGTGGTTATTGGTGGGACGGTCGAGGGTGCGGCTTGAGTCAAAGGTTGACCTTTGAGATGATATGGTGGTCAGTCCAACAGTCATCTGCACCTTCATTGCTCTAGTGATGTTAACATCAGCTGGATCTCTGGTTTGCGTGATGTGATCAATGACATGCCAGTGACAGGAACAGGGTGCATCCAGGAAGTTTTGTGTTTGTTCTTAAGTCGGAAGATAGTATTGGTAAGCAGAAGGCCCATTTCCTGGACACCTGTCCCTGTCACCCCTCTCTCATTGCTCCTGGACTTGCAGAAAGGTTGTGTGAAAACAGTATGAAGGAGTAACTGCTCGTGTGAGTAGCGGAACTTGTTGTGAAATCCAGAACCATGTGCATTTGGCCTCGAGATCCCTGGGACTGTGGCACAGATGGGTACTGCAACAACGCTGGGATCCTTTGGTTGCAACAGAGTTGCCGAGTCATTCCAATATGATGAACATCGCCATTCAGCCAGTATAACAGTCTGTCATTGTCCGCCATCCTGACCCTCCGTGAGGTAGGGCTACCGCTCATGTAGCCAGGAGGTTTGTATAACCATCGGCAGCGTCTTGCCATTTTAGCCATGACTGGTCCAACAGTTGCCTCACCCCCAGGGCATGTCCACACATCGATGGGCCATGCAGGGTGAGATTTAAGGGGGCTGTTGGTCTTCCCCCACCAGAGCCTCGTTAACACCAGTTAAACAACTGGGGGTCCCAGGATGCACCATGTAGAGGTGAGGTTAACTTGATGTAGAGCTGGTCAGGGTACTATAATTTCCCTTTTCCGGCCTGCTTGCGCAGAACCTAGACCAGGTACAATGATCCACGATGTGACAGGCTGAAACTGAGAGGTGAGATCTGCTACCACTACAATCGCAACAAGCTGGATAGACAGCAACTATGGCTACAGGATGCACACAGGCAAGCAGTGCCATATAAATTATATGCATCACATAGGCAAGCAGTGCCATATAAATTATATGCATCACAAAGCACAATATCTACATCCAATACATCCCAATACACTACAGTAACCTAATAAAAACATCTTGCACGTAAAACCTGTAGCCAGCAAAATGTACATGTGTACATTACTACTTCCTGTAAATGTCTGATCTCATCTCTGTCTGTCAGCTGGATCAGCTGGTTGTTGACTCGGCAAAGGAGAAAAGAGACATGGAGCAGAAACACTCAGCCATCCAGCAGCAGGTACACACACTCACAATTATTATGGTAATCCTGCTGTTGTGTGTTTAAACTAATGTTCTTTTTCTTTTTGATTTCATGGTCATCCTGCTACAGGCTGCACTTCAGGTAAGACCTCTCTGTCCATCTCTCTGGCTCTCTCTAGTCCCTTTCCTACAGACTCTTCAAGGTGGGAACTCTGAACAAACCTTTATTCTGCCTTGTGTTCTGTATAAAACGTCTGAATGTGGAACGAGGTGTGTGTTGTTCCTCCTCTGAGCTGAACGATTGGTAGTAACAAAGCCGGAATTGATGTCTGTGTAAAAGGGACAAGCAGCACGGTGGGATAGGGGTGTGATGTTTTTGACGTTGAAATTTGGTTTTGACTTTCTTCTTTCTGCTTCAAATTGCTTCCTACTTCACTTTCTTTGCTAGCATGAGAGAGAGAGAAACTCCTTGTTCCACATTCAGATGTTTTATACAGAGCTTGAGGCAGAATAAAGGCATAAGTTTCCTGCCTTGAATAGGCTGTGGAAAAGGGGTATAAGTCTCTGTCTCTCAGTAGGAGCAAATGTTTTGTATGTGTGTGTAGGACTTGTCTTCTGAGGACTGTGGGCTGCAGGTCAGTGTGGACTGCGAGGATGGAGTGATGATGGAAGGATATCTCTTCAAACGAGCCAGTAACGCTTTCAAAACCTGGAACAGGTACATGCTGCCTGCCTGTCTGTTTGCATACTAAGGTAAAGTTTGGTGTTCTACAAGGTTTTGTCTTAGGCCCATTGCTTTTTTCTTTATATATGTTACCTCTGGGTAATATTATTCAGGAGCTTGGTTTTAGCTTCCACTGTTATGCTGATGACACACAGTTGCATGTTTCAGCAAAGCTAGATGAGAGACATCATTTTAATAAAACTGAGGAATGTGTAAAGGACATTAGACATTGAATGTCTGTTTGTCTTTCTGTCTGTCTGTAAGATAATTTAATTGATAAGTTTTGCTCCTTTATTGATTAAAAAAGCTATGACCAAAAGGCTTTTACCTCCTCCTCTTAAAACTCATGCCAGCATGGTGTTAAGCCCACGAGTGCCACCAAACTCTGCCATCTCTCACAATCTTGGCTCAAATTGATCTGCTGGAGGGCTTGACGAATGACATCGTTCCAACAACTGTGTGGTCAGTAATGAGGACGTCTCCATTCCACCGCTGGCAGATCAAACTCATAAATTGCTCTTGTGGGGTGGTTGTCTGTGCGGTGCAGGACATATCCAAGCCAACGAACACAGCGTTGTGTGATGGTGCAGCAGATATTTGGTTGGTTAGGCCTTTGGCGTAGCTCTGTGTTGGAGACACAGTCATACCAACGCACCCCCTCAATGGTCCTGAGGGCATGGGTCTCAAAGCCGAGAACACAGGTGGCCAAGGTCTTGCTTAGAGGCCAGGTCTCAGTGCCATAGAGCAGCACCGATAAAACTACAGCATTGTAGACCTGCAGCTTGGTGTGTCGGGAGATGTCATATCGTCTCCAGAGGCTTTTCATGATGCCCACTGCCAGTCCATGTCACCTGTTGATCTCAGTGAGGAGGTAGCCATTGTTGGTGACTTGTAATCCCTGGTAAACAAATGATGTGACAGACTCCATGTGATCGGTGCCAGTGATGATGAGTGGTGGGTCAGGACCATCACCTATATGCATCAGCTTGGTCTTGGAGCAGTTGACACATAGCCCAACCCTGGATGCCTCCTCATCGAAAGCATGATCTGCTCCCTTCAATTCTGCTAATGAGCAGTAGAACAAAGTAGTGTCGTCTGCATAATCCAAGTCCGTCAGGTGGTATTCTCCAAGCTGGACACCTGGGAAACGGTCGCAGACTGCAGTTGAACAGGTCGGGGGTGGCCACACAACCCTGGTGAACTCCAGTAGAAATTGGGAACCAGTCAGAATCCTTACCGTTGATCTGAGCACAGCTCTCAGCAACGTTATAGAGCATCATGAAGAGTGTGATTAGCTTCAGTGGGAGGGCTAAGGTGCAGAGGATATTCCACATGGTAGATCGTTCAACAGTGTCAAAGGCAGCCTTGAGGTCAATAAAGGCAATTAAAAAAAAAGTGATGGTTCTTGCGGAATTACTCGGTGAGGAGCCTCAAAGCAGAGATGTGGTCAGTAGTTGATTGGCCGGGCATGAACCCTGCCTGTTGAGAGCAGTGTCTGGATCTGATGGCAGGGAGGGCATGGTCAAGGAGGGTTCAAGTGAAGAGTTTGGCTGGTATGGAAAGTAAAGTGATTGCTCGGTGGTTGTCACATACAAGATGGTTACCTTTCTTCTTCCAAAACGGGAGGATAACACCTCGTCGCCAGTCATCTGGTAGCTCCTCCGTCACCCACATGTAGTTTATGATGGCAGCCAGCCAATCATGCAGTCCCCACCCCTCTTGAGGAATTCATTGGTGATGCTGCAGATGCCTGGGGATTTGTTTTTCTTGAGCTTGTGGAGGGCCTTCGCTACCTTGTGTCCACAGACCACATTAATGTTGTAGTCATGTTTGTCATCGATAGTGGAGGTGGCAGCAGCGTGAAGGTCTGGGTTGGGTGGTAGGGGAGGTCGCTGAAAGTGCTTCCGAAAGTGCTCGACCCACCAAGCAAGGCAGGTGTGTTTGGTCGTAATGATGTTGCCATCTTTGAACTTCACGTGGGTGACCTTTTTGTGAGGGCCACTACAGGCATCACAAAGGAGGCAGTAGACCAGTCTCTGATCATTGTGGTGGGCGGCATCTTCCAGCCTTGCAGCTTCAATATCCCAGTATCTCTTATGGTCAATATTTATGACAACATAACAGGCCGTGTTCAGTTGACGATACTCTGGCATATCACTGCGAAGGTGGGCAGCACAATGTTCTTTGATGATGATGAGGGTGTTGTTGGAGATCCAGGGCTGTCGAGCAGTGATGGTTGGGTGGCCGATGGTCATGGTGGTCACCTCATTAACAAAAGGCTTGATTAAACAAATATGTTTTCAGCCAAGACTTAAACACTGAGACTGTGTCTGAGTTCCAAGCACTACTTGGAAGGCTGTTCCATAACTTTGGGGCTTTGTAAGAAAAGGCTCCGCCCCCTGATGTATCCTTTACTGTGAGTACCAACAGATAGCCAATACCTACAAGTGTGAGAGCGCAATGAATCACAAAAGGTATGTACTTTCAGGCAAGGAGGAGCTTGGATAATAGCATTAATGTCAGATAGTTGGGGTGGTGAAATGTGATACTCCTCTCTCATAACCACGAAAGGAAATGCGGGGTTAGGTTATCATGTGGCATGAAATGTTGCAACGTTTCTGGTGAACACTGGGTTTATTTTGAGAGCAATACATCACTGCTCACCTGGAGCAGACAGGTACAATATTTGCATTCTTTTCAATAGAGAGAGTCAGCTCAGAGGCGGGACTAATTGTAACTGCAGCGAGAGTGTGCTTCCGCATGTATCTGGAGGCATGGTGGGCTGAGCATGACTTACAGATTCATAGCATGGCAGAGCTGAAACCTTCCGTGTGCATTTACAGATGATACAGGGACAGACGGGCACACCACCAATGCAGATTTGGTTAATTTCACACTTTTTGTTACTCTCTTCTCTGTCATTGTTACCATTTTTTTTGTAAAAGCACAGCCATGGTAGCTTATCAATTACCACCAAACCAGCGCTTAACAAATAGCTCTCTTCATACATTCCTTAGTATAAGTTGACTCTCCGTCCATCAAGCTAAATTATCAGTGAAAGGTTGTACAAAATAACCAAAGCCCTTGTCATACATAAATTGATTTGGAGTCTTATGTTTACTCTTAGACTGACCACTTCCACCCATCTTGACACACAAAACGCAAAAAGAGGAGAATTTCCCCAGCAGAATGAGGTAAAACTTCAACAAATTATAGTATTGGGAAATAATTCTCAGATTGGAGTGTATAAATCTCTTAACCTGTTTCTGGGAACACTTGGACCATATCCTCACAGTATATGACAGTTTTAGGATATACGTGGTTGAGTAAGAGTCAACGACCCTCTTATTCCCAGAAACACTTGGAGATGAGGATAACTTTGGCAAATCAGACAAATCAAAATCGGAGAAATCAAAATAACAGTTCCTTCCAGTCGGCCCTCGGTGACACCAAAGGACCATTTGGATTATTTATACAATTCACGTATGTGTGTAATTCGGATAACCAGATCTATTTCACCCAGTCGGCCCTGGGAAATGCCATAGGACTATTTATACGTTGTGGAATTGGGAGAAGTAAATGTCAGATCTCCAGATGGAAGAAGAGAACCCAGGGTACTTTAAAAAAAAAATCTCTTGCCTTCCACATGGACATCCTGGACGAGCCCCCCAAAAAAGATAGGTTTTGATCTGTCTGTACTGAAGGAGGTTGAATTGACAAAGTATGATCTCGGGATGTAGACCTCTGCTACCTAGGAGATTTTACCTTATGGATCAATCCGGGAGCAACTGACACAGACACAGCTGTTCACAGATGTTTCTCAGTTTATTAAAAGACAAACATGAATATATATTCACATTCAAGAGTGTGTTGTAGCTATGTGAGTGGATGAAGATGATGTGATTTGATGAAGTTATCTATGTATGACAGAGTAACGTAAATGGGTGATGAAGCATTACATCACTGGTTTAGACTACTTTATGAAAGAATAGAGACATGATGTACCATTACATCACCCATCATAGTCTTATGAAAAAAAGAAAGACGTTACTGGTCAGCATAACCATCATTAAGCAGAGAGCAGAATGTGCGAGTGAAGATACATTTCAGGGATTTAAGAAGAAAGAAGAAGAAACCCTCACATGCACACTTCAAGCACGGTGAAATTCATCCTCTGCATTTAACCCATCTGAAGCATTGAACACACGCACACACTCAGAGCAGCGGGCAGCCACACCAGAGCGCCCGGGGAGCAGTCAGGGGTTCGGTACCTCGCTCAAGGGCACCTCAGCCCAAGGTCGCCCCACGTCAACCTAACTGCCTACCTAACCGGAGCACCCAGAGGAAACCCATGCAGACACAGGGAGACATGCAAACTCCACACAGAAAGGCCCTCACTGGCCGCTGGGTTCGAACCCGGAACCTTCTTGCTGTGAGGCGACCGTTCTAACCACTACACCACCGTGCCACCTTTGCATTCCATTTTAGTCTGTACCTTTGATAGTCTATTTGTGCCTCGCCTGACCTATTGCTTGTTTACTGTTCATGATTGATACCTGCCGTTTTGGATTGCCTGATTATCTTGTTCTTATTGAATATATTCTGCACCTAAAGCCGCCTCCACCACCCCTCTCTGACAGCAATACTGGTGCTTTACACTACTGCCCTACATATACCGTGTATTATAATGCTTTATTATTTTACTATGCTAAATATCCAGTATAATATATTACACTACGCTGCTATATTACTCTAAAATATATAGTGTACACTATACTACTATACTACACAACATTACTCAGGATAAAGTGTAATAAACTGCTTTAAACCTGGTTCAGCACTTACCACACTCTACTCCTGTACTGCTTTAGTACCCTACTATACTCAGTACACCGTATAACCCGTATGGCTGTGCTCCTCCCTATGTGAACGCACCTGAGCGAAGTACTCCTCAGAGATACGCCCCGCCCACTCGATACAGAGCTGCAACGGCCTGCAGGGGTTTGAGATGTCAGCACACTTTATCAGCATCCGCTTGACCAGCATCCGATTCTCCGCCACACTGAGGATGCCTTTCACATCGTCATCGCTGTTACCCTGTTTTACACACACACACACACACACACACACACACACACACACACACACACACACACACACACAGAAAATAATGTTAAGAACACTCCAACATGAAATGACCACCATCAGGAAGGAACGTGTGTGTGTGTGTGTGTGTGTGTGTGTGTGTGTGTGTGTGTGTGTATCTCACCCCATTTTCCTCCAAGGCAGCAAGCGGTTTGTTGATGCTGTTGACAAATTTGTTGACGTGTTCAAAGTGTTTGGTCATTTCAGTGGCGAGAACCATATCAATGATGGCCTGCCTCAGCGTCCGGTACTCATTCCTGTGTGAACAACAGTATCATCATCACCATCATCATCACCACCATTATCCTCACCATCTTCATCACCATCATCCTCACCATCATCATCACCACCATCATCATCACCACCACTACCATCAGCACTATCATCATCACCATCATAATCACCAACATCAGCATCATCACTACCATCATCATCACCACCACCATCATCATCATCATTACCACCATCACCACCATCATCATCTTCATCACCATCATAATCACCAACATCATCACTACCATCATTATCACAATCATCATCATCACCACCATCATCATCATCATCATCATCATCACCACCACTACCATCATCATTATCATCACCATCATCACTATCATCATCATCACCACCACCATCATCTTCATCACCATCATAATCACCAACATCATCACCATCATCATCACCACCACCATCATCACTATCATCATCACCATCATCATTACCACCACCATCATTACCATCATCATCATTGCCATCATCATCACCACCACTATCATCACCATCAACATCACCACCATCATCATCATCATCATCATCCTCACCATCTTCATCATCATTACCGTCATCATCACCACCATCATCACCATTGCCATCATCCCCACCATCATCACTATCATCATCACCACCACCATCATCTTCATCACCATCATAATCACCAACATCACCACCATCATTATCGTCACCATCATCATCACTATCATCATCACCACCATCATCATTACCACTACCATCATCACCACCATCATCATCACCATCATTACCATCATCATCACCACCACCATCATTACCATCATCACCACCATCATCATGACCACCATCATCACCACCACCATCATTACCATCATCACCATCATCATCATCATCACCACCACCATCACAACACCATCATCATAACTATCACTACCATCACTGATCCTCTTTGTGAGTCTGACTCTTTGTACATGAATCTAATACTCTGTGAACGAATCCAAATCCCTGCGAATGAATCTGACTCTTTATGAATGAACTGAAGCTTTGCAATAAAATTTGACTCACTGCGAACAAATCTGACTCAGTTTGTGTGCACCTGATTCACTCTGAGTGAATCGAACTCTTGCAAGGGTGCATCCAGAACAATTTATAAAAATTTGACTCCTTGTGAATGAATCTGATTCCTAGTTAGTGAATTTGAATTTCTGTAAATAAAGCCTGAGCAAATCTGGTTTGATGTAAGTGAGCATTTATTCAGGTATCTGTGTGTGTGTGTGTGTGTGTGTGTGTATACAGTATACCTCTCCATGTTCTTAAAGATGTTGCTCTTGTCATCCCGTGTGCTGAGCTGGAAGGCGAGTGCGGCGTGGTGACTCTCCAGCACTGCTGTGTCATTGTATAAAATAGCGAGGTCACTTCCTGCATTGCACAGGAAGGAGTTTGTTCGTCCTGGGTGATCGACGTCATGCACCGTTGCCGCGATCAGAGCTGCTACCTCGTCAATCGGATCCAGACTTTGCTAAAATCAGAAAGAGAGAAAGAGTGAGTTCTCCAGCTTTCTGTACATGGTCGCATCATTCATGAGAAAATACCTGACTAACAATACTGTGTGTGTGTGTCTACCTTTACACGCTCCTTGCACAGGAAGTAGGCGGTGGCATGCAGCACGTCTGCGGCATGGGTGGAGTTGTGGTACGAGTTGCTGGCATGGTAATTAGCCTCGATGACCTGGAGCCACGAGCGCAATGTTGCCTCAGAACAGTTCAGGAACTCACACACCCCGAATCGCGAGAAGATCTTCAGCCCCAGATACGTCAGAGGCCTGATGGAGGAACCACACAGACTTTATAAAGTGCGTCTGACTGAACATGATAACATTTTACACCATCCACAACTCAGACTGTTTTTATTCCAGACTCTGGAGTGAACCATTTCATAGTGTACACAGGGGCGTTCACTTATTTACTGTGACCTGTCAATCAAGGAGAACTTAAACTATAGATATGATAACAGCATCACAAATAAACATTAACGCCAGGTCCTTTATTGACAGATGTAAATAAGAGAACTTGAACCTTTTCATGGTTGCCGCCTCCAGGCTGAAGATGTCAAAGTCCCAAGATTCTTCGTTCTCCATCGTTTGTGCAACTCGCGGTGGGATGTCGTTCAGAGACAGAGGCGTGGTCAGGTGACTCGGGATGTGATGTGGCTCTATGACAGACATTACATTACAGGCATTTAGCAGACACTTTTATCCAGAGCGACATACAACACACCCAGATCTGCCTGGGGAGCAGGTGGGGGTTCGGCGCCTTGCTCAAGGACACTTCAGCCATTCCTGCTGGTCTAGGGATTTGAACCGGCAACCTTTTGGTCCCAAAGCTGCTTCTCTAACTATTAGCCATGATTGTTTTAATAATCATGTATTACAATACAAACATGCACATCTACATTAGCATAACCCCGCCCACTCCTTAAGTTAATAAAAAGGCAGTAACCAGGACTTTAGGAAACACTTACGTTTCGCCGAGAAGATGTACTCATTCCCTGATAACCTGCGCAGCCCATCCTGCATAACACACACACACACACACACACACACACACACACACGGTGATTTTACAGGACAATTCAGAATACACTTTCCTACCGCTAGATTATGCTAGCAGTGTAAGGGTACATGGTATACATGAGCCATTCCACCGAATCGGTGCCATTTCCGCCCCTAGAAAATTATATGTATCAATGCACATAAAAATGTATTTTAAAATACATTTCCTTATTACGCAGAATGTCCTGCACATTGATCTGATTTCAAATTTAAGATATATAATTGTAAG
>JAPEKM010000002.1:21039-31146 GCA_027575975.1 Cathorops multiradiatus
AGATTTGGTTTCACTCTTACTAATGATATATGGGTCGACCCCTAAGACAGCAATCTTACCTCTATAGTGATTTTTTTGCTGTGACATCCAGGGATTCAGCACAAGTTGAGAAGACGACAGCATGTATCCCTTTCAAACTTGCGAAAGTGTGATCCTCAGCATGGTGGTCTAACCTGGAAACACGTGGCCGTGACGTCACGCTAGGTGCACAAGGTCCATACAAAGCAACTAGGATGGCAGCCACTGAAAGCATGTCTGTAGACAATGCTGAATTTTCTCAGTATTACCACGATTTGAACAGTCGAGTGAAGATTCGATACAAAGAGAAGTTAGATATGTGTGGTTAGATATGTGTGGAAGACACTTCTACCGACCATCCCAGATATCGCATTCTATCTGGTTTGGCTGCTGAAGAATCAAGTCTGAGCTTGGACGAAACATAGCCCATTTTCTGAGTGGGTGCCCAGTCTGGATTGTTTCTATTGTATAATTTTGCTGGCACTCCTAGAAGTGAAATGGTAATACACATGTTAAAGGAGAAAAAAAAGTCTAAAGTCCTTCCGCACCGTATGGTACATAGGGTGGCACCAATCTCCATTTCTGTAGCCGTCGGCCTCTTACCTATTACATAGCTAGGGTTACAGTGGGGAGCGGGTCCTCTGGTAACCGCAAGAGTTAAAGGAGGACTGAAGGCAAATTTTTTATTATCAAAATTCTATTTATCTCATTTTATTAAATATAGGAATGCCTTTTTGATCGCTATTTTGTCGCTGTTATAGCAAGTTACGAGTGTTTGAAATATGCTCTGTAATATATCAGTCCAGATGTCAAAACAACGGCTGCAAACGAGATTCTTTGAGACCTGTGCGAGACATCGTAGGATGGAAGTAAAGCATACAGCGAAAATCAAAGTGACCAACATCTGCCAATGTCGTCAAAAGACGCGCGCGCCCTCTTTCAAATGCTGATGTAATCAAGCCTGAAGTTTTGTTTCTTTTGATGGCAATCAGGAAAGTTTGAAAAAAGTAGACAGTAACTGACATTTAAACTCGTTTTTGTGCAATACTTCGTTTGGAAAACAGTTTTCAAAATGGCGGCACTGACACCTGGCTGACACTTCTTCACGTTTCAAAGTCTCGCACAAGTCTCATGAAGATCGCGCGGATAAGCGCCGCTTGCTGTGGACCAAACGAACTAAATTCAACACGGCTAAAAACCGAATAGTCCGATAAGTATATTTAATTGTCAATACGAGTCACGATATAAGGTTACTAAAACCGAAAACGTAATTGAATAACGCGTTAAGAAATAAAGCAAGTTTAAAAATGACTTCACTTCTCCTTAAACTACAGTACAGTCTTATCTTACTCACACACTCAGATTTCTTGCCGCTGATTAATATCAAAACGTAAAGGAACTAGAATGTAAAGTGTGTCTTACGTCTATGAAGGCAGTACGCAGTGCCAGGTCTCGGACCCAGCTGCCCAGAGGCTTCAGAGATGGGTACGCGGCACTGGCCCAGTGCTCTGGCACCTGGTTGTTCAGGAAGCTGTTGTAGATCCGCTCCATCTCCTCAGACATCACCACCAAGCCAGCTATGGCCTTCTGCAGGGTACACAGGGAGGTCTACACACACACACACCACAATTTACACAATTAGATCAATAACCAAATCCTTATGTAGGTCAGTGATTCTCTCTCTCTCAGTCCTGTTCTGAAATTTCAGGATCTTTCATACCCTCAGGTTTTGAATCAGGTGTATTAGAGCCGAAAAGCACCGAGAGAGAAATACAGATCTGGGTCATGTTCAGACTTCAAGCGTTCACTCGAGAGAGAAATTCTTAGCTATCCAAAAAAAAAATATATAGATACAAAATATGACCTTTACTGCCTCACATTCTGTTTGATCATTTTCAAGGGATTCAAAGAACCCCATGTTCAGTGCAAGCATTACGGTATTTTCATTATTATAAATGTTTTTTTTCATGAGCTTGTGCATACTTGAGAGTGCAAATAAAAGATGAGCAATTTACACAGCACTAAGAACCATCTTTTTATGGTGCATTTATCCTGACCAAAATGGTACAATCGGATTGTGGATGGTGTGAAACACCATATAAGTGCTCGAGTGACACTTTTATATTTTCCTGAACGCACTTTCAGTGAAGCTCACCCGTAACATACGCAGCAGGGAGTTGAAACGGTCCACTTCCTGTCCCAGCACAGTGGTCAGGGAGTTCACACGGCCGTTAGAGTCTCGAACAAACAAGGATTCTGTAGCGGTGTCCATATCGAGTTTCTCTAAACACACACACACACACACACACGATTTACATTATTGGTTCTGATTTAATTTTATCAAGCAGTATAATTGTATTTAATAATTAAAAGACAGTAGTATAGATGGTCTCCATCTGATGGCGTATGTGGTGTATTTTAAAGACGGTGGTGTGCAGTCGGATCCATAAGTGTTTATTTAGACAGTGACACAATTTTAGTAATTTTGCCTCTGTACTCGTTCACACCACCGTGGATCTAAAATGAAGCAATCAAGATGTGACTGAAGTGTAGACTTTCAGCTTTAATGCAAGGGGTTTCAGGCACGCGGGAACACATTTTAGGTCAGGGGTGCTGCATATTAAGTAGCCTAGTTAAATGCACTTTAAGACTGATACCTTGATATCGCTGCAGCGCGGTACCCGACGTTCCATAATCTACATGTAACGCATGTAAGCAGAACCAACCTGTGATTTTGGCCGATATGTCTGAAGACTCCAAAGAAGCTCCATTCCTGGGGCACATTAACTGAATATTTTCCATCATTAACAGATTGTTTTAACTATATGGTGACGGAAAGATATAAAGACTAACTATTATTTTAACATATCCTGAAGCATTGGCACCAGAACCAGTTTTAAAGTGATGTAAGAATAAGCCGGGGTTCTGAGGGTTCTCCCCCGAGGAAATTTTTAATGTTGTAGAAGCTAGATAGCGGGTTTTGCGCAATTTTAGACAGAAAGAGAACGGTCTTACTATGCAACCAGAAAACATGTTCTCGTATCAGTTAGGCTGTGAAAAACATGCAGGTGCGCACTGGAAGTAGGATGAAGAGATTTAGCCTATCAGATGCTTTGATGTAGATGCTAGGCTATCTCCATGGTAACGAGTTTTCACCTTTGACCTTACAATGTCGCCTACATAAAAACGCATTTTAAATACACAGTCATTTTTATGCATTATGTTTATATTCTGATATGAATTTCATTGTGTGGTATTTTAAAATTGCTCAGATGGCGAAATTAGTAATGATTTAAAATGTTTCATTCCTGCTCAGAAGGGGTGCGCAGCACCCTCGGTACTCCAATAGAGGGCGCTGCACGGCCCTCAGCACCCCACTTCCTGCACCCTTGAGGGGTTTAGAAAACTATTGCAGTAATCCTTTAGGAATTGCAACCATTTTTTTTTTTTACACGGCCCGTTCACTTTCACAAGCTCAAAAGTAATCGAACCGGACAATTGACTGATAAGCTATTTCATGGCCGGTTTCCTCGTTATTTTCTGATGTGACAGAATTTTATTATTTCTGTCATTAATTATTATTAACTAATGATTCAGTAATAATCATTGATTCACTTCTGTTTCAAATTGTACGTTCAGCTTAGAGGGAACCAGGGCCAGTGACCTTGTTTACTGCAGTTTTTAAGTAGGTCAGAACATGTAGTCTTCGATAAGCATTTTAGAAAAATAGTTATGTTTATGTTATAGAATGTTTTAGAACATAATATCAGAACACACCGACATGACCCAAGAAGGTTATTCATGTTTTTCATAAATGATCTGTATATGAAATTTTAGGGCTATGGTATAAATTAATGATTGATTCTTTCTGTCGCCATCTTGTCTCTGAACTGTATGTTGTTGAATTATGTTGATTGCTTTGCATAGATTGTGTCAATGTTTCACTCTTTCTGTTAAATCCTAGTCATAACGTTTTAAGACAAAGATTAACTGTTATACACACCAAATGTATGTATTTTAAAAAGCCTAGCCTGTTTGACAGGAGGAGAGAGAAGAGAACCCGAAATTTAACACGGGGATACTCTCGCTCTCTCTCCAATTTTCCATTCTGTTCTATGCTTTAATAAATCTTCAGTTCTGTTGATACAATATATTTTAACTGACTGGTTTTTGCCATCACACCACCAAGGAAGAAGGGAGCCAAGGTCAAGAACTCCATCACTGGCCGCGGCCATGGTCGGGTCTGATACCTTCTGGGTTTTCTCCTCCTAATGTTTCTTCTCCTAGCCTCCTCCATCTCTCTTTCAAGCAGGTCTTGCTGGAGGACAGCAATCTGGAGCAAAGCAACATGGTCCAGGGGTTCCATACTCTATGGTGTGTGGGCTGAGACTGATGAAAATGCTAGATTCAGCAGCATTTTATACCCTATCGGAGACCATTCCAGTGGCATTCTAGGTACACTCGGGACATTCATGTTACATTCTAAGCATTCAGCTGCATTCTCTTTGAATTCTTAGACGTTCAAATCATATTCAGCGGCTATTCCGGGAGTGTTCTGACTGCATTTGAGGTGAATTCGTACAGCATTCGAGGCACCTTCCAACCCGACTTCGGGTAGTATTCGGGCAGCAATTGAACTGCACTTGTACAGCATTCGAAGCGCATTTTTAATGTTCCTACTGCATTCTAGGTGTTCCTACTGTGTTCCAATTACATTTGAACTGCATTCGAAAGCTAATGCACCTGGAATGTGCAGGAGTCATTAGAAGCGGGTTCTAAGCACATTCTAAGTATTCAAATGCCATTCTTACAAAGCTGTAAGAATGTTCGTCAGTTTGAAATTCCCACCTGAATGTGGCACGGACTTTGAAAAAATGTTTCATTCCGGCTGGTTTTGCTTGATTCCTGTTAATTCCGAATAAGTGTGATGGGGGCTTTAGCAAAAGTCACACAACACAGGTAAGTATTTCTGCAACATGTGCAAGGTACTATTCAGGTGACTGTGTTCTGTTCTTTTCCAGACATTATAACCTCTTCTTTCCTACTTGATGCTCTACATTTTAGGACCCCAAATTTATCTTGTATTGAAAATGTCTGCTCTTTGATTGACTATTCCAGTATTGTTGCCATTCTAACATATCATTCCACACTATTCCCTTCCCTTCTGATTTAGCTAGCTTGATTTTAGCATCCAGTCTTAGTAGTGTGTTTAACTGAGAGGTCAGCCCTTTCATTGCCCACAATGTCCATGTGGGCTGGGGACCACATGGTGCTGATAGCAGAGTCCTATCTTATAATTTATGTGCGAGTCTTCAGTAGTTCATATACCAGATCTTGATTATTAGTGAAAGTACCAAAATGGATGCTTTGGAGAGCAGAAAGAGTCATTGCATATCAATATTTTATTTATATTGGCACGCTCTTCCCATTCTAAGGCCATAATAGTTGCATAAAGCTCAACTGAATAGTCATTATGATGATCCATCATTCAATTCACTCTCTCAGTTTTATACCTGGGGACAAATATTGCTGATCCTGTGGTGTTTAAAACTGGGTCTTCTGAGCCATCAGTAACCTAGGTACATAACCTAGGTACCTGCTTCCTGTGTGCTGATAGAATTCACTTACTAGATCTATATTGTGGTTTCTTATTTTAACCTCAGGAAGTGCATATCCAGGTTTGTTGGCAGTGACTGGACACTTTACCACCACCTACTGATGTAGCACTGGGTATCAGGAACAGCAAAACATGTGCAGGGAACTTCAGATGAAGCAATAGTGGGGTGTTTTGATTCAACTGAAAAGTGGAAGGAAAATAAATGAATTTCTAACAGACACTGTACATCCCTACTACCACATTAAGCTTAATACATCTGTAATAAACTAAGGGGATAATGAAATGTTGAGCTGGCAAATTGTGAATAGTAGTCCTACATCTATATTTCTAAAGTTACACTCTGTTCAGACATGTTTTTGTTTGCATTTTTCTAATACTGTTTCTGTGCTTTGCTCAGGTTTTTGTACATCACTGCCACCGATTTTATTAATAATAATAATAATAATAACAACAACAACAACAACAACCAATCCTCATTCTCATGAGAAGATTAAAGGAGACAAATAAAAAAGATGTAGATATGCGTATGGGAATAGACTGCTCAGCACCATGCTTTCCTGGCCAAGTATACTTGCAGGAATTTAACTTGGTTATCAATTCTCAATATCCCCTTTGGACACAAGGAAAAATACTATGGAACTTAATGTGCACAATTGTACACATTATGTTCGAAGGGGATATACCTGGTTAACTACTAGAACAAGATAATAATGATAAACATATCACTACTCCAAATTACTCAAATTGATGGTGAAAATAATTGTTTAAAACATGTATTTTGTCTGCGTGGTTTTAGAAATACAGTCATTGTGTGTAACAGAATAAAATGTTAGCCTTTTGTCACACAGTTTACAATCGGTGAAAATATAAGATACGTGTTTACATAAAGTACGAGTGAGCAATGGCTAGAGCTAAAGTTGCTTGTGTAATCTTACCATTTTAATCCAGCCCTGACTTTAGAACCTTGCATGGTTTAGATATTACTTGTGAAACTGCCAGTACTTAAAGTGTAAATAGAACATTTTCTGATTTAAAACAAGTAAATCATGGAACATGCTAAGGCTCTGTCTTGGGTCTCTTATTTTATATGTACATGTCCCACTGGGAGATGTATTTAAGACATACAGCATTAACTTTCATTTTTATGTTGATTGTTCTCTAGCTAGTAAAATGTACATGTATACGTCCTAGGAGTTCAAGAAAGCTTCCTGCTGAGTTTAGGTAACAAAAACTTCTTGAATTATGGTGCATTTGGTCACTTGAAGTGGTTGTGAGAACACCTGGTGGCACCTTTCAGACGTTTCCTCTGAGAATTTGAATGGCATGATACAGCCACACTAAATCTTTTGTCAGTGTTTACAAGAAGATTGCAAGTAAAATAATGTAACGATTACTGAAGTTATTCTAAACTTTTTGAATTTCATTTTGTCAAAACAAAAATGCTGTTTTGTTTTTATGCTTATTTATATTTACAAAATAAAATTAAAGTTGGTCAGTAAAACTACTGAAAATCTTTTTTTTTGTACTTTTGTCAGTGTGGCAGCAAGGGTGTGGTCAAGCGTTGGCTATGAACAGTGAGGAGTCAGGTTGAACCAGCAGGTAACATGTCACGAGTCACACCCATGTCTAATTACTGGTTGTCTATTAACGTGTGTCTCTGTGTGTCTTTCAGATGGCCAGTAACAAGAGAGAGGACAAAGCCAAGTTTCCCAATAGATGCTACACTGATGCCAAAACCTGGGAGTGAGGAATAAAACACTGCCATGGAATCCAAACCAGTCTGCGAGCTGCTCCAGACATTCACCAATGACCTCCAGTGCTAGCACCAAACACTTGTGCTATTCATGAAACGGGGCAATGCTTCTGGGCTCTGTCCGAAGCCCAGGTAGAGGACTGACAGGTGATCTGGAGCTTGGTCCAGTCAGAGGGGTGCTCCAGCGGTCATTCCTGCAGCCAGCATGCCCATCCAGCTGTTCAAGATGGGGCCACAGGATGACCCAGAAGCCCATTCTTGAGCTGTTCAAGTGTGTCATGGAGGCAAGCTCATGGCCAACCTTCACAGTGGGTGGCTCCGTCTACTGCTCCTCCTGTCGAGGGAAGCCCAGCTTGCGGCTCGGCAGCTCCTGTCCACTAGCATGCTGGAGTACCCTGACCTAAAGTGGGCTATACTGCAGCAGTTCAGCTGCAGCCCAGGAGAACATCACCAGTGCTTCCATGCACTGGCATACAGGGAAATCGGATCCCTGTTTGCGTTCGCGCAACAACTCCAGGATGCCTGTCGACAATGGCTGCTGGCAGACAAGCATGACATTGAGGCCATCATTGAGTGAGTGACACTGGGATTGGCAGAGGACCACCCAATAGCATTTCTGGGAGCAGGAGCTCCTGCAGCTTCTCTCACTCTTTTCGCCCCTCTCCTACCCCAGCCCTGCGGAGACAGGGGCCAATACCTACTCCCCGCACTTGTGCCTGTTTTTGTGTCTCCTCACCCATTCCTCCTTTCATCGCTAATCTCCTCTCTCTCTCTCTCTCTCTCTCTCTCCAGGTGAACCTGTCTATGCCCACCAAAATCAGGAGAAAGTCCAGGCCGGTCTGCCACCACTGCAGAAAGGCTGGGATTTCAGCACTTCCACAAGGGGGGGGAATTCTGATTCACATTCCTGACACACTGCGGACTTCCCCCGATTGAGCAGGAACATACAGAGTCTCTGCGAGTATTCAAATGGGTACACATCAGACCTCCATACATCAAAGCCTTATTCAATGTGGGGCACTGGGAAATGCATGACGAGTGAAGGTGAGGCGTGTACATGGGGATGTTCACAAATACCCACTAATGCCCATCACTATTCATTTCTGGGGAGAAAAGAATAATGAGGAGGCAGCGGTCAGCCCAAGCCTCACCCATCCACTTATTCTGGGGACAGATTTGCTGGGATTTAAAACATTAATAAAACAGCTAGTAGTGGATGAGTCCTGAATTAGCATGTCACAGGGGAATCTCACCGCAATGTTGGCTGGGGAGGTGGTCCCAGGGCCGTCTGTGTCAGCTCCGTGTCATGATGATACAGAGGGCCTCACCCCTCCTCGTTCTCTGGCAATCCTTCAAGGGATTTACCATCACTGCTCTTGTGGTTGACCGGTCGGAGCACTGAACGGTTTTCTTTTTATTTCTATTTTTTTTTCTATTGTGTTTTTTTTTTTGGTTTCTTTTAGTACACTGTTGGAATGTATTTTCCCGGAATCATTTACACGCTGGCAGCGGAATCATTTACATGCTGGCATGCTTCACCCTTAGAGACAACAAGGATTACATACTCGCGGGAGCTGCTGCTGCGTCTCAACCTCAATCCGGCTCTGTTCTCCCCTGACATTCTTCCTGAGGAGATTCAGAAATGAACATCCGAGGCAGATCAGTTCAACTCCAAGCAGAAACTTCATAAGGCGACCAAACGGGGAAAAAAGAAGGGAGGTATCGGAGCGCGACTTCGGCGAGCAACAGGTAAACAGCTGACATTGCCGGCAGTCATCCTCGCCAACATCTGCTTACTAAGGAATAAAACGGACTAACTTCAGGCTAATGTGAACCATCTACATGAGTACAGGAATGCTTCTATTCTGGCGTTTACTGAAACTTGGCTCAACCATGGTGATGACAATAAAGCACTGCACATCGATGGATTTGGCACCCCCATCAGGCTTGACCGCGACAGTGTCATCACTGGTAAACAACATGGCGGCGGTGTGTGTTTCTATATCAACCCCTGGTGGTGCTCTACTATCCATGTCAGAGAGAAGCTGTGCACTCCAGATATTGAGCTCCTGGCTCTGTCTCTTCATCCCTTTTACCTTCCCAGAGAGTTCCCTCAACTCTTCTTCATCCTGGTTTATATACACCCCAAAGCTAACTCTACTTCAGCAATTGATATCATCAAAAGCTCCTTGGACAAATTTGAACATTTATCACCTGATTACCCCAAATTCATTCTTGGA
Source organism: Cathorops multiradiatus (assembly GCA_027575975.1). Taxonomy (NCBI): domain Eukaryota; kingdom Metazoa; phylum Chordata; class Actinopteri; order Siluriformes; family Ariidae; genus Cathorops; species Cathorops multiradiatus. The sequence goes on from JAPEKM010000002.1 coordinate 30,668, forward strand.
GATTTTAATCACTGCAATCCTGGAAAATCTTTGAAAGGCTTTGAACAATACATCCGTTGCTCCACTCGTCTGTTAAAGACACTCAATAGATGCTACGGTTCTGTCCCGGATGCCTACAAAGCTGTCACTCTTTCCCCCCCTCGGCTCTGCTGATCACCTCACCATCCTGCTCGTTTCTGCTTACACCCCATCATCAGGAAAATTAAGAAGGTTAACAAGACCATCAAGCAGTGGACTAACGAGAGTATAGCAAACCTACAGGATTGCTTTGAGTCTACAAACTGGATCAACCTCCTTTCCTCTTCTGATGACATAAACGAACAGGTGGATGTAGTCTCATCATACATCAACTTCTGTGAGGAAAACATCATACCCTCCAAGACTGTCACCATCTTTCCTAATAATAAACCCTGGGTCACCAAGGAGCTAAAAACTATTATCAATAAGAAGAAACGGATCTTCTTCTCTGGGTCAGAGAT
>JAPEKM010000002.1:3320772-3330918 GCA_027575975.1 Cathorops multiradiatus
TGTCTGTCTGTCTGTCTGTCTATCTATCTATCTATCTATCTATCTATCTATCTATCTATCTATCTATCTATCTATCGCATCGCATCGCATCGCATCGCATCGCATCGCCAGTGCAAGATTAGGAAAAAATAGGAGACCATTTTTTGAAAGGGGCAATAATGTGCAATGAGCAGAAACCAACTTTAATGATTTAAGATTAGACTTGATCGCATTATAATTAAGTTGTAAAGCCACTACCTTCTTGATTACCTTAGACAAAAAGACCCAGCCTCTAAGTTACATATTTATGCACTGCAAAAAACTGAATTTGAGGAGAACATTCCTTAATACGAGTAAAATCATTTTGCCTTTGGTGTCTTGTTTTCTTCTAATAGGAAATGCTTGATCATTGCAACTATATTCAAGATATTCTAACTTGTTAAGATATTATTTTTGCAGTGTCAGTAAACCTACCAATTTCGACCAAATTACAAACATGGACTCTATGAACTACACTTCCCAGAACTCACAATACCCTCTGTTTCCCAACTATTAACCACAGCTGTCACTCATCACCCTATTAGTCCCCCTGCCTATTTAAACCCCACTCTCACACCACTTCACTGTGAAGTATTGTTCTGCCTTTCCCAGTACATACCAAGCCTTGTTTATTTCTGATTGACACATGGTTTCTTGACCTTAGCTTCTCCTCTCTCGTTTACTCTCTTACCTGTCCTCATTTGCCCTGTTTGCCATTCGCCCGACCATTGCTCATTCTTCGACCTTGTTTCACATCTCACATTTTGGCTTGTTCACTGTTTGCTCTACACTCCTCTTCTGCAGGTAAAGCCCTTCAATGGGCCAGTGCTGTCTGGAACAACGGTAATAGACACATGAAAGCCTATGAACAGTTTCTTGCCCAAGTTAAGAGGGTTTTTGACCATGAACCCAAAGGCATTGAAGTAGGTGAAAGTTTACTCACCATGTCACAAGGTTCCAGGAGAGTGGCAGAGTACGCGCTGGAATTCAGAACACTAGCGACTGCTAATGGGTGGAATGAGCCTGCACTTAAAACAGTCTTTCGCAAGGGGCTACACCCAGAAATACTGAGTGAGCTTGCCTGCCAGGATGAACAGTTGACACCGGATTCTTTCACTGACCTTGCGCTCCATTTGGGCAATCTTCTGACTCACTGTCCTTCTCTACATGAGGCTGGTAAGCCTGTTCATACCCTGGAAGAGAGCTCCACTATGGAAATCTCCCACACCCGGTTAACACGCTCCAAACACATTAGGAGGAGAAGGGAGGGACTATGTTTCTACTGTGGGAGCTCAGAACATCAGCCCAACCACTGCCTCATTCATCCTCCTCACTCATCTTCTGCAGAATGTCCTCCATGCCACGTAAGTCCCAATCGCAGGTTTACTTCCAAGTCATTCCAAGTTGCTGTGTTGTTGAAGTTGACTTCTGCTACCTACATACTCTCAGCTCTCATAGACTCAGGAGCAGAGGGGAACTTTATCAGCAACATGGTCATCCAGAAGTTCAACTTGTCCACAACCCCACTTCAAAGTCCGCTCAACATCAGCACAATCGACGAAGGACCCATAAGGGAGGGTCAAGTCTCTCAGCACACCACTCCCATCCATGTCCAAGTAGGCATTCTTCATTCAGAGCTCATTTCACTTTGTCACCTCCACTGACCGACATGACATCATTCTGGGTTATCCTTGGCTCCAACTCCACAACCCCTTGATTTCTTGGCAGAGCAAAGAGATTCTGCAGTGGTCACCCACATGTTTTCAAGGCTGTATCTCTTGCCCCAAGATCACATTTGCTTCCACTTCTGTGGAGAGCCCCCAGCCCGACTCCATGGACAATGTTCCCGAGTGTTATCTGGACCTCAAGGAGGATTTTAGTAAGGGTAAAACTTGCAGGTTACCACCTCATAGGCCTTACGATTGCGCTATCGAACTTCTACCGGGCATATCCCCACTTAGAAGGTGCATCTACCCTCTCTCTCAGAAGGAGCAATCTTCTATGGAGGAATACATCCAAGAGGCCCACAAACAGGGATACATCCATCGAAATCTCCCGCTTCAGCAGGAGAAATGTGGTGGTGGTCTTCATCCTTGCATTGACGACAGAGGGTTGAATCAAGTGTCAGTCAAATACCCTTATCCACTTCCTCTGGTCCCAGCATCCTTAGAGCAACTCAAGTCGTCTAAGATCTTCTCCAAGCTTGACTTACACAGCATGTACAACCTCATCTGAATAAAGAAAGGTGACAAGTGGAAGACAGTGTTTAGTATGACCTCCAGCCACTTTGAGTACTGGGTAATGCTGTATGGCCTCTCTTCGGCACCCAGTGTGTTCCAGTGTCTCATTAATGATGTGTTATGGGACATGCTAGGCAGATATGCCATCCTCTATATTGACAACATCTTAATATATTCCTTGGATGAAGAGAGTCACATTGAACATGTTAGGACAGTCCTCAAATGTCTACTCCATAACAACCTCTATGTCAAAGCAGAGAAGTGCAAGTTCTATCAGCACCGTATATCATTCCTGGGCTACATCATCAGCTCTGAAGGTGTTAGAATGGACACATCCAAGGTCTCTGCAGTCACATCTTGGCCCACTCCCACGTCAGTTAAGGAACTCCAATGTTTCGCCAACTTCTACCACCGTTTTATTCGGGGTTTCAGCTCCATCGCCGTCCCACTGACATCACTACTTAAGAAGGGGCCCAAGCGTCTTCACTGGAACCCCATGGCAGAAGAAGCTTTTGGTTGCTTCAAGCAATCCTTCACCTCAGCTCACATCTTGCAACATCCAGATCCAACCAAACCCTTCATTTTAGAAGTTGACACGTCTGACATGGGAGTTGGATCTGTGCTATTGCAACGTTTTGGAGAAAAACAAACTCCATCCAGTAGCATTATTTTCCAAGAAACTCTCCTCAGCAGAAAGAAATTACTATGTGGGAAACCCGGAACTACTTGCTATAAAACTGGTCCTTGAGGAGTGGCACCACTGGCTGGAGGGAGCCACGCATCCGTTTGTTATTCTCACTGACCACAAAAACCTCGGCCCTCTCGCTGAAAACACACCCAGCCAGGAACACCCAGCCCTCGACCTGGAGGACGAACCCATCTACCAGGTCAACAAGATCATCAACTCTAGATGACGAAAAGGGCAGATCGAATACCTGGTAGATTGGGATGGTTACAGACCTGAGGGACAGAGCTGGGTTCCCACCAAGGATGTCCTTGATCTAGTTCTCAAGCAAGAATTCCATTCCACACATCCCAACAAACCTGCACCCAGAGGTGGGGTCACCCTAAAAATATCTGTAGCTCCCGGTGGTAGTTCCTCAAGGGGTGGTGGTGGCTCTGTCAGTAAACCTGCCGATTTCGACCAAACTACAAACATGGACTCTATGAACTACACTTCCCAGAACTCACAGCACTCTCTGTCTCCTGACTATTAACCACAGCTGTCACTCATCACCCTATTAATCCCTCTGCCTATTTAAACCCCACTCTCACACCACTTCACTGCAAAATATCATTCTGCCTTTCCCAGTACATACCGAGTCTTGTTTATTTCTGACTGCTGCATGTTTTCTCGACCTTAGCTTCTCCCCTCTTGTTTACTCTCTTGCCTGTCCTTGTTTGTCCAGTTTGTCATTCGCCCAACCATTGCTCGTTCTTCGACCCTGATTCACGTCTCACATTTTGGCTTGTTCACTGTTTGCTCTACACTCCTCTTCTGCGCATACATCTGTAAGTGCCTGCACCATAACACAGCGTAGAAGAATACAAGACACCAACTCTGAGATTATTAAAACTAGTTCTAGATGGTAACCAACTTATTCCAAGATGTCTTGTAAAGTAAAATTATCTGTCCATGCAGCAAGAGAATTTCACTAGTGTTAAGGAATTTTCTTCTCAAATTCAGTTTTCAGTTTTTTGCAGTGTGTTAAACATGAGAAGAATTAGTGTGATCAATACAAGTACATAATAAAGCAACACTGGATTTTTGCAAAAGTTAGTAAAGTAATTTTACACTTTACCTGTGATGTGAAAAAAAAAAAAAACTTCTCTTCAGGATGTGGTAAGCACTGCAGTTACTCAGAAAGCGGTCATGGACATACAACAACCACAGCATTTCAAAGCGTGTGTTTGGTTGGTCTGGCTGTTTATTTTACCATTTAACATAAAAGCATACATCATTGCTTTTATTAAAATGAGTTGGAAAATAGTAATTTCTGCTCATCACTTTTTTTTATACAGGGGTACTGAATCACCTAAAGCTTTTTATATTTAATATATCATATTAATTATCACTTAGATTACATGTTTGACCCAATCTAGGGAGTAAAAAAGCCCACCACAATTGATATGAGTCAGGGCTGAAGCAACTTGTGCAGGACCTTTTAAGTGTAGGTGAAAATGTAGGAAGTGTTTACTGTGAGGTGAACGTTAAAGATGGTTGTCAGTATCTGTGGCTGCCTAAAGGGCAATTGGAAAAACACATTACTCAGGTGACAAACTGTCTTAGGACTTTCAGATCACTCACGATCAGGTACTAACCTGTTAAATGAGCATGGGTTTCACATTTGGAGGGAGAAAATAATGCAGCATTCATAACATTTTCCCCATTATACATCTCTCTCTTTCTCACTCATGTTCATTAAAGGAAAACTCTGGAGTGAAACACTTTTTAGGTCTATTTCCACATCATTGGGAGTGCATACGTTGAGTTGCTATCACAATCACGTCAATCAGATGTGTTTTGAGAACTCGTTTTTGTGATTTCAACCGGAACGCGCTAACATGGCAGTGGGTGGGGCATGTCTTTTTGCCGATACAAAACGCTAGTTTTAAAAACATTGCAAAGCTCAAAACATGACAGTTCTGTGGAAGTGAGTAAAGGGTTCCTAGTAACTAAACGAGGTGTGTCTGGCTCTAAACATGCAGAGATGGTGTATAATAAAGCCAGCGACCTTGCCTGCAGCTGGGCTTCCTCAGACACCATCTTCAGTGGACAGTCCATAAAAGTTGAGTACAGAGCCCATTGTGCATTTCCAGTAGGATGGGCTCTGCACTCGGCACTTGACTTTTAGACTGTCCACTGAAGATGGCGTCTGAAGAAGCCCGGCTGCAGGTAAGGTCACTGGCTTTATATTTACTATTCTACACCACCATTTGTGCACTTTTAGACCCAGACACACTGTGTAGAAACCCTCTACTCCCTTCCACAGAACTGTCATGTTTTGAGCTTTGCAATGGTTTTTGTATTGGCAAAAAGACATGCCTCAGGTAATGCCGTGTTGGCGCTTTCCAGTTGAAATCACAAAATGAATTCTCAAAACACATCTGCTTGATGGGATGTGATAGCAACTCAACATATGCACTCCCAATAATGCGAAAATAGACCTAGAAGCATCTCATGCTGGAGTTTTTCCTTTAAGGGCACTTCAGATATCTTGTAGAAGGAAGGGGAAAGTATTCTTCCCTCATGCCTTAATCAAACTGGTGCTCCTTTGGGCCCAAGGCTGTCCAGGAAAATGAGCATCCCGGATCTTACTCAAGATGTCTGGTTTTTCAAGTCTAGACGTCCTATCCAAGTCAACAGAAACTTGTTTAATGTTCCTGTTATACGGTCTGCATTTGTGCAGTGGCTTGAGTTTCCCCTAAACACAGGGTTAGTCAAAATAATACCTTTTTATAAATAGTAGAAAGCAATTGGATCTGTAGTGGCAGGTCATCAGTGGTGTACTGCTGCACCATCTGTAAGTAGATGTTTGACATCACTGGTGGGATGTCAAAGTAGGGCCCAATTATGGCAGCAGTAGTCATGGTGCACCACACATTCAGAAGAAAAATAATTTAGACTTATCCTTCTGTGCTTACAGTACACAGGCTGTAGAAAGTACATTAAAATCTATGATGTTTGACTTATGGGACAACTTGAGCTTTGCGTTTATTCTGAGGTTGTTTTATTTTCTGATGCAGTGGTGGAGGTCACTGAACAGGTTTAATATAAGCACAGCTAAAGGCTCATGCTAGTTATAATGAAAGTATTCCGAGGGGTCCATAGCTGTAAGCTGGAAGTTTGATCAGCTTTAAAAAGTTATTCTACAAAATCAACTTGTACATGAGCTGATAGCCACTAAGTTAGCTACAAGCCATGCATGACAAGTTTGAGTGGAATAACATTCACTGGATATGTGAGAGCATTTTTTTTTTTTACAAATTGAATAGCTTTAAACAAAACATCCACAAACTGGAAAAATGACCGTAGCAATTTTGAAAAATGCTATAATTCCTGAATAAGTTATGCTGAAATGCTGTCATTCCTTTTTTTTGGGGGGTGGTTGTTTATTTTGCCCTCTTTTGGTGCAGCAACATGCGCTGTCATCGTCTTCAGGGTCATTTTCGCAGTTGGCAAACCCACTTAAAAGGTGCATTCCCACTACTGACTGGGCTGGAATGTGGAACAGGAAACATGCATTCTTTTATTTTTCTTTTAAACACTTTATCAGACTTGATGCGCTCTACCATTGTCTTTCTCAAGGTACAGGTAGTCATCAACTTACAACTGTGTTTGGTTACAACTGACCAGTTGTAAACCGATCTGGTCGTAAGTCGGCCTGTGTTAAATGAATGCAAGTATATTATGTGTAATCATCTTAGGGAAATAATGTTGATAAAATAAGACTGATTACTATTGAATCATAGGGCGTGAGTGCTGAAAAATACACCTAATTATTGTCTACTTTTCACTAGGACTTATCACTCAGTAGGACTAGTATAGTACTTTCACACTATCACTCATCCACCTGTATCAGTTTGATTATAAATAAATTGCAAAACATTTCTACAACATAAGTTACTTTGATTACCAGCTGCACACATTATAGCACAAGTGCGCTGTAGCTTGCTCGCTGTTTGTCCAGCAAAACACTGCACGCAGAAGAGGCTAGATGCAGTGTTGCAAGATCGGGTGGTTTTAAGTGCATTTTGAACACATTTTGGGCTGGAAAACAGCAGCAGTGGCTGGGTGCTGCCGGGAGCTGGGGTAGAAACTGTCATACGCTCAGCTGGGAAACACTCGCCAGTCATAACCAGATGGTCGTCAAGTTGATCGGACTACCTGTATATGAGCTGATTGGCTACTCTACAACTAGGCTATCAGAGCACACGATTGCTCATATCCAGTGAACATGGAGAAAATTTATTCACACATTCTGCTTTAATACAGGTCAAGACTTATGACCCTGTGCATGAAATCAAAACATTCAGAATAAATCGCATTACAGAATTTCAACCATGTTTTCTATTTAAATTATTTTATGTACAGTATATATAGATTATACAGGTGGTTTCAAAATCCTACCAGTTGTGTACAAGTTTGTAAACTGAAGGAGAGATGATGCAGATAAACACACTCAAGCTCTGTTCTGAAGGAGAGCATCGAAGTCGGGCGAACAGACGAGTTTGTGCTTAACGTGGCCGAGTACAGTCATGTCTCCTCTCCTGCCCTCGGTACTCACCGACACCAACTCCTACACATGCACACAGCATATTAAATGCATATTTAATAAAGCACAGATTTGTAGTATTGTGTGTATGAGGCATGGAGAGTGAGAGACCTGGAGGAAGGAGCAGGACGTCCCCAGAGCGATGTCCAGTATGATGTTCCCCAACACGAGCTGCACTCGTCCTGACTTCCTCACCAATACGCGGCCCACCAGACCCTCCTGTAGATCCTTCAAATGACAGCTGTTCTCGTCAGCCTCCTCCTGCTGCTGCTGCTACCACACACACAAGCCTAATTAACATCATAATGCATTATAGAGTTTAATCCCACAGCTTAGTTTATAGCTGCTATAATGCAAGTGAGAACAGAAAAACCTACACACACCTGTCCTTCAGCCTTCTGGAGTACGTTCTGTCCGTCCTCAGACTGCACGGTGGATTTAGTGGGCCGGGTGTCACTTGTTGGCGGTTGTCCTGGCAGCGAATCAGGGAGCTGCATGAACAGAAGCTCCTCCTCTTTGCAGTGACTCCATGCCTGGAGCAGGTCAGGTAGAGTGTCTGGGACAGGAAGGGGTGGCGGTTTAAACATCGGCTCCAGCTTTTTCATCACAGGGCTATCAGGAGGCTCCTGTTTGACTGGGAAGGAAAAAAAAAAAAAAGTCAAGAAGACAAAAGCATAAAGCTGGTGTGCGTGTGTCTCGCTCTCTCTCTCACCTGAGACAGCAGTGTCTGAGCTCTCCATGTTCATCTTTTCATCCTCTGCACACTTCTCTACTTTGACTCTTCTGGTTTTAGTGTCTTCCTCAAATTCTTCTTTAAACACCCAGCCGGACACGGCCAGAGGAAGCTGCACGGGACAGCAGTGCGCTTCGTTCATCAGCTGTGGGTCGTCCATAAACTGCCGTATACACGCAAAGGGTCATGGGCATCATCGAATCAAATACAAAGATATTCATAACTTAGAAATATGTGGGGGGGTTTGTTTATTTTTTTTTTTTATCTTGGAATAAATCAAGGGGCCTTCCCCCCCTTTTCATGAATGGATTACCAAGTTAGCTGGTTTGGGTTATCAATTTGACAATTTGGGACTTAAAGTAATGGCTCACTATTAGCAAATCTTCGAATTGTAACACGATATGCTAGGAACAGGACCCAGGACAACTTTCTTAAGCAGAACCATGTTGAAAAGTGCACCATGTAAATGTTTTTCCTTCTTTAGCATCATTAAAGCAGCTCTGGTCGCTAGCGATATCCTTAATCCCTCACACTCACATCGTCTCTGTCCAGCTTGCGCAGGATCTCTTTGGTCTCCTCTTCGGTCTCTCTCTTCTCCTTCTTAATGTTGATGATGGGGCAGGGGGCGCTGCTGGGCGTGTCCCGTGCGTCATCATACACACCTGACAAACAAAGTAAATCGCTCACCTAGAGCCGAGGGTGCCAAAACTTTAATCCAAAAGGGTGCAAATGTGATGCAACAAAAATACAAAGATGTTTCTGGTTAAAGGTCAGAAAAGTAGGAGACACACCATCAAGATGATTAAGATGTTTGTCCAATCCAGGTCAACAGATGTTAGGTCCGCCCACATCTACTACAGAAGACTAAAGCACCTCCTCACCTTTCCTCTTGGCCATCATCTCTGCAGGTCCCTGCTCAAAAATGGAGTGGGACTGGATGACTTCTGGCCGGCCCCGCCCCCTGCCACGCCCGTCTCGCTGTCGCCCACGTTCCGCATCCTTCCTCTCTCTCCTGGGTCCCTCGTTCGCCTTCAGTCTGAAGGAAAAGCAGCAGCAGAGTGTAATTTGCTTATTAAGGAAGCTGGTTAAATCAACTCTCCAGTTATAAAACGTTTAAGTTCCTTTAAATTTTACACTACGGCTTTTGCATTCTCTTCCTAACAAGCTACTTTTTTTCACATCAAGAAAAAGGTGAAGGAACAAGTATTTATAGCTGCTAGAATATAAGTAATAACCATTTTGTAGATTAAACGCAACTATAAAATGGATCAAATGTACGACACTTTGAACAGTAACACCACTTCATTGTTGATTATTTTCCGAAAACAGTACCACACCCTGACTGAAAATTTGGCAAATACTGTATTTATGCCACCTCGTAAGAATTTCCCACAGCCAATCAAGGACTTGATTCAATCATTGTCCATAGCTACTCATATAGCAAGCCCCACCCATTCCTATCAAAATAAAGATTCTTATAGTTCCTGAAGGAAAAAAATAATCCTCAAGAAGAAACTCCAAGCAAACTTGTAGTACCACAAAACAATCAAATTGTACGTCACAACCTCAAGTCTTAAACACCACTTACTCTTCTTTACTCTTTCGTCCGATGATGTTCGGCGTGAACGTTTTCTGTGAGGGAAAAGATGACAAGAATTATTTATAATGAAATAATTTTGCAGATTTTTTTTTTTTAAATTAGGCCACACCAATTTGATTAGTTGGTTCTTGGACTCGCCGCTTCAAGAAAATGCAAAATAATAAAAAAACAAAAACGAAATCAACTGCAGGTTGATGTCATGTGACGTCAAAAACCAATCAAATCGCCCCTTTCACTTTAGATAAAGACTTGTGGAAGAAACATGCCTGTGGAGGGGAA
>JAPEKM010000002.1:5504815-5515530 GCA_027575975.1 Cathorops multiradiatus
CAGGAGTATGCAGTTGCACTGCATCCTAATAAAAAACCCACACAATAACAGGAGTATGCAGTTGCACTGCATCCTAACTAATACAGGGAGCAACAACTGGGAAGAATACAGAACTTGATCTAATCTTCACCTCTCACCCACAAAAGTGCATATCATCAGGAGTACTCCATTCATATTACAGTTACCACAGACCAGTGTATACTGTTTTTCAGAACTGATTTCAATGTGGATCTGTGTCACTGTTCGCCTAGTCTCACCTCAAGGGGCAGTGTCTGGGTAGGGGAGCTAAACAAGTAGCAACCCAGGCTCGTCACTGTCGGGGTGGGTACGGCACTCATGGCTGCCTAGGCTCACCTTCAAGGGTGGTGCCTGCGTAGGGGGAGCTAAACACGTAGCAACCCAGGCCCATCACTGTCGGAGTGGGTACAGCAGTTCTCTTATGTTGCTGAGTTGACCCACGATGGTACCAGCAAGGAAGACTTCAGCAGCAAGCTGCCTCAATAAAAACTTCAGTCTCTTACAACAGCCACACATCCTTATTACTGAATTGAAAAACACTGTGCCAACACCAGCAATAGCAAGCTGCCTCAAAGAAAACATCAGTCTCTTACAACAGCCACTCGTCCTATGTTGCCGAGTTGACCCACAATGGCGCTGGCAACGAAGACTTCAACAGCAAGCTGCCTCAAAGGAAACCTCAGTTTCTTACAACAGCCAGTCATCTTGTGTTGCTAACGAAATGCCACAATTTTTGCGTGACACTGATTGTGGAACACCTTGTATGTATTTGTGTAAGCATATGTAGCACTAAGTCAAGTATGGCGCATATAACACAACATAGTTAACCCAAAATGCTGTACAGATAATCAAAATAAAATAATTATAACAATAATACCACTAAATAATAATAATAATAATAATAATAATAATAAATAAGTGATAGGCGACGATGGACAAAATAAGATAAATTTAAATAATAAAGTAACAACTTGTAGCAATACTAATGCCAGACTAAAAGTACAATTTTCAATAATCCTACCTTATGCTCTGCCTGTCCTTGTTAATCTGTATGTCTTTGTCCATGATTTACATTTTCTTAAGATAGACAATCTAACCAAACATTTACACTATTTACTGTACAACCCTTAAATTTCTCTTTTAACTGTGCCAACTCTTAAAAAAAATTCAGCTACTAACACCATTTTGAATATATGTTGTTCAATAATGTTTTGCCTTTATGTTGCCTGTCCTTGTTACATCTGTGTCCTTTTGTCTAACAAAAACTTACTAACTCCAAGGGAATGTTCTTTTCCCCCACTAACATTGTCTTGTCTTATTAACAGCCTACTCGTGGCCTGTACCTTGACGTGGTGAGTGGGCTTTCAATGAAACAGGTCTTGCTTTCTGTGCTCAATAATGCTTTCCATATAATGTTGGTGTGCATTGTTAACATGTCTATTCACTGATGGTGGTGCCAGACTATCGACACCATAACACCTACTTTTTTTTTTGCAAATCATTACTCTGCCAAAGCTGATGAAAAGCTTCTCATAGATCTCTGCTAAACTATGGCGCCTGACTGTAAAATTAATCAAAGGGGCATACATATGCATCTTGGAATGGTAAGCTCATATCTCAAACACTTTGTAATGTATCAAGACCATATTTGGTGAGATGACTTCGGACACCATCCCAAGTAGCCAAGTTAAGTTGGTGTCATTTGGCCACTAAGGGGCGCCACAATGAGTAAAAACGTGTTTTGGGTCATATCTCTTTAAGGATTTAGAATTACATCTAAATTTTCATGTTAGTGATGCTCTGGGATGTCCCTGAAAAGAACCGAGCCAGACTGTCATCTCCGTATGAGAATCCGCATTGTGTGTTGACCAAACTTTTGCATGGACACACACAACTTGTCGTCTGGGCATACGGTCGCCTCTCTTGCCGGGTCGCCATGGCGGCGTACCTGAGCAAGCACACTTTTGCATTTTCTCCGGAAATGCATTTAGTGTGCTTGCAAAGCAAGCACACTATTGTTCTCCAATGTATTATTATTATTATTATTATGCTTTTTATTATTTGCCAATCACTTTTTTGAGCCGCTACTCCTCCCGGGGCATTCGAGTTAGAGACGCTGTTCCACTTCTCACTTGTCCGGCCTGTAGTGCAGATGTGTGCTTGTATACGGCTTTTTGATATGCCTTGTCGTTCTCCCATAATTTGCGTTTTACGAAAAAAAATTCCCCATTGAAACGAATGGGCAAGAGATGCAAAACACAGATTTTTTCCTTCTGTAGGCCAAACCGTAAGGTGTAAAGTCATGAAATGTGGTATACTGATGCAGGAGTCGACCCTGATAGATTTCATCAAGTTTCATGTTGGTATGTCTCATGGTCTAGCGCCACCAACTGATCAAAGTCTTCCATGCATTCATGCACGTAACTTTTGATCCGTATGTCAGATTTTCATAAGTCTGGTGCCGTTGGAATCCTTGGAGCTAGCCGATTCCAACACATCCTCTTACGTCATTTTCTGCCTTATTATATTTTGCGCGATTTTGAATTTTGTCCAATGTGAATTTTGAGTGACCCTGGCCGCATGTGTTTGCCGATCATCACGAAACTTGGCAGAGATTATCTCCAGTCCATGCCTAATAAATTATATTCCTTTCGCTCTGTCAAAGCATTTGCCTGTGGCAGCCAATCAAAATATATGGCGGAGCCACCAAACAGGATGTGAGCTCATATCACGGAAAAATTTTGATGTATCAAGACCATACTTAGTGGCATGACTTTGGACACCATCCAAACTACCCTCATCAAATATGGTGTCATTCAGCCACTAGGAGGCGTCACAATTAGCGAAAACATATTTTGGCTCATATCTCAGAAATGCTTTGACGTATCAAGACCATATTTGTTTACATGACTTTCAGCACCAGTTCATGTGCCCTCACCAAATTTGGTGTCATTTGCCCACTAGGGGGTGCCACAATGAGCAAAAACGTGTTTTGGGTCATATCCCTTTATGACTTTAGAATTACATCTAAATCTTCATGTTAGTGATGCTCTGGGATGTCCCTGTAAGGAACCTTGCCAGCCTGTCATCTCCGTATGAGAATCTGCCTAGTGTCTGTCTTAGGTAAACTTTTGCATGTTGACACAAAACTTGTTGTGTGGGCCTGCAGTCGCCTCTCTTGCTGGGTCGCCATGGCGGCGCACCTTAGCAAGCACACTTTCGCATTTTCTCCGGAAATGCATTCTGGTTTTTATTATTCGTTTCCACCCGTTTTTTGGATCCATTATTTCTCCTAGGGCTTTTGAGATAGACACCGTTCCAATGCTGAAACATGGGGCCCGGTCTGGAATGGTGTGCTTGTTCAAAATGGTTGTGTGAAAAAGTGTGACAGGCTGAGCCACGATGCTGAGAGAGCGCAGCCATTTTGCCGGCATTTCTACATCACTGCAGTCCTGACCTGTTGCTACATTCCTCATCTGTATAATCTTTGTCTAGTCTCAAAAAGTAAAATAATCCACACTGCCTGTTAAAAACTTCATTTATTGGTTAAAACTTTTATTACAACTCCGGGAGCAACCAGGCATTCAAAATGAACTTCCGTGTCTCGACTGAGGAAACAGATGGACTCTACCACTGTGGAGAAAACTACAGGGGTAGAGCAGTCGATTGTGACCATTTTGATGGGAGTGTTTCAAGGGTAATGACTTAAAAGCCATTTGGAGGGTTCAATAAGGTATTTTTGTGCATGTCAGTCAAACTATAAAGTATAAAGTCATAAAACTTGGTACACTGATAGAGGAGTGGGCCCCGTTTGATTTCATCAAGTTTCATGTTGGTATGTCTCACGCTCTAGCGCCACCAACTGATCAAATTTTTACATGCATTCATGCACGTAACTTTTGATCCGTATGTCCGATTTCCATAAGTCTGGTGCCGTTGGAATCCTTGGAGCTAGCCAATTCCAACGCATCCTCTGATGTTATTTTCCACTTCATTATATTTTCTGGCATGTTGAATTTTGTCCCAAGTGAATGTGAAGTGACCCTGGCTGCAAGCTTTGTCTGATCATCACGAAGCTTGGCAGAGATGATCTCCAGTTCATGCCTAATGAATGATATATTCATTTTGCTCTCATATGTCGAAGCGTTCACCCGTGGCAGCCAATCAAATTCGATGGCGGAGCCACCAAACATGAAGTGAGCTCATATCACAGAAAATCTTTGACCTATCAAGACCATATTTAGTGGCATGACTTTGGATACCATACAAACTACCCTCCTCAAATATGGTGTCATTTAGCCACTAGGGGGCTTCACAATTAGCAAAAACGTATTTTGGCTCATATCTCAAACTCTTTGATGTCTCAAGACCATATTTGTTGAGATTATTTTCAGCACTAGTTCATGTGCCCTCATCAAAATTGGTGTCATTTGGCCACTTGGGGGTGCCACAATGAGCAAAAACTTGTTTTGGTTCATATCTCTTTACGGCTTTTGAATTACATCTAAATTTTGATGTTATTGATGCTCTGGGATGTCCCTGTAAAGAACCTAGCCAGCCTGTCATCTCACTATGAGAATCTGTCTTGTGTCTTGGGCAAACTTGTGTGTTGACACACAACTTGTCGTGTGGGCGTGTGGTCACCTCTCTTGCCGGGTCGCCATGGCAGCACACCTGAGTAAGCACACTTTTGCATTTTCTCCGGAAATGCATTCTAGTTTGATGCCTGTAGTTCATGAAGTGATTTTTTTTCCCATGTAATCATTTTGCATAATAACTTTGTCAACCAAGTAATGACTTTGTGGTTCAACAACTGTATTCACAGAATTTATCTTTCTCGTCAGGTAGTTAAATATTTGTGTCATGCTCCACAAATATTTGACATCCACTCCGGAGATTACAGATCTCACACGCCATCACCAATTCAGATCCTGGATGTGAATTCCATCCCACCTGAACTCACTTCATGGTTTTCACCTGCTTATTTAAAGACCGTTCTCAGACTGACTTTGCCAGAATGTCTCCTTTGTTTTCTCTGGTTCTGTGCCATTCATGCTTTTCATGGGTTCTCTCTCTGCTTTTTTTTTCTAATTCATGTTTTTTGCACCAAGTATTTTTTTCTTGTTCATAGTTTTTGCTTTAGTGTTTATCAGGTTTTTGTCTCGTTACCTGGACTATTTTTGCCATTTGTGTTTTTGTCCTGTTTTGCTACCTTTTTGCCACGCCCTTTTTTCCCCTGGACTAAATCACCTTATTGGATTACTGTTTGTGTTTTTCTGCTTCTGGATCCAAACTTCACCTCCACCATCCTTAACAATTTGATGTGTGAGAATCAAGGTCAACAGTATGACTGTAGCGCTATGATGGATTGACCACCTTGCCAAGTGTACCTTGCCTTTCAGCTGAAGTCAGCTGGGACTGGCTTCAGCTTCTGCCACAATCCTGATGTAAGCCATGTGGATGGATGGATGGATGGATGGATGGATATAAAAGTTCACATATATGTTCCACATGGAGGAAATGCCTGCATAGCCTTCCATGACAGAAAACTGCTGGCAGTTGGAGCGTTTCAAGTTTATTTAACTTTATTTATCTGGAAATAATAATGTAACTGGGTGCTGTTGGCCTTTAAAAAAGACAAATAAGGATCGTTCTGTGAAGATATCTCTGCAGCAAAACTATACTGTCTTTCAGTGTTTTTAATGCCATGAGCTACTAAACATATATAAGTATTAGCTTTAGCACAGATAATTACAGTAAAGGAGAGTGGGGGAAAAAAGTTGAGTAAAGAAAAGCTATTGCAGTTCCAGATGGTTCAGGCTCCTCCTATTTGGCTTGGCAAAACATTCCAATCGAAGTGAGCACTCGGTGTAAGGACTTCTCCCTCTTGGTGCACACATATTGTACCACACACACTCAGAACTAGAACTTTTCCTTCTTGGATCATGATGAGAGTCTTTCAGTTCTTTGTTGTTTTATTTGGTGGACTGGCTGCAGCACAACAACAGGCCTTAATGGATTACTTGGAGAGGAGACTGCTTGCGATTGAGGTAAGCCTGAAGTTGCCTGTGCTCCCAGCCATACCAGTACTTCCAAAACTCAAAGGAAGTTGGCTGTAACTGGAATGAAATACACACTCAAAAGCATTTTCATTTAGATGGGTGTGCCTGACTTTGACTTCAAACTGAACTTTTGACCTCTTTTGATATTTTACTTCTGAAGAGTGTCATCTTGCAGTGATAACACAAGTATGCTTTCACTGACTTTTTCTCCTAGCACTTAATAGCCATTATATTACTGCTTTTTTTTTGTTGCTTTTGCCTGATTTCTCTTAGAGATGGAATTCCCTACAGAGGCAGGGACACAGTTTCATATTTCACCTCTCCCTTTCTCTGCTCTTTCCCCAAGTCTGCATGTCTTTCCATCTTCCCTCCCCATCTCCTTCACTCTCTTTGTTTGAAAAGAAATGGTCTATATACTCACCCCTTATATGCTAAGTCTGCATTTATGCTCCAGAAATTCTAATATTTTCCCATTGAGTCACAAATTCAATAAGTATGTTATTCAATTTTAAAGCTATGAAGGAGTACAGAGGACAGAGTATGAATCTGCAGATGTTGTAAGCATAATGCACAAATTCAATACACGGTATGAAGGTCCACATTCTGCTCTACTTTAAGTACTGAATATGATCTATTAACAGAAGCTATATCAAGGTTTGTTCTCAAAAGGCAGTTAATTAGCTTGAGATATTGGTTAGAAATCAGGTAAAAGATCTCCAAGCATCCAGTTAAAATTTGTGACTCCTTTTTTCCCCCCCATTTTTTTTTTAATTCTGCGTTTATTACTGCAAGGATCGTATCTCCTTGTGGCATGAGCAGACAAGCCGCTACACTTCAGAACTGCGGGAGCTCAAGCAGCAGATTGTAGCTCAGCTTGAGGGCCTGGACAAGAACAAGGAGGCACTGAGAAGTGAGTTGGATGCAGTGGGTGTTCGTGTTGACCGGGTGGAGCATGAGATGGATTATCTTGAGAGACACAGTGGAGCACAACCCTGTGTGGATGTGGATGACAAGTTGGTGGAGCAACAGGTGACTGTGGCCAAGGAGAGGAACAAGTCCAAATATGCCAAGCTCACAGGTACAACTCCCATGATCCAGGAAAAGTGATTTTAATTACAATTGAGCTGAAACACTAGGGTTATACCATACAAAATTCAATATGGAATACAGTGAAGCACTGTAATAATACAGATCGCTATTACATGAAAACTGTTGTAATACGGTCAGCTCTTTGCTCCCAAAATTTTAGGCATAGTAATTTTAGCTGGCATGTTTTGTGTACACGGTACATTGCATGATCAAGTTTTGTCATTCATAACATCACCAAGAACCAGCAGCAAGCAGAACGTGGTGGGTTTCCCAAAAGCCTCTTAATGCTAAGAACATCTTAACTAGGAGAGAGAGCGTTCATTGTGCTGTTCACTCTACTACTTAACAATGATCTTTGTGCTGTGATGCATTTGGGAAACTCAGGCCAGATTGGTGAAGTCAATGAGGAATGACATTGCAGATCCACCACCTGCCACTTCCGAGGTCATTAAGTCACTTGAAAATACGTTAAGATGATTTAAATGCAATGATTACTTCTGTGGCAAACTTCATGAAACATGCTTCATTTCATCAGGCCCCTATGAGATTTCAACAAACAAAAGTTGCAGACTTTTTCCATATTATTCTCACTGCTATTGCAATTTTATAATAACTTGTAATTAACTTGACAGTGCTACTACACTGTACAGATGTCACATCTGCGCACATTGGTGCCTGGCATGCTTCAAACTTTCACTTGCGTGTATTCACATTCTGAGCAGCGCACACCTCAAAGACTACTTACATGTACCTGTCCCAGATTAGAGCACAATCATCATGTGCTTATAAGGACACTAAACTTTTGCAGACATTGAGAAGTACTGCTTTCCGTGTGACTCTGACCAAGATTTTCCATACTGTTATTCCACAAATTCACTCATGATATGGCCAGATTCTTTGGATCCTAACTACCATGTTATAATGGGTTAGTTGGAGGAAGTAGATTAATTCCATTGATGGCATTTCTATACCTAAAAAGATTTTTTAAAGGCATTAAACATATAAAATTTTGACCTGTTTCCACACATGCTGTTAAAATTTGAGGTCAACTGAATGAGAATTGGCAAGGTTATTAGATTGTGAAATATCACATTTTTTTTAAACACCCTGTATTCTAAACTCCTTATATGTAACCTAAAATGTTTCAAGCATTTTTCTATTTTAATTTTGATAATTATGGCCTACAGTGCAAAAAAAAACACCACACCTCAAAATATTTTAATATTTCATTTTAGTAAAATTTAGTATAACAGTGTACATACCGTGTATCTCTTGATCTAGTTCCGTACATGCAACCACAATCATGGGGAAGACTTCTGACTTGATAGTTGTCCACAAGACTATCATTGACACCCTCCACAAGGAGGTCATAGGTAATTGCTGAAAAGGCTGGCTGGAAACAGGGATGGTGTGCAACTTTTCCAGCCAGTGTTAGGTGTCTAACAGGGATGACTACAGCCTTGAGAGGCTTCTCAAGAAAAGTTGATTCAAGAACTTATGACAGCATCACAAGGAGGGGACTGAGGCTGGTGTCAGTGCATCAAGAATCACCATGCACAAACATCTTCAGGAAAGGGGCTGCAACTGTCGCATTCCTAATATCAAGCTCCTGAAACAGAAACGTGGAAGCATCTTACCTAGAATAAGGAGAGAAAGAACTGGACTGTTGCTCAGTGGTCCAAAGCCCTCTTTTCAGATGAAAGTAAATTTTGCATTTCATTTGGAAATCAAGATCAAAGAGTCTGGAGGAAGAGTGGAGAGGCACAGAATCCAAGGTGCTTGAAGTCCAGTGGGAAATTTCTACAGTCTGTGATGACTTGGGGTGCCATGTCATCTGCTGGTGTTGGTCCACTGTGTTTTCTCCAGTCCAAAGTCAACATAACATCGACCAGGAGATTTTAGAGCACTTCATGCTTCCATCTGCTGACAAGCTTTATGGAGATGCTGATTTCCTTTTCCAGCAGGACTGAGCACCTACCCACAGCGCCAAAACTACTAACAAATGGCTTGCTGACCATGATATTACCGTGCTTGATTGGCCAGCCGACTCGCCTGACCAGAACCCCAGAGAGAATCTATGAAGTATTGTCAAGAGGAAGATGAGACACCCCCCCCGGCCCAAAAGTACAGATGAGCTGAAGGCCACTATCAAGGCAACCTGAGCTTCAAGAACACCTCAGCAGTGCCACAGGCTGATTGCCTCCATGCTACGCCCCACTGATGCAGTAATTCATAGAAAAGGAGCCCCAACCAAGTATTGAGTGTATAAATGAGCATAGTTCTCAGAAACTAGACATTTCTATATTATATATTTTTTGATTGACCTTAGGAAATATTCTAATAATTTGAGATACTGGATTTCTAATTTCCATGAGCTATAAGCCATAATAATCAAAATTAAAACAAAGGCTTGAAATAATTTTTTTTACATGTAATGAATATAGAATACATAAAAGTTTACCTTTTTGAATTAAATTATGAAAAAACAACTTTTCATGATATTCTAATATTTTGAGATGCACTACTACAGCAAGGCAGCTAATGTAATATTACTTACTACTTCAACAGAAAGAAACCCAGCTCGGCGTCTGTCTTGCAGCGCTTTATCCCTCTTGGCTCTCTCCAACAAGTGAAAGCCAGTCCAAGATTTTCTTCTTGGCCTCCTCCAACAGAGTCTTCTTTGGTTTCTTCACTTCGACGGCCATGCTGTCTATTACCGAGAATACCAATTTAGCTTCTTCTTCTTATAGGCTTCCCGATTTTGGAAGATGCCCGTGGTGCTGTAAAGTCTTACACAGTTCACGCAGGATGTCTCAAGGACGCTCCACCAGAGTTACATCGTGCTATAACTGATGAACTGGGCGCAGACTTGGAACGGAAGACGAGCCATTCTCTATATTACAATTTAACGTACCATCAAAATTATTTTGGAGCTGATATTTTAAGCAAAAATTCCAACATAATGTTGATTTAAAATGATGCAAAGAAAAAGGGCACCAATGATGCAGAGGTAGACAGCCTCCTCTGGAATTAAACGTCTCTCTTTTTTAACTTTCCACAATAAGAATATTATGCTTGATGAATATTATGATGGGAAGTTAAAACTTATTTAAAACCATTCCTGAAATGGTAAATGATGATGCAGGACTGGGATAAAAGGCTTAAAGAAAATGACCAAAAGTAAGTGACCATAACACCCATTTGAGTGGAAGAACTCAAGTATCCTGCACAGAGCCCTGACCACGGTTTAATTTATATTTATATTGAAATATTTGTGATGGGTTTAATGATTCTGGTGCCATTTTGTTAGCTGGCGCTGTATTTTTCTCTCAATCTGTGTGAGAAGTTAGCGATTGTGTGCCATACTGACGTTACATGGGGACATTATGAAAACATCATAAGTACACCAGCAATAATAAAAATAAACTAGATTGAACTAGACGCCAACGGCGTTGATGGGGACGCCTCCGCCCGGTAGACTACACGCCTTATTGAGTTGTGATTTGGGGATGGACATTTGACCTCACAGTAATCTTGACCTGGTGA
>JAPEKM010000002.1:13200617-13210877 GCA_027575975.1 Cathorops multiradiatus
TGTGAACACAATATCTCCAAGGCTGATACAAGTAATTTCACCAGGTCAAGATTACCGTGAGGTCAAATGTCCATCCCCAAATCACAACTTAAGGCGTGTAGTCAACCAGGCGGCGGCATCTCCATCGACGCCATGGTGCCGAGTTCTATCTAGTTTTTAATGGTCTAAACATACCATGACATTTAGACTCGCTCATCATACTGTGAACTACTGTAACACCCCTACAATATTGATATTCAGATAAACTAAACACTTTACAGCTCTCACCATCAGCAGGCTGCTGGAAATTGATGTAGGCGTAACCGAGTGACCTGCGGGTGATGATGTCCCGGCACACACGGATGGACATGATGGGTCCTGCAGGGGAGAACTTTTGATATAGCATGGCCTCCGTGACATCAGGATGCAGGTCACCCACATAGAGCGAGGCCAAAGGGTACACCGGCCCACTGCTGTTCATCCTGCAAGCTCTGGCATAGTTTATACACACGTGAAATGCCAAACACACCGGACAAAGTTTAATTGACTGTTCAATACTGTACCAAACAAACAATGTACACAAAATGGATCAGATCAGTTAACACAGGGGTTTTAAGTACTCATAAAAAAAACAAACACTATACTGAGTACTTTATTAACATGCCCTTATGAGAAAATTCCTCTGATATTTAAAAAAAATAGTATAAAACTATAGGCTGGATATTTAAAATAAACTGCTAACCATTCTTGTAAAGAAAATATTTTAAACAGGCTCATCATGTGATCACAAAAGGCCTCAAAGCAAATGAAGCCAGAACTAATGGGAGCGCGAAAATGTAGTGCGCATGCGCACAAACCGTCTAACCCTAATCCAGAACTAATGGGAGCGCGAAAATGAAGTGCGCATGCGCAGAAACCGGCTAACCCTAATCCACAACTCTTACGATATGTTTTATTTACCACAATTAATTTAAAAGCCTTCAACAATGTACCCGCCATTACATATCAATTAGGACTTACCGCTTTATCAAAACACGGTCGTTAATATTTGTGTAAATTTTTATTTTTTTGTAGCCTGCTAGCATCAGCGACTAATCGCACGTGACGCTGAAAGCTAACTTCCGGTAACTAGCCGTTTGATCGACAACACGACCTCAAGTCATTAAATTAAAGCAAAAGTAATGAAAAAGCATGCTATACAGCATTTTTATTCAAAAAAATTGTGATACTTTCTGGCAAAATACCTACTTGAAACGCTCACTAAGGAGGGAAAAATAAAAACGCTCTAAAGTCAACTTTGCTAAGTTTTGTTAAGCTAATGTTATTAACCGCGCTGTAACGGAACCGCCTGCATAAACCACTTTCAGATAATATTTAGCTCGTACAGGTAAATGTCATGTTTGTTTAGTTTAAATTAAAAATAATCACCTTTTCCCGTGAGAGAAAGACAGATGGTACTGAAAGTCCTCCTCTTTAGCGGTAAATGTTTTCTTTTGATTATTGTCTTGAAACACCTGTCATGTGAATGCGCGCCTACGTCACAACTAATTAAAACCTCCGTTGAACCAAGTTGCAATTTAGAATATTGGTCCTCGACGTTAAATAGTTCCATGAAGAAGCGTGAAAGGGCAGGGTACGAGTCACTTTTATCAACGGATAAAATAAGTTTATTTATATAAAATACCGAATGAGAAAGAAAAGCACTTAAATCTTAACGGTATCATAATTGTCCACTAGAGGGCAGACTATAGCTATCAACACTCAGCAATGAGACGAGGGAAAAAAAGGCTGTATCCCAAACCGGTTCTTATTGGACAGCGCAGTGCACTACGTATACTGTAGAAGACACGACTTCATCTCCTAAGAAGTGCATTCTTCGAGGAAACGATTCAGGATTCAGCCTTATACAGGGTGTCAACGTTAGATTGCGGAACAAGCTATTCAAGCGGTTGGAAAAAAAAGCATCGAGTGTCAGGGCCAGGCCTTTATTTCCGCAGTTCTTTTATTTTAACTACATGTACGCAAAATGTATAGCTGTTTATATGTTGGCCTTTAAAATATAGGTTTGTTTTAACTCATCCTGCCTTTACACTAATTTTTTTTTAAATTATAATTATTCGTTTCATCTTCATCTCAAGCAGCTGTTTGACCTTGTGATTATCATGATCAGTCATTTGTTTGGGAAATTATCTGCATAGTGCCCGGGTGTGTATGGATGTGTCTGGGTCTGTGTAGTGCATCATGTCATATATAAATAAATACACATTTTCTACTGATATTCAGTTTTCAGACATTTACTTTATGAAATGGCCCATTGACCATGTGTCTGAACAGGGCTTTCAGTGAATAACTGCAGCACTGAAATCAGGAATCGAAGCTGAGAGGCAGAGCATCACAGGTCCCCAAAAAAAAAAAAAAGGAAAAAAAAAAACATACAAAACTCAAGAAATTACAGTGTTTGGTGAAAATAAACTGCCAGTTTAATAACCATACAATAAAACCTGCAAATACCATGAATTACACTAAAAAAAAAAATCCATAACAAAAAATAAGGATGAAAATGCACAACCAGCTAAGGTGGAAAACAATGGGGGAAAAAAGGAATCATTAGGAAGGACTTTTAGAGTTTATAACCCCCGACTCCAAAACACACACGCAAATAACTCAGTCACACTACCACACACTCAGTTTCTCAGTCACACTCACTCATGCACTTAACAAATATGGATCTGATATGCAATACAACCGTGTTAAATTTCACAAACAAAATGAGCGGACCTGTTGAAAATGGCATGTCACCCTGCAAGCCCTCCCTCCCTCAAATCCCTGCCGCCGGAACCTGTGCAAGAGGCGTCAGTGTGTGCCTTGCTTCGGGTGCGTCTCGTGATGATCGTATGGGAGGGCAGGTACAGGGAGCAGGATGCTGATGGAAGAAGGTTGGAGGATGGAAAGCAGGATGGCGGGGGTAGGGGGTGAATTTGGAGGAAGCCATTTGTGTATTTTTAAGTAAGATGGGGAGGGGGGGGGGGGGGTGCGGGTGTTTGGAGATCAGTGTGGCTCCTCTAGTTCTCTCCCTCGCCTGCGTCTGCCTCGTCACCCTGGTTTTCCGACGTCCACAGCTACAGAAACATGACACAAACCACATAAAATGTTACAAAATGCTACAATATACTGAGCTGAAGTGGGAATATAGCAAACTCAATAACTTACAGTAAGATTGTCCCTTAGTAACTGCATGATCAAGGTGCTGTCTTTGTAGGAATCCTCATTTAAGGTGTCAAGCTCAGCAATGGCTTCATCGAAAGCCTGAAAAAGAAATTAATTTCTTCACAAGCCAACGATTTTGGAATTGTTAGGAAAGGAACATGAGCAGCATGAAATCTAACCGTCTTGGCAAGGTTGCAGGCCTTCTCAGGCGAGTTCAAGATCTCATAGTAGAAGACGGAGAAGTTGAGAGCCAGACCAAGTCGGATGGGGTGCGTGGGCTGCATGTCTTTCTTGCTGATCTCAAACGCATCCTGGTAGGCATTCTGAGAGTTACCGACCGTAGCTGCATGAAGAGAATGAGAATTTTACATCAGCCTAATTCCTAAGCCAACGGAAGTTGCGTCAGTCATTCTGGATTATCGACAACTGATCAACTTACAGCTCTTGGAGTCCCCAGATGCAACCTCAGACAGGTATCTATAATAATCACCCTTCATCTTCAGGTAGAAGACCTTGCTCTCAGCCTGAGAGGCATTGGGAATGAGATACTTTTCCAGGAGACCCTAAAGAGAACATGCACCAAAATTACAAGCATGTACAATGCTATTCAAATCAAAAAATATTTTCCCCCTCCCTGTTTGTTTAAAATCATGGCAAAATAATGACTGCTGTTGAGTGAACGATGTCAGCGTTACCAGAACATCGTTGCAGATTTCCTGCAGCTCGCTCTCGATCTTCTCGCGGTACTCGCGCGCCATCTGTTGTTTCTTCTCGTTGGACTCGGTCTTCTGCTCGATGCTGGAGATGACGCGCCAGGAGGAGCGGCGTGCACCGACCACATTCTTGTAGGCCACGGACAGCAGGTTGCGCTCTTCGTTGGACAGCTCAACACCGCCCTCGGTCACTGCCTTCATAGCGGCGGCCATGTCGTCATAGCGCTCCGCCTGTTCAGCCAGCTTGGCTTTCTGCACCAAGTCGCTCTTGTCCATTGTCAGACTACGAGGCAGACACAGAACCGGAGTTAAAACTGAGTGGGCAAATGAATCAGATTAGTTCTCAACTCGGTTCTACTGCTTTAGATGTCTGTTGAGGTCCATCTAGTGGTAGGTTAGTGAAAGCAAGGTCAATGTTAGTTTAGAGGTCTGGCCTTTTATAGAGACCTTCTGCATTACAAGGATGAATGATGACAATTTCTTACTGCTGATCACAAATAAGGCAAGGCAAGCCTGAGGAGAGTTAGAGTAGTGGGGGGGGGTCTCGTTTTTATGTACACTTCCTCATTGATTATTAAGACCAGAACACCTTTAAATGATGAATCCTGATCAGAAAGAACATGTCGTAAACGATTTATTTTTCTGCCTTCAGACTATTCTGCGAGTCGAGGACGATCTGATTTCCGCTATTAGGTGGAGTCATTTCCGAAAGCAAATATTAAGATGAACTAATTAGGACACGACCCACTTCAATCCATCGCCTCCTGTGATCCATTTTGTTCATTCGCTCGGTAACGTGAACAGGATGCACACCTTTACAGGGCAGAACAGCGAGTGACATGAGGAGCTAACAATCCGAGCCCTAATCCTTCACAAAAGATTTCCTCCAGCAGCTAAAACGCCATCTCATCAATGCGTCGTGTTCGGAGATTTCTCCGCGTTCTCGGATTTCGAGAGCACAAAACGATTTGCTCGAGTCGTGACGTTAATCCCAAAGGCCCGGGTCTCACTGATGCACTAGATGCATAGCCTAGTTAGCTGGCTACAATGACGTTAGCGAGCTAATCGCTGCTAGCATTAAGTAACCAGCTTAAAAAAAATAGACCCGCACTCCGGACGGAAATGCGGTTCGGCTTTGGATTAAAATTACTCCGTGTGTGTCACACGTCCTCTCGGGTCAGTTCTGGAAATATTTTCGCGTTGCAATGGCGAAATTTTCCATTGCGGTCTTTCAAATGATGGAGAAAGACCGACAGACCGAGGCCTCGCTTTCGACGAGCCCTGGTTATCTGTATAAGCTAGCAAGCGAACCAAAACCTTGGCCGAATCCCAAATGGTTCAGCATTAACTAAGTAGTACACTAGATGTTACGCAGAATACGCTATTTCATCCCCTAAGTAAGCCGTTTATACACTGAGCAGGAAGCCATTTTGTATTCAGCCCTCGTTTTGTCTTTTCGCTAGCAAAGAAAGCTAGCGAGTCATTTAGCGCTTCTCGCTAGCCAATGCTAACACCCGCGATTTAGTGCGTTTTCGAATTCAGATACCGACAACGAACAGCGTCGGGGACACATTTAGTGCGGTTATTATTTCAAAGCAAGCAAACTCACGGTTTAAATAGGCCTTAGTCCTGCTTTTTTTTCTCTATGAAAGCTCCGGTTGGAGTGTCCGTCCTCCTCTCGTTCTTCACTGTCTCTGGGCTGTACCACTTCCGCTAAAGTTGACACATCCGCTTCCTATAAACCGGGCCAGCCCTGCTTTACTGTACGGTTGTTTTTTGTTTTTATTTTTCTTCTTTTAAACACCCAGAGTTGTATATTTTCGTCATTTGTTTCACAAAACGTCCGTGTAAACCTCTGTGTAATTCTGAGCGAATATAATAATTCTTGTTCTCGTGTAATCACGTGAGGACGTGGTGCGGTCTCGCAGTTTCCATATCCAGAGACAGCATTTGCATTCATTCCACACCCTCCCATTCCACTTCACAAGCACAGGAGCCACACACTTTACACTTGATTGTATTAAAAGGACAGGAAGAGGTCAGCTTTGCCATAAGATTAAGAAAAAAAAAGTGTACACACACACACGAGAACACTTTGTAAAATACAGTTTATTAGATTCACACCAAGACAGTACATATTAACAGGAACATGTGTAGATCATAATGGGCCATCCTGGTCTGTCAGCTCATACTGGGCCATTAATCGAGCGTTGATAGTCTTTTACCCTCGGAGTTGTTTGAAATGTCCGAAATCATTCTTTTTAAACAAAGTAGATGACAGAGCGGATGCAAATTCTTGTCCGAGTTGATCCTGCTTCAGGTTGATTTTGGTGGCCTGTAGGCAATCTTCCTGCTCTTCAGTACAGACCACCGGTGCCTTTTCAGATAGTACACCAACGGCAGGAGTATTGCTGAGCCCATAAGCAGCTGGAAAGAGGGGAGGAAAATATGGTTATAAAGAAGGCTAAGGACACCGCTGCTGTTTCCCTAAATTAAAATCGCTGTGTCTAGAGCCACCGCCGTGGTTTCCCAAATGCAGGAAATTCCAATCGAGGACACCGCTACTCTCAACCAATCAGAAACCTCAACTTATGCTGCATAAAGATGATAAATCAGGAAACAAATAGTCATTCAAATGTGCTAGAATTAAGAACATTACAAAAGTAAGAAATTGAAGAATAAAAACATCCAGCAAAGTTATAAAACAGGACTAACAAAAGGTTATTTCATGATATTCAAGTTCTTATGATACAGTTTTAACATAAATTCTATTCCATTTCCGATTTCAGTAATACTGATCAGTCGCGTGTCCTGAAATTCCTCTTTTTCGGATCTCCTATTTTGTCCCGGTATTTTAAAATCTGTAAACCGCTGTAAAGAGAAGCAGCTGTGGGATCCGGACCCTCATAAGGAAACGCGCTTTTGTACAGAAACGCGGCGGCGCCGCCCGCACTGCAGGAATGTTTTATCATGACGCCACAACTCAACACAAGTGTGTTAAACCCGACTGTGTGCACATGCACTACCGACTCATCCGTACCGCTGAGTTTGGCGCCTCGGAAGGGTTTTAAGGACTCGCTTATTGAACACACTGTGAGCTCGGGCTGAGGCTCAGGACGCCGCCGCTGATTGGACCGGAAGAAAGAGATTGTTTTGTTCTTTCTGATTGGTCGAGGGTAGCGGTGTCCAAGATTGGAATTTACTGTGTTTGGGAAACGGCGGCGGTGGCTCTAGACACAGCGTATTTATTTATGTGTATGTTGGTTGATGACAATAAATGTACTTATGTTCTTTGCAAGTTTGACCTTTTCACTACATTTCTATGATAAAGTGAAACAAACAAAAAGACAAGGTCGGTCTACCGGGGTGTCGGCCGCCGCTGATAAACCCGACTCAGAACTGGTAGTGAGTTTAAAAAAAAAAAAAAGTGCAGTGGATCAACATTTTCACTATAATCTGTAGTGTGTGTGTGTGTGTGTGTGTGTGTTCTCTCAGCCTCAGCAGTGTTATCAGACAGGAAGCAGTGCGGTCCTGATGAGTTTCGGTGCAGAAATCAGCGCTGTATTCAGCTCATGTGGCGCTGTGATGGTGATGATGACTGTTCAGATGGAAGTGATGAAGAAACACAGCTCTGCTGTACGTTACACACACACACACGCACACACACGCACGTTCTGATTGTGAAGAGGTTATTTTTCATGTTAATGAAGGCATGTTCCTCCTCAGCGAATCGAAGCTGCCCTCTGGATCAGTTTAAGTGCCAGAACAGTCGCTGCATCCCTAAAAAGTGGCTCTGTGACGGAGCTGACGACTGCGGCAACAACGACGACGAGTCCGAGCTCACCTGCTCAGGTGAGTCGGCATGTCGAACACATCCCTTTAAATGAGTTATTTTCAACGGCTTACACACGTTTTCAAAGCTCTGTGTCTTTTTCTCAAAGCTTTACACCCAAATCCAACTATTGCTCACACGAAATGCAAAACGCGCCCTATCTCCTGCGACATGAGACGCAGTATTCAGAATATTCTAAACACACCTCAAAAGCAGCATTTGTCTCACATCGTAAACCCATTTCCCACAGTATCACGTGTGTGTGTGTGTGTGTGTGTGTGTGTCATTTACACACTGCTGCTCTAAAGCTAAAGCTCTTGTTTTTATGTTTTTTTTTAATACATTGCCATACAAGAATGAAATACAGTATTATGCAAATAGACGTTAACACAAGCAATATTGGAACAAAAAATATTAAATTTTCTGAATAAATCGGCCGCTGTTGTGAATGCAGTATTGAACAGCATATTAGAAAAAAAAGAAAGCAAAGTACACCAACCACCACATATGGTGATACAGCAACCAGAAAATAGACATGTATGAAAGTGTGTGTGTGTGTGTGTTGATGCAGAGCAAGTTGGGTGTGTATTTAGGATCAAGCTGTCCTCCGGGCTGGGGCTGGCCACAATATTTCATCAACATCGCATGCTATATTTTCTCTTGCCAAACATCGAGGAAAGAATCGTCCTGTGTGGCGAATCCACCCTTGGATAGAAGCAGCATCAGTGTCACCACATGCTTCCTCCATTGCCTGGAGAAGTGTAAGGCGGGCATAGGGACGATGATCATACACTTTCCAACGCCATGTTGAGAAGAATTCTTCGATCGGGTTAAGAAATGGTGAATATGGAGGCAGGTGGACAGAAAAATGGGGACGGCTGACAAACCACTTTTGGACCAGCTGGGAGCGATGAAGACTGACATCATCCCATATAACCACAAATCTTACCTGTTCTGGATTCTCTTCCTTTGGAGCAAGAATACCATGAATATTGTCCAGAAATGTTAGGATATGACCAGTGTTATAGGGGCCAAGTGTTGCATGGTGGTGCAGGACACCATTCTGCATTATGGCGGCACACATGGTGACATTTCCTCCACGTTGGCCTGGGACATTGACAATTGCCCTCTGTCCAATGATGTTTCTCCCCCTCCATCTTGACTTTTTGAGGTTGAATCCTACCTCATCCACATAAATATATTCATGGAGGATGCGGTGGGCATCCATCTCCAAAATTCTCTGTATTGGACCAAAGAATAGATTAGGATACGTACAATACAATAGTCTGTCTCAGCAGGTGAAAGTCTGATGTACTGGCAGTGCTATGTACATACCTCTACATAGTCATGCCACAGGTTCTTGACTCTGTCACAGTTCCTTTCAAATGGGACCTTGTACAGCTGCTTCATCCGTAAGTGATTCCTCTGGAGGACCCGATATTGTAGATAGACTAACAGCATCATCTCATCTCATTATCTCTAGCTGCTTTATCCTGTTCTACAGGGTCACAGGCAAGTTGGAGCCTATCCCCGCTGACTACGGGCGAGAGGCGGGGTACACCCTGGACAAGTCGCCAGGTCATCACAGGGCTCTAACAGCATCAATATTGTTGAATATGGTGATGTCTTCCAAAATATGATTTTGAGATTTTGAATCTCACAGATTCTAATGGCATTATTTGCCAAAACCATATTCACAATTGCGGTCTCCTGCTCTTGTGAAAATATACGACCTCGTCCTCCATGATGCTGTTGTATTTCCACTCTAGAAAATTCAGAAATACAGTAGAACTGTAAGAGTGCTGTATAAAGTCAAGGTTGTACTGCCCTGTGACCATTCATACAGTGTAGTGCAGTAAAATGGATGCTTGGCGCTACAATAGTATACATGTATTTTACAGCTATGCAGGAATGGCTATTACATGTACATTATAGTACTGTTGATTGTTGCATACCTGTTCTCCTTTCCAAAAGTTTGAATTATGGCCGCCACTGTAAATCAACTCAAGTTGGGTTGGACTCTGAGTCCAGCCTCTCTCATGGTCAACCCATGATTGATCACGTGCTCAGTCAGAGTAGCCCTAATCTCATCAGAGACTATTCTTCTTGGTTCTTCATCCCTTCCTTCTTCAACTCGTCCTCTTCCTCTTCCCTTCCAAAGCGTCATCCACGAACCCAAACTCTTCGTCGTCCCCTGTGCCTTCCTCTGACTCCCCTGGCACTCTCTGCATTGTTGTTATCCATTGTTCAAGACTGATAACTTGACCTTTACCATGTTTATAGGCCTATGACAGGCAGCGATTGGTTGGTGCTCATTAAAGCAATTATTGTTTTCACATATGAGGACATAGTCTGAGGCACTGATGAATAAGTGTGGTATTTTGATTGGTTGTGTTTGAAATAGGAAATCAAGGTACTTCCTGTTAGATTTGTGTGTGTTAGGTAGAGGGTCGTTCTACAGGGTCGCAGGCAAGCTGGAGCCTATCTCAGCTGACTACGGGCGAAAGGCGGGGTACACCCTGGACAAGT
>JAPEKM010000002.1:16694395-16704884 GCA_027575975.1 Cathorops multiradiatus
GAGTTGAAGCTGTTCTGTATGGAGGAATGGGCTAAAATTCCTCCAAGCCGGTGTGCAGGACTGATCAACAGTTACCGAAAACGTTTAGTTGCAGTTATTGCTGCACAAGGGGGTCACACCAGATACTGAAAGCAAAGGTTCACATACTTCTGCCTCTCACAGATCTGTAATATTGGATCATTTTGCTCAATAAATAAATGACCAAGTAGAATATTTTTGTCTCATTTGTTTAACTGGGTTCTCTTTATCTACTTCTAGGACTTGTGTGAAAATCTGATGTTTTTGGTCACATTTATGCAGAAATATAGGAAATTCTAAAGGGTTCACAAACTTTCAAGCACCACTGTGGATGAAGGCTGATAAAATGGTGCATGTCAAGAGGTGAAAACATCCACGTGAAGCTTGACTATTCGCATGACCAAGAAAACTTTGCTTCCAGCTGTCATATCTGTGAAGGAAAGCTGATTTAAGACGCACAGCTGTCGCTACCATCCATTTAAATGTTTATCAAACAAGAAATAAACTCGTGATGAAATGTTTGTTCGCTCGCAAACAGAAGTGCGGTGTTTAATAACGGCAGCTCCAGTTGGTTTTATCCGGCTGTGAGTCGGCAGAGTAACCAGACTTAACGCACAATTCTCGTACAAGTCAAAGTTATCAAAATGAAAAACACACCGGTGTTTCTGCGGCTTCATCGTTTGTGCTTTTCTCTGGAGAACTCGCACGCGCTCCTCTCCTGGTGGCCACCATCTTGCCGCTAAACGTGCTTCCACACACTTCCGGATAGATCATGTGACCGCCAGGCACTCAGACTGTACCAATCGATAAGCTGAAACATCCATTCCGTCCAGACTCTCTTTTTATATATATATATAAATTTTATTGTAGACAAACATTACAAACATTTTCTGTTAAAACACATAACAGTCTGCCAGGGGTTATGGCATGGAAAATAAATAAAATGAACAGAAATATTAAAATAAATAAAATTACAGGAATGCGTTGTACAGCACAAAGAGAGAATAAATCTTCACAGCTTTCTTATTAAGAGAACAGGAAATGGACGCTATATAATGATTTACATAAATGGAGAATTCAATAAAGGTCGGCTTTGCATTTTGAAATTTAGACTTGTGTATATAATGTTTTGCTAAAATGATCATGAGGTTTATTAAATAAAACTCAGAGGTGGCATTCCTGTCTTGAGTAACAAAGCCAAAGAGTACATTTTCCCACTTCAACATAAAATCAGGGTAGACAGTATCTATAATATATCTTGATAGTCTAGACCAAAATGTTTTTGTGTAAGGGCATAGCCAAAATAGGTGTTCAGGCGTTTCTCTGTGGGTTTTACAAAAGGTGCAGCTTACATCTATATCTTTTTTCAGTCTTTGTAAATAATGGTTGGATGGGTAGATTCTATGTATTAACTTAAAGGAAATCTCTCTGACTTTATTAGTAACACAGTATTTATGTGGTAGCAGCCACACTTTATCCCAACAAATGTCCTTTACATGACTAGACCAGAATGATAAAGAAGACGGCACAGTGGTGATTTCTTGTTGGAAAAGATGACGGATTGTTTTGTTTGAGTTCTTCTTTGAAAAGCAGCTTCTTCCAACATTAGTCTCAGCAACATCATGCACGACAGGGACATATGACTGGCCCTTAAGGCCTCTAAATAAAGAAATGATGCCCGCAGGGATGGCATCAAAAACAACAGAAAAGTCCTTTGGTGTGACAGGGATACCATATTTAAGGAGAAACTCAGAATAGGAATAAAGATGACCATCTTGATTGAAAAGTTGATTCACCAAGATTATATTGTTGTCAAACCAATACTTTAAAAAAAGTGATCTATTTTTAAATAAGATATGCTTATTGTTCCAAATATAACACCTTTGTGGGCTAAAGTTGTGTTTATAAATCAGTGACCAGGCCAACAGAATTTGTTTATGGTAAGAAGCAAGTTTTACAGGAATTTTATCAATATTGTAGTTACACATTAGGACGAAGTTCAGACCCCCCAAAGAAGAGAAAATGTAATTGGGAATGAAGTTCCATAGTGATGTTGGATGCTTTAGAAAACGTTTAATCCAGTTTATTTTAAATACATTATTTAATGTAGAAAAATTTAGAAAGTTGAGGCCACCCTTAGAGTATTCATTCATTATGACAGTTTTTTTAATAAAGTGAGTACGATTTTTCCAGACAAAGTCATATAAGATTTTGTCTATGGCTTTACATGTTTGTGCATCTACGCTCAAGGAGAGAGCAGCATACGTTAACCTGGAGATCCCTTCTGCTTTGGAAAGTAAAATTCTGCCACTTAAAGATAGATCACGAAGGAGCCATTGATTTAACCTTTTTTTTGTTTTATCAATAATGGGAGAGAAATTAACTGAGCATCTCTGAGTCTCTTGTTTGTTGATAGTGACGCCTAAATAAACTACAGAGTTTTTCACAGGAATATTTGAAATAGAACCAACATCACAGTCCTTGATGGCTAGTAGTTCACACTTTTTTAAATTTAGATGAAGACCAGATGCCCTAGAAAACACATCCATAAAGCTAATGGCTAAAGGGACTTGAGAGCTGTTCTTTAAGAACAGAGTTGTGTCATCAGCTAATTGACTGATGAAGATAGTTTTATCGGCTATGGTGATACCTTGTAAGTTGCTTGATTTAATATAAGTGCACAAGAGTTGGGCAGCAAGTAAAAATAGATATGGTGAAATAGGACACCCTTGGCGGATGCCTCTCTGAACCTCAAATCTCACTGAGGATCCATGTTTAAGTTTTATAGAGCAGTTTGCTCTATTGTAGAGTGTTTTAATAGCATTACAGAAGAAGTTACCAAAACCAAATTTTCTAAGTGAAGCATAGAGAAAGTTGTGCTCAATTGTATCAAATGCCTTACGGAAATCTAGGAAAAAAATAAAGCTATCATCACAAATTAAATGAGAGTAGTCAATAAGATCTAAGATCAGTCTAATGTTGTCAGAGATATGCCTGTTGTGCATAAACCCAGTTTGGGCCTCATCAATAACTGAGGAGAGTACAACTTTAATTCTTTTGGCAAATATGATAGCCAGCAACTTATAGTCGTTGTTCAGCAAACAAATAGGACGCCAGTTGTCAATCAAGAGAATGTCTTTTTGAGGCTTTGGAATAAGTGTTATTAAACCTTGAGTCATGCTCCATGGCAATGTGCCAACTGATAAGCTCTCATTAAAAACTCCTAACAAAAAAGGTGATAATTGTGGACAGAATAATTTATAGAATTCAGACGTAAGGCCATCTGTACCAGGAGATTTGTTGCCCTTTAAATGACTAATACCATTCATAACCTCTGAAAGGGACAAGGGAAGATCACACATGTTTTTTTCTGTTTCATCAAGTTGTGGAATGTCTTGTAACATGTCAAAGAATGTTTGTGCGTTACGGTCAGAGTATTCTGTTTGGTATAGCGTCTTGTAAAAGGTGGAGCAAAATTTAGAAATAATATTTGGGTCATCAGTTACAACATTATCAATTTTAAGTTCAGATACAGTGTTCATATTGGCTCTATACTTCTCCAAGTTAAAGAAATAGGCAGAGTTCTGCTCACCTTCCTCCATCCATCGCCTCCGTGATCTAATGAAGGCACCTTTAGCTTTCCTTTTGTACACTCCATCTAAGTTTTCTTGCAAATTAACCAGCTCTACTTTCTGTTCATCTGTAAGGGTGTCTGGAGATATCTTTGAGAGCACAGCGATTTTGTTTATGATGTTCTGTTCTTCAGCAGCCCTAATCTTGGCAAGGTCACTACCAAACTTCCTAAGATACTTAGAAGACTCATATTTAAATAATTCCCAGTTTAAACCAAAAGAATTATCAAGCTTAGCTTTAGTGTGGAAATGCTCAATTAGTTGCAATATATGAGACTTAACTTCTTCATGCTCAAGAAGACAGTTGTTTAATTTCCAGTAGTTGGCTTTGATGTAGCGCCTATTTGAAGGCAGTAAATTAATAGAAATAGAAATAGCTTTGTGATCACTGAGGGGGCAGGGAAGAATATTAATTGAGATGTCCTGCTCTTTTAAAGAATTTGAGACTAACCAAAAGTCAATACGTGATAACCTTGTATGATCTTTGTTATTCCAGGTGTATATAGCAGTATTAGGGTTTTTTACTCTCCATATGTCGACCAAGTTAAACCTCTCCATGAAAGATTTTAGAAAAGTGTTTCTTGTGCTACAAACACGGGGCCATCTATCTATTTGTGGATTTATAACTACATTGAAATCTCCTCCCATTACTATATGGGAATTGGGGAATTTGGACAACCAGTGTTTAAGTCTGTCATCTATGACCATAAATAGTTGAGTGTTCTCTACATGTGAATTGTACCCATACACATTTATAATAATGAAAGTAACCCTATTGTGATTAATTACTTGAAAAATGTAATGACCATTTGGGTCTGTGTCTGTGTGTGCAATATTACCATTAAATCTGTGTTTTAGTGTTAACACACCTGCAGATCTTTCGTTGCAATGAGAAAACCATAGATCATGTCCCCATTGACTTCTCCAAAAGCTGACGTCCTTAGAAACTGAGTGAGATTCCTGGTAGAAACATAAATCTGTATTTTGCTGTTTTGAAAACAAAAAAAGTGCTTTACGTTTAGTGACATTTCTTAAACCCCTGGCATTTAACGAAAGAATAGATAAAGAAATGATTTGAAAACTAAGTAACTTGATAAATTGTAATATCTGGCACACTGAGCCAACACTGCACTGTTAACATTACTATCACGGAAAAAAAACACATCCTAATATAAATTAGGCAGGCCAAGTGGTCGAACAAGTCTGTAAACCTGCAAGATATGGTTAAGGCAACCTGTAGTTAAAAACTTTCTTAGCTCTTAAGTTTTTGAGGTAGATCTACAAGGTCTAGAGGAAACGTCTTGACCCAAAGGCAACAAGCCACTCATGGACCAGCCTCCTGCAGACTGGGGGTCACATCAGGTATCGGGGAAAAGTTTGTCTTTACCGATGAATGCTCGCCCTCCTACGAAGTAGGCGTTCTTTCCTTCATCACGCGCTTTCTTCACTGCAGGCCACAGGATCGTTCTGGAATCCCTCGCAGACTTTGGCAGATCTTCGGCGAATCTGAGCTTGTGGTCGCGCATGAAGGGATGATCTTTTGCAGCCCTCCAAACATCATCCCTGTATGAACGTAGGGCGAATCGGATGATGATGGCTCTCGGCCTCGTGTCCCCTGGCTTCTTTTTTCCAAGGCGATGTGCGATGTCAATGGCCTCATCAGCTTTGCCTTTCTTCTGGAGGATGGTCTGACATAGTTGTACCACATTTTCCTTCACGTTTTCATTTTGGTTTTCAGGAACGCCGTACAGCTTCAAGTTCCATCTTCTTGAGTATGTCTCCATTTCAGAGATACGTGCTTGGAGCTTAGCCACTACTGATTCTTCTTTTTTGAGTCGCATGTCGACATTGTTTACTTTCTTCTGGGTATCTTTTATTTCACTGAATGCAAAGTCCATTGATTTCTTTAAGCCTTCTATTTTCATAGTGTTGTCATCAATTTTCTTTGAATTCTCGCTCACCAACCTCTCGATGGCGTCAGCACGGTCGTTGATGAGTTTGGACAAAGTTTGGATAACCTTGTTGTCCTGTGTAGATTCCACGTCCGTTCTGTACAGGGCTTTTTTGGCGACTGGAGATTTGGAAGGTGTCACCGGTATGGATGGAAAGTCGTCCGCCATCACTGTTACTGTAGACACGAGGCTGTAATCGTGACAGGATGCTATCAAAGCGTTAGCTTTATCTGGTGAGCCGTCTGTGACGTTGTGTCTTTTCCTTTCACGATTAGACATTTGGTTGCAGCAGGTTAGTCTTTGATAACTAGTTATTAAATTGTTCGTCTGTGTTTACGAGTTACCGTTTCTTTTCTGTTGTTTTTTAAGTTTTGTGCAGGAGCTCAGCAAGGGACGTCTTACTCGGTCGCCATCTTGGAAACCCTTGCGTGTGCAGACGCTTATATAGTAGGCTCGCCTAGCAGTTACGTGACATCGCATCAGGCTCAGAATACTACCCCCTGTATTGGTAAATTTGAAATTAAACTGTGTGGTTGATTTGTTTCTGATATAGTAGTCCAACCACTTGCATTTTCGACATGGGAATTTTCGTGATTTTTTTTAATTATTTTTTTTCCTGATTTTTTCCTCTCATCCTAGCCTACTCGTGCCCCACCGGTTGAGAACCACCGTGTTAAGCTAATAGAGACATACCCCAAGAGAATTGCAGCAAAAGGTGTCTCTACGAAGAATTGACTTTGGGGGTGAATGCCTATGCAAGATAAGTGTTTTTATCTTAATTATTGTTTGTATCACAATAAAACAACAATTTTCACCTTTAAAGTGGTAGGCATGTTGTGTAAATCAAATGGTGCTAACCCTCCAACAATCCATTTTAATTCCAGCTTGTAATGCGACAAAACAGGACAAACACCAAGGGGGATGAATCATCAAAACAGAGAAAAAAAAAAGCACAGACTCGAGGCCTCTGTATAAGGGACAAAAATGTTTAAAATTAGACATTCATAAGAAATTCAGCTGACAGCACAGAAGTGAGGGAATTAATGAGCGATTATTTCCCCTGTGGTCAGTCAAGTGGGGACACGGTGATGAGGCTCGTGTTTTAAATGAGTGACTTTAACCTCAGCTGATGAGACAGGGATGATGCAGACGATGCTATTAATCTAAGTGAGAACATTGTGATCTTTGAATTTGAGGGTAACTTGAAAGTTACAGCTTGACTTCAGATTGAAATGCAAGCAAGACAGGAAACTGTCTACTTTTCAGAATTATGCACAGTACAAAACGTCAATGGTTGTCCA
The DNA here is from genome assembly GCA_027575975.1 of Cathorops multiradiatus. Lineage (NCBI taxonomy): Eukaryota > Metazoa > Chordata > Actinopteri > Siluriformes > Ariidae > Cathorops > Cathorops multiradiatus. Next base: position 16,701,299 of record JAPEKM010000002.1, read on the forward strand.
TGTACAGTGTCAGATTGGCTGTATGGGAGCACCTTTCTGCTCAGTGATGAGGTGTTGGACGATGACATCAGTCATGCTATCTCTGTAGGCGTAGCGGTCCTTATAGAGACCGTGCACTGTGCTGAAAATCAGCTGGAAGAATGCTATAGTGCCATCCTGACAACCCACCACCTGGAAATCAGAAAAGCAAAAAAGTATCTGGAAGTTACAAGCAAAAATAAGACTGACCTCATAAATATTTAACAGTTATTCCCCAAAGTCGATTCGTACATGAGCTGATAGTTGACGAGGCACGGAGCACCGAGTTGGCTATAAGCCATGTATGACGAGATTGAGTGGAAGAGTTGTTTTATTCTCTCCACATTCACTGGATTTTGAGAAACAGAGCATTTTTATGTTTTGCAAATTTAATAAATAAAAACTTTATCCAAAACATCCCACAAAATAATTTCCACTTAGAACTCGTGTTGTCGTCAAGTCATTAAACCTCGCGTCTGAGTCCAGTCTCGAGTCCCCAGTGTTCAAGCTGGAGTCATTCAAGAAAATTTTGAGTTGAGTCCACTATTGATCTAAGTCGAGTCGGAGTCCAAGACTCCAACCGCACCATTTGACGGGGGCTGTTTTAGCGCCATTAAAATTAGTTTGTTTCCTAAACATGACATATGAACAGGTGAATGTGCTCCTCTTTGTCAGGGAGTGTGAAGTATTCTGTCAGAGATGGTTGGGAGACGGATGTAAGTGCAGAAGATGTGCTTATTAATACAAGTGAAGACAAACAATCCAGAACGGCAGGCAAAATCGTAAAACAGGTAACAGGTCGAGCGAGGCACAAACAGGCTATCGTAGACTCAGCAGAACCAAAGACGAGAAACAGGAAATCAGAGATCAGGAAACCAAACAAGGAAATAAGGCTCGATAATGTGTCAGTAGTGCAACTCAATACTTCGCAAAGTAAGTGTGTTTTCACAGTTTTTATATAGGAACGCAGATTGCACCTTAATCCTGTGCAGGTGCAAGTCGTTTACAGTATGCAAGAGAGTCCGCTTGGTGTGCGCGCTGTCCGGAGCGTACCCGAGAGTCGATCTGATGCATGTGCCAAAGTGCACAGTTGTGACACTCTTGCATAAATTAATACAAAAATTATTGTAGATATAAATATCTTATGACAAATTATTATGGCATGTTACCAAAAAAAAGGAAAAAATCCAAGTCCTTGTCTCCAATTGACGAGTCCAAATGCAGTTAATGCACGAGTCCGAGTCATCAGTGCTCAAGTCCAAGTCGAGTCACGTGTCCTTAAAATTAGGGCACGAGTCGGACTCGAGTACTACAAGCCTGCTTAGAATGTAAACAAACCGGTGAAATTACAGTAGCAATTTGTGAAAAATGCTATAATCATAATAATTCTTGAAAAATAAAAAAATACGTTCTTACCATCAAATACTTTCATTCCATAATTTGTGGCTTTTCTTATTTTTATTTTTGGGGTTGTGTTTGAGTAATTTTTATTTCGTCCTTGGTTGGTTCAGCAACACGCTCCGCCATTTTGTTTTGCTCTACTCGTGGTATATGAGCTGATTGGCTACTGTACTGCTAGGCTATTAGAGTGCGCGATTGCGCATATCCAGTGAACGTGGATAAAATAATAACTCCTATAATGGTAAGTTATAAGCACAATTTCAGCACAAATCAACATCATATTAACAGGAAATGTGATATTTTCTTGGATATAGAAGCTGAGCTGATTTTTACATCCTCATTACCATTTTGGTCCTCACAAGATGCCAGTCTATCTCAGAAATTAAAATGATTGACTAAAATGCAAATCACTTTCTCTATTGCGTGCTCTCTCGCTCACACACACACACATCACAGTTTCTAAAACAAGCTCTGCCACGCATGCATTTGCATTTTAACTCTGCCTTTCTGGCTAACCCTATAACTTCTCAAAAGTGTCAGGTTTCATTCCAAATACATTGATCACCAGAAAATAAATCACTGCGCTGTTTAAATCCCAAGTCTTACCACGTAGTTGGAGTCTGGTTTGACCCTGCAGGTCCAGACCCAGGAGTTCTGCTCTCCGATGGTCCCGAGACGCACGCCGTCTTTAGTGTAGAGGGATACCTGCTTGTCTGAGCCTCCCATCACGATGTATTCACCTTTCGAGAAATAGCTCACGCAGCAGGGGTCAAAGTTCAACTGTCTGTCCTTCCCGATCTGATAAAAATAAAAACACAGACAAGCACAATGTCAAGCCCCAAGCCAGAGCAGTTATATAAAGTGAGTGGGCATGCTGTAAAAATATACAATCTATAAAAAAGTGGGTATCAGAATCAGGATTCTGCTTAAAAATAGTTCAGGATCTGATGTGAACCACACCTACAAACTGCAAATGAGTTTCCTCTGGCTGCATTCATGATCATGAAGCGAGTACAGAAATAACACACGTACGGCTTTTGGTGTGTGGGTGTGGCAGATATATTGAAGGAATCGTCATAGACGGTAACCCGGGGGGGGCAGCTTTGTTGCAAAATGTTACGTTAATAAGACATGAGGCCAAGACATCCAATCACATCAGCTGCTTTCACTGTGCTGGTCGACTTTACAAGCAAGATGGTTTCTGTCTTCTCCTGTGTTTTTGTGAGTGTTCGTAAGTGAGCCTCTATAGCGCGAGTCGTCAAATGAAAGATCACATTTAAAAAATAAAATAAATAAATAAATGCTGTAGCAGAGCTGACAAATGTATGACAAGAGTGCTCAGAGAGCACAAGATCACCCGCTGGCAACTGGGCCATAACTCTGGTAAAATGCGACTGAATTGAACAAAATTGCAATATGCGTATTACCAACATATAACAAAGAATCTTGTCAAGTTTCGTGAAATTCCTCCAAAAATTCTGAGAGGAGTTGATTTTAGAAAGTGAGTACCCTTCCAGGGACAAATGGACAGACAGACGGACGGACATCGCCACGACCTAATCCCCCTTTGAGCCTTTCAGCCAGCAGGGGATTTAAAAAAAAAAAAAACTGTCTGTTTGTTCAGAGACTCTAATCATGAAGCAGCACGGTCCTCTGTTTAACCAATCACGTGCATTTATGTAAATTAGTTAGCTGAAGACAGCCCATCAGTCCAGAGACTAGCTACGAGGCTTGAGATATCATGCTGCATTCAACTTAACCGGGAAGTAACAAATACGTCATTTTTGAGCTACAAAGTGGACAAAAAAGGGATGTGTTCGAACTTTGACAGCAACAATCCAACCAAATAACCCTCGTGAGTGATGTATGATGGACGATTTTCCTCCCAGAAACAGTGAATTGGATAGTCAGTAGCTACGTTTACACTGACCCTAATCCATTAATAATTGGATTAAAATGAAATTTCTTCATGGAAACAGTTCGATCATCATAAAAAAAAAAAGGTACCCACTGCCGTTTGGCAAGACACGCTGCAATACAAATGCAAGTGAGGAGTCAAACTCTTGCGGTTATCAGAGGACTAGCCCTAGCTATGGACCTTGTGCACCAACGTCATAGGTCAGAGGTCAAGTTTGCCTATCCGCCATATTGAGTATCCAGCCGCAGC
>JAPEKM010000002.1:20028295-20039380 GCA_027575975.1 Cathorops multiradiatus
TTTTTCAAAAGTGTGTTGTAGCTAAATGACTCGATGATGATTTAAGAAGCTGAGTTGTTTGTGTGTGATTGGGTGATGAAGCATTACATCACTGGTCAGAATAACCTTAATTAAGCAGAATGAAGGCAAATCTTAAGGATTTAACTCTCTACAACAAGTAACAATTAGAACAGCCTGTGCCAGTTTCAAGCATGCCAAATAAATATCTCTATCAATGCCCTCTTAGATCCTGAAAGGATCTGATGCATGCTTGATCACCCTGGACTTTACTTTTCTTTAAATTTGAGGTCTTGCAATGGTAGATATTCACAAGTTGTGCCAGTGCACATGCCATAAGTGATTGTGATGAGAAAGCTAATACAAAGATACTATGTGAAATGAGAAGGGATCCTCTAAGGACTTCTTGATTGCTGAATTGCTCCTGTCAAAAGTGAGATTAGATGAGGTCCCCTAAGGACTTCATGATTGCTGTATTGCTACTTTCTTTTCAGGTGAGATGAGAAGAGGTAGGGATGGTGGAGGACATTTTTCAGACAACTTGTGTATATCCACTGTGGCTGGGAGTCGGTGAAGACAGTTGTTCTTGATCAGGCTGCGCACTACTACTCAATCATTTGGAAGAAATGGATGAGTAGGTTTTTCTGTACATGTCTGAACTCATTGGGTTGTAACATCCAGAGAGATTAAGGGCCCATCCACATGAGTATGTTTTTGTCGAATCCGCATAAATACTTTATCGTTTTGGCCTCGTGTCCAGACAGATCTGGCTTTTTTGAGGTGTGAAACTGGTATTTTTGAAAACGGGTCCCATAGTGGGAAAATCCTAAAACACCTGATAGCCCAGAGTCGTCTGGATGGCGAAGCAGATTTTTTTTCAGAAACGGTGACATTTCAGCCCCGCGCCTCTAACCTTTCATTTCCAGTGAATCGAAACAACAGCGTGTGTTTGGAGATTTTTTTCAAAACGACAGCATATTGAGTGAGGCCACATACTTGTGTGGACGGGCCCTGAAACACCTGATTCAAAATCTGAGGAACAGTGACTTCAGTGCCTGTGTCATCCCTCAGGTCATACTCAGAGAAAACAACAAAAGCATAAGTTATCTGGTGTGCACAGAACAGTACGGCCTTGTGCAAAAGAGATGGAACAATTGAACTCAGTCAAAATATCACAACCTAATAGATTTAAAGGGGAACTAGATATCATAATAAAGCAATGAGCACTTAACATAAGTTGACTAAAGTGATGTCTAATTTATAATGCTTTTGTGGTGTTCATTCTTTTATTTATTTATTTATTTTTCTGAATATCAAGCACAATAACTGTTAATGCAGCATTCTAAAGAGAAATCTAGTAGTCACTAGAATTTTTTCATCTTCACATTGTTGTTCATCTGTCATATTGACTATGACCACTTTGTCATCCTTGGGCTGAGAGGCTGGCCTGTGAGTCCTCAGGTGGCTGATTAGGCCAATCCAGGCCTGAAAATCCCACTGGATAGGATGAAGCGGAGCAGGCAATTTTTAGGGCACCTTTTCTAGCCCCTTCCTCAGACTACTGAGGTGAGCAGTGCTGTCCTGAATAGGGCTGCTCAGACACCCAGACAACTGCTGGTTTCCCCATCTGCTTCAGTTCTGAGAGAAAATGACCATATAGCCTGGGCTGCCCTCGTGTAGGTCTGCAGCTATGGCTTCCAGTGTACCCATACCTGCTGCTTCGTCGCTCGCCCATCACCACAGGACTTAAAGGATGACAAAATGACTTGCACAGTGAACTGGTTTATAGTGTGGAGGAGTTGCACACATCATCATGTGTGTTCCACGACACATTGCTGGCCTTCACCTTTCTGCCCATTGAACCTGTCTTGTGGTTTCCTCCATGCAGTCCATCAAGAGTCCAGACTTCACATGCTTGGGTAGGCATTTACTTCACATGCTTGGGTAGGCATTTACTAAAAAGCCGTTTACTTTTTTCTTCACATTAGAAGCTCTTCTATAACAAGACTGTATTTTAATTTTAGGAGAACTGTTCAATCTGACAATTTGAGCTCATGAGAGCCAATGATGGAATAGAAGAATGTTGATTTTTTTTCCCTGAACAAGAGAACTTAAGCAAACCGATTATTTTCTGAAGTTAGTATTTTTTATGTTTATTTTTTTAAGAAAAGATTACAACTTCAAATACCATACCAAGACTCAAGTCTTGTGACTCATCTCGTCAATGGTTATGTCATTGAGGGCAACTGCAATAGAAATTCTCAAAATATGAGCATTTTCATGAAACAAGTTATTCAAAAAGACTGTTATAAAAAGCATAGTGAAATGCCTACTGTCTGAAGTCTGCTTGGTCCACGCAGTTTTGAACATGTAAAGAAAACAGTACAGGATTTATTCTGATGTTAACACTTGTCACTTGACAGAGATCAGAAGAAGATTGAAATTTATTCTTAACTGTTCAAACATTGCAGCTTGTTTAAAGTGGACAGTGTTTATATTTTTTTTCAGGAGGGAGAGTCCGCTCAGAGTCTGTCAGTAATGGCATGGAGAGCACAAGCTCAAAATAGCATTCAAACATGGCCACCACAAACTACAATTCACAAGAACCATAGCACCCTCTGTCTCCAGCTTATTGAATGTACCCGTTTCTCATTATCATCATTATGAACAACCCTATTTAAACACCACTCTCTCTCACTGCGACGTATGGTTCAGTGTTTCCTTCTTGTCATGACCAAGCCATTTACTTTCTGCCTGCTTTCTAGTATTCAACCTTTGTTTATGTTCATCTCAACCATGTCTCTTAGTCTCGTCTACATAATCCAGTTTGCCGATCGACCAACCTCCGCCCATTTCTTTGACTATGCTTCTTGTCTACTGTTTTGGCTCTGTCTACAGTTTGCTTCTCCTGCTCTCCCCTCCCCTTTTCACCAAGGTCTACATCCAGAAGTGTTGAGTGAGCTGGCATGTTGAGATGAACACTTAACTCGAGACTCTCATTGATCTAGCTATCCGATTGGATCATCTGATCAGCAGTAGACCAGTTTTATAAAATGCTGCCATGCTGCCTCCAGCCACTAATGCATCCACGCCCATGGAGGGATCTCAGGCTCATCTGAAGCATTCAGAAAGAGAGAGAAGAAAACACAAGGGTTTGTGTTTCTACTGTGGTGATCCTTACCATCTTATTTCTAAATGCCCTGTTCATTTGCCTTGTGGCAATTCTAAATGTCTTGCTGAAGCATTGATCAGCCCGGTGAGTCCCCTGTCACCTCATAAGACTCAGTCTTTTAAAATACCAGTCATATTGAAGCTGCCAACATCAACACAGGTGCTCTCTGTGTTTACTGACTCAGGAGCAGAGGGGAATTTCATCAACATCTCAATCACCCAGAAATTCAACTTGTCCATGAACATGTTGCAGAGACCACTCAGCCTCAAGACCATTGATGGAGATCCCATAGGGGACAGACTTGTCACCACTCATACTACCACTCTCCAAATTTAGATGGGAGCTCTTCACTTAGAACTTCTTTCGCTGTATGTCACACCAGCGACACACCATGACACCATCTTAGGCTATCCCTGGCTTCAATTACATGATCCACTGATATCCTAGCAGCATAAAAACATTCTTCAATGGTCATCAATCTGTTTTCAAAACTATCTGCTTCATCCCCAACTAACCCCCTCTACGTCAGTGGAAAGTCCACAGCCCGACTCACTCGACAATGTTCCTGAATGTCATATGGACCTAAAGGAAGTATTCAGCAAGGGTAAGGCATGTGGCCTACTTCCTCACCACCCATGTGACTGTGCAGTTGATCTCCTCCCAGATACCACTCCTCCATTTAACTGTATTTTATCCACTTTCCCAGACTGAGCAAGGAGCCATGGAAGAATATGTACAAGAAGCCTTGAACCAGGGGTACATTCAACCTTCCACCTCATCTGCATCTGCTGGCTTTTTCTTCATGGAGAAGGGAGGAGGTCTTCATCTGTGCATTGACTGATTATAGGATTCTCATCCAAATCACAGTGAAATACCTCTACCCTCTTCCACTTGTACCTTCGGCCCTTGAGAAACTACATTCCACTTGAACTTTCTCCAAACTGGACTTACATAGTGCATATGACCTGATCAGAATCAGAGAGGGGGATGAATAGAAGATGGCCTCCAGTACCACTGCTGGCCATTTTGAATACCAGGTAATGCCTTAGGGCCTTTCTTTGGCAGAAAGTGTATTTCAGTGCCTGATCAATGATGTTCTCAGAGACATGTTGGGGAAGTACGTCATTGCCTACATCAACATCTGAATTTACTCCCCTGATGATGAAAGCCACCAAAAACGCATCAGATCAGTACTCTCCCACCTCCTGAAAAATCAACTGTACGAAAAAGCTGAGAAGTGTGAATTTCATATACACCAGATCTTATTTCTGGGATATGTTATTAGCACTGAGGGAGTCAGCATGGACAAATCTAAAGTCTTGGCCATCACATCTTGGCCTGCTTCTGCTTCAGTTAAGGAACTATGGCAGTTTCTGGGCTTCACCAATTTTTACCGGTGCTTCATTAGGGGCTTTAGCACCATTGTCGCACCCCTGACCTCTCTCCTAAAGAATGGGCCTTGATGCCTCCAGTGGAATCCAGCAGCCAAGGAGGCCTTCAAAAAAACTCAAGGTCACTTTCACCACAGCTACCATACTTTGACATTCTGATGCCACTAAGCCTTTTGTAGTGGAAGTAGATGAATCAGAGACTTGAGTAGGGGGAGTGCTCTCTCAACGATTCACTCCATGGCTTTCTTCTCTAAGTAGCTCACATCTGCAGAGAGGAACTATGACATCAGCAATAGAAAACTACAAGCCATTAAGTTAGCCCTCGAAGAATGGAGACACTGGCTGGAGGGAGCCACACACCCCTTTGTAATCCTAACTGATCACAAGAATCTTGAATATCCCAAGAAAGCAAAGTGTGGGGGGACGCTGTGACATGCGGACAGAATAGACGTATTTTTCTGATCTCCTTGTAGCACACCGAATTATACTAATTAAAAGTGCATTTTTGCAAGCGAGACTCTCATTTTTTGTCTTAAAGGCTTCAGCTTGTGTTCATCCTTGAGTTTGCCGAAAGTGCAACACGAATATGTCGACTAAAACTTCATGAGGCAGAAAAGCGGCTACTCGCTTGCTAAAAGAAACCGGTAATACTCGGGATCAAGCTAGCATGAAACCTTTGGGCATGTCGTCAGCCGGGGATGAAGATGAGCTTTCACTTATTTGGCAGAAAATGTCAAACAAGCTGCTGCAGTCCTTTAATGACAGGTTTGACAAGTTTGAGCTGAGTTTCCAGAATCTTTTGTCCACCCAGAAAGCACTCACAGAGAGCCGTCAATGAAAACCAGACTGTGGACCATGAACAGTGCATCCATGCAGTGGAAACTTCAGTTGCCGAGCTGCAGCAGGAAAATAAAAAGCTCCGGGCCAAGCTTTTGGACCTGGAGGGGAGATCCAGGCACAGCAACATAAAGATTGTCTGCGTTCCTGAAGGCGAAGAGAAAGGGAGGCCCACCGAGTTTGTTTCCAATTTAATTCCCAAGCTGCTGGGAGACGACATCTTTAACAAGCCGGTAGTCATCGATCAGGTGCACCACACCCAACAGCCCAAACCACCAGAGGGCTCCAGACCCTGTACAATAATTGCATGGATACACCTCACACAGGATAAAGGAAAGATTCTGCTGCTTGGGAGAGAGAGGTTGATGGATTATGGAGGTCAGCGTATTTTGATCTTTACTAACTTACCTGCGGAGGTGATGGAGCAACAGCGGAGCTTCCATGAGGTGCTTCAGCTGCTCAGGAAGAAGGAGATTTGCCACTCGCTGCATTTCCCGGCCAGGCTCCATGTTCATTACCAGGATCAAGTGAAGGTATTCAGCAACCCGGCAGAAGCTAAGAACTTTGTTGACCAAAAACTTTGAAGGGCTATATTTTGATCATGCAGAGAGTCTAAACGTATACGAAGTGAACTTTAATTGTGGCATTTTTTTCTTTGTATGCTTAATCTGTTCTGTAATGTGCATGCCGCTGAGGGGCTGTGAGTTGGAGGTGTTTTTCTCCGGTGTTGTTTTTTTCTTCACCTGGTGGTCCCTGGTGTGGATGAGGGTAACTTTGCTTCGTTTGGGGAAGCACTGGTTGGGCGTTCTGTTCACGTATTTGTTAACTGTTTACTTGATTTTGTTTGTTGGTTGGTTGGTTGCTGGCTGCCAAACTTAATGTTGACTTCATATTTCATTACAATGATGTTACTTTTTGTTGTTTATTGTTTAATCTTGTCGCTCCCTCATGGTATCACAAATGAATAACGTGCTTAATTCTATATCCTTGGTTTCTTGGAACGTCCATGGTTTACGCCACCCGATAAAGCGAGGTAAAGTTTTTGCACACTTGAAGTCACTGAAATCTGACATAATATTCTTGCAGGAAATGCATGTTATAGCCACTCAGCATAGAAAACTCAGAGCTAAATGGATTTCACAGGTCTACCAGTCTCCTTTTACATCCAAGGCTAGAGGCGTTGCCATTCTTTTCCACAAATCTGTTCCCTTCCGTTTTCACTCTTCCATAACTGATCCAAATGGCAGGTTTATAATTCTATATGGTCATATCAATTTATTTCCCATTATACTAGTAAATATTTACAGACCAAACACAGACGACCCAGCTTTTTTTCGCAAAGTGTTTGATCTGATCCCGGATTATGATTCAAGTCATATACTGATTGCGCATGACTTCAATTGTTATCTGGATCCATATCTGGATAGATTCTCCTCTGCTCCCCCACCCAGAATCCTTGCTGTACAAACTGTTAACAATTTGATGAAGTCTAAGAAGGTGGTGGATATTTGGAGATTACAACACCCATCTGATCGCGATTATTCTTTCTACTCTCATGTACACAGATCATACACATGAATTGATCACTTCTTAGTGGATTCTAGATTAATCTCAAATATTGACCACACTAAATACCATAGCATAATAATATCAGACCACAGTCCGGTCACCCTTAAACTTCAACTGTCTCTTCCTAGGCAGGCCTACAGTTGGCGATTTAACCCTTTTTTGCTCACAGATCAGGCATTTAAGGAATACATCACATCGCACATTTTGCAGTTCCTTGAGATCAATGACAATGGGGAGGTCAATGATTCAATACTGTGGGAGACACTCAAAGTATATATTAGGGGTCAAATTATTTCTTATGAAGCAACATTGAAAAGGACTAAGTGAGGCAGGTTGGACATGATTGAGAAGGAACTACTAGCTGCAGAGCAAGTTTATAAAACCTCTTTGCTTCAAACGGATTATAATAACATCCTTAAGTTAAAATATGAATACAACTCCATTCTAGGGGAACAGATTGGCAACACACTTCTAAAACTTAAACAGAGACATTTTGAGCTTGGTGACAAACCACAGAAGTTATTGGCTAGGCAGTTAAAGGGAGAACAAGCAAAACGAGCCATCTATAAAATTAAATCTAAATCTGGTCAGATGCTGGCTGACTGACTTAAAGGATATCAACAAACAATTTAGTGAATTCTACTCTGAAATTTACACTTCTAAATCAACAGCCACACAGAAAGACTTTGACCAGTTTTTTGATTCGCTTCAGCTCCCACAGCTGGATGAAGTTTTCAGGGAAAAGTTAGACTTGGATTTTACACAGTTGGAGTTATAGGAGGCCATCAAAGCATTTCCTACTGGAAAGGCAGCCGGACCAGATGGGTTTGGGCCTGAGTTTTACAAAGCCTTCTAGGATCTCCTTGCTCCTATTCTGCTCTGAATGATTCAAGATACATTTAAAAACAAGAGGCTCCCATCCTCTTAGTGAAGCAAATATTTGTTTTATTAAAAAGAAGATAAAGATGAAACAGACCCTGGCAGTTATAGGCCCATTGCTCTCCTAAACTATGACTTGAAAATAATCACAAAAGTATTCGCAAACCGCTTGGGCAAGCATATAGCTAGTATCATTCACCCAGACCAAACTGGTTTTATCCCAGGCAGGTACTCCTTCTGTAATGTCTGCAAAATTCTCGATATTTTATATGCCACTTACGGCAAGGATGACTGAGCTGCCATATTATCCTTAGATGCTCATAAAGCTTTCGATATGATAGAGTGGCCCTACTTAATTATGACATTAAGGAGGTTTGGATTTGGCGACATATTCATAGAATGGGTTAAATTATTATACACAGATCCAAAATCCTTCATTCTCACAAATGGGGATAAATCCAGCCCATTTTCCTTGCAATATGGCATTCGTCAGGGGGAACCACCGTCTCCCTTGCTGTTTGACATCACATTGGAGCCGTTGGCACTTGGCATTAGGGGTCATCCGGACATTAAAGGCATCAAGTTGGGCAACCCCAGAAAAGCAATACAAACCCAGAAAAGCAATACAAAATACAAGGTTTGGTTGGGTCAGACAAGGGTACAGAGTATATACTTCACAGTCTGTTACCGAGAGTCCTTCTTTGTATGTGCTGTCCTTGCACTCTTATCAGGAACAGGTGCATGGTAATTAGTCCTATGGGCACTGTGCACATGCCAGCGTGTGTAGACGTGACAGATGTAACCAGACAACTGTCTGACATATCAAGTTTGATATTTGATCATAATTATATCGTAATGATCAAAACTGAAAGCACTGGCTTACTGCTGCCCACCAGGCACCAGCAGAGGCACATGATAATAAATATGGTGTTTCTGGCATAAATATGTATTTATAACTGTAATGCGTATTTCATGATTGGTATCACTGTCACAAAAAACAATGCAGCAGTTTACTGACAAAATACACTACATGATTTGATGGTTCATATACTATAATAGTAGCATTATTCTACTGAGGATGATTTGTGCCCTTGCAAATATTTTGCTCATCAAGAGCACTGCTGTCGGGCAGTCCCTAAATATATATTTCTTATATGCACTAGGCCACTGTGCTCCATTTTTCTAGTGCTCTAGAAATTTTGAAACTTGCACATATAAAGCTTATTAAATGCTTGCATAACAGTTATTCAATAGCACAGCACTGAACAAACATTTATTTGCCAATTAAACTGGTCTGGCTTACCTTAAGATCACACTGAACTGGTCCAAGAGAGAACCAAGCTCCAGTCCCCGAAGTATGCCACCATTGCCAACTACAACGCATCGACGGCAATCACGCCCTCCAGTATCCTCTGACAAGGAAATGGGTATGAGATCCAGGACTTCTTTTAGCTTGTGTTGCAGATTCCGAAATCCAAAGGGTGGTGGATACTCAAACATATGTTCTGTTAAGTTGCTGTTTTTTTGTAAGAAGGGCTCAGCCACAGGCACGGAAGTATAATACATGCTCTCAATCTTCCTTCTTGTAAAAGATGGTCTGCATTCTTGGGACAACACACTTCTGACAAACGAATGGACACGCTAAAAAAACACACACGAAAAATACAAGTTGCATATTTCCAGTAAAACACTTGTGTCCACATAAATGCACACACATTATATAACGTGTGTGTACACATAAAAATACACACCAAGAACATGTTGAAAATGGCTACTGGAAAAGGAGCAAGGCACCAAAGACACAGTTGATCTAGTGGTGCTGGAGAAGTTATTACCTACTGGAGGGGATGGCAGAATGGGACCGGTGTCATCGTCAGACACCACTAGTAGTAGTGAAACTGGCTGGTGACCATTTGGTAGCATATCCCAGGGCAGATGAACCCCCATTTCTCCCCACCCTTCCCCTGTCCCTACACCAGGAAAACCAGGACCTTTCTCCCCACACAAGCTCACCCCTCCCTCTTCAGTCCAGTTACCATCTATTACACTGTTATGCAAAGGTTGAGTACAAGTCAGTTTGAGCAAAGCAGCACCTGACAAAAATAGAAAAGAAGAAGTGTGCATGCATGCCAAACACAATATGCAGAATGTGTAACATTCAAGAGAGACAGTATCAGATGGTGTAAGAATAAGCATGTTTTTACGCAAGAATAAAACTGAATAAAATTTGATCCAAATGTTGCTGTGACTACATTAATTTCATTCAGGACTGATGTACCTATGTTGTGCGTTTGTATGTTTAACGTGGTGTGGATGATGGAAAATAAACTGGTTTAAAAAAAAAAAAAAAAGGTCAAGGTTCTTAAATTCAAGGACTGTCGTCCAAATTAATGGTAATGAGAAAAGGCTGTTAATTTGTATGGTCTCTACATAAATTTAAGGACCACAGATTGGCCTAGTGGTTAGCATGTCCGTCTCTCAACCAGGAGAATGAGAGATCTACTTGCCGTTGGGTCATACCAAAGATCATCATAAAGTGTACCCTACTACCATTTGGCAAGGCACGCTGCAGTACTGATGTAAAAAGGGAGTCAAACTCTACCTGAGGACCAGCCTCCCCACTGTAACTCTAGTTAGGCCAAAAAAAAAAAAAAGTGTTTCTCCGGTAACCCGACCGACAGAATTTCCATGTCGAAATTGCCGAACGTAAGGTTATTACAAATTTCCCTCGATATTTTAGTGTAAGCGGCGTTAGTTTGTCATAATTATTTGTTTCAATGCATTAAAGTTGTGAAAGAAACGATAAAGTAAAATGCTTCGCCACTTCTATCAGCAAATGGAAGTATAAACACGGAAGCAGCAGAGCTCGCGCAGCTCACATAACCAGGGTTGCCGGATTGGGCGGTTTCCCGCTCAATTGAGCGGTTTTAAGTGTATTTTGGCCGGTTTTGAACATATTTTGGGCTGAAAAATGTCAGCAGTATTCGGCAGCACTGATCATAACTCAAACTCTCGTGATATTTTTTATTCGTTTAAAGATTTAAAACACTTTTATTATGATGTGTGGTATCAGGGGTGTCAGAAGCATTTTTAATGTGTGTGTGGCGGGGGGTTCTCACCCAGAAAATGTTTAATTAATTACATGCCGTTTCCTGCGTTCTGCTGTATTTTAACAGGTTGTTAAACACCTAATTTTACCTACAAAAGTCACTTAATTCAATGACTATTTTAGAGACTCAA
>JAPEKM010000002.1:20510882-20524045 GCA_027575975.1 Cathorops multiradiatus
CTGTGCTGTGAAAGTTTGAAAGAAATCAAATAAGAATTGCAAGTTTTAGAGCATTTACAAGCAAGTGTCTGCGGACGTGGCGGCGGACGCGCAACCGACGCAAATCCATAGTATCTCCCTACGTCGTACAGGGGATACAATAGTCCACTTATTCTACGTGGTCGTTGTACTTGTTGCTTATAACCATAGTACTGTAGTATTTTGTTGCCATTTCAGGTATAATATAAAATGGTGTCAGTTTAGCAGATTGAATACTTAATTATTGGTCTATTTGTTAACGCCCATGCACATCACCTGTAGACCAAATCTTAATTTGTATGGCTAGAGCAAAAGATGTTTAATAATAATAACAATAATAATAACCCTACCCCCATTCACTCTGTATGTATGTAACACCTTGATGCATCATTATAAAGATAGATTTGAAATGCCTGAGCTGATTTCCTATTCATGCCAACATCTTGGAAGTTTGTGCTTCTTAGGGTGCTTTCAGAAAGGCATCATTTGCTCCATCTGAATAAAACCCTGGTGCATATTCCCCATTTGTGTGGTGTGTATAGGCAGGTGAACTCTGAAATCACATTTGGGTGTGAACCAAAAGGATTAGTCCAAGAGTGTCTTAGTGAGGAGATCTCAGCTTGGTTCTAAGATAACTCCAACAGTCAGAATGCGATTAGACTTCCAGTGGGGAAACATTTTTTTTTTGGTATGTTTTTGCAGAGCTGCTAAATTAAGCTGTGAGGTGCAAACTAAGCCAAAGTACAGAGTTGAAGCACTGTAGAAATGCCATGTGTTCTGAATAGCTGGACTGATGAACAAAAAGAGAAATTAAATGCTGGATGGGCTTCGTAAAATGTTTCATTAATAATTTACTAAGTGCAAACTCCATGTCTGGGAAGGTTCTTAGTCATCCAGGTCATCGTAAACCGTAGGTGCTAAAGAAGTCTACTGGACTTGCTTGAAATTTTTGAAGACATTTCACCTCTCATCCAAAACCTTCTTCAGTTCGGTCTGACTAGTGTTCCATGTTCTTCATTCCTGAGAGATATTTGTGAGTTCTGTATGCACTTGGTAAAGGCTTGCTTTTCTGTGCATTTTTGACGAGGGAATGAAAGAGTTTTATGTGCATGTTTTCAGCTGTATGTGCAGCTCAGCCAAAGTATTTTCTTAATTTTGGTGGATTTAATTGTGTGCAGCATGAAAACAAGCAGCAAATGCATCACTTTTGGTCGGATTCGGACTTGAATAGACTAATAGGCGTAAAATTGCCCTTAGAAGCTATTACCATTCCAATTTCCTGTGAAAGTCAGGTCTCTGATAACTTTCCACAATGGCATCCAGTTCCATTAAATACTGGTACAACATATTGCCAAACCACTTCGTCGCTAATTTCATTCTATATTTATACATGTAACAGTGCATTACAAACATACTTCACCAGCAATCTTAAGATATATAGTGAGAAATCCATAAAGACAAAAGCTCACCCTCCGTCCTGCTTCGTTGTTATGGAGATTCATCAAGAGGCGTGCGTTCTCCATGGAAGTTTTCTCATAGGTCTTTTCTCGTTCACGGGCATCCACAAACTCCTTGCTGAAGCGGTAGCCATAGATGAGATTGTCTCCACAACCTCCCCAGAGCCAGTCTCGGGGAAGATCTTTGGGTCGAGCCGCCCTGCTGCAGCCACAGCTCGACAATTCGCCCTCCCTGCATGCTCGGCTCACTGCGTTCACAACACCTGCTGCACTGATTGCATAAGTAAATGCTGCCTCGCGACTTCCTGCACAAATTGGAAAAATTATGATCAGAGGAGAAATATAAGCTTGTCATCGAGTACTTTAGACAAACTCGCCAATGCAGTGATGCTTAGCATGATGCATTTATTCTTTAAGTTCATAATAGAAACAAACTTTTGGGTTTGTATTCAAGACCCAATTATATGGTCATACTACAGTATTTCTTTACAGTTTTATCTAATCATTAGATTGAGAAGTCACTAAAAGAGATATTTTGTACATTTGAATGAATATAACTGTCAGTCATCAGTATCAGTCAAAACTTTGGACACACCGACTCATTCATAGTTTTTTCTGCATTTTGACTATTTTGTACATTATAGAACAATACTGAAGACATCAAAACTATGAAATAACACATGGAACATGAATGGAGTTAAGTGTTAAATGTATCATATGTTAGCATCTTAATAAAAAGTAGCCAGCGTTTACCTTAATGACACTTTGCACACTATTGGCATTATCTTAACCAGCTTCATGAGGTAGTCACCTGGAATGTTTTTCAATTAACAGGCATGTCTCATCAAAAGTTAATTAGTGCAATTTCTTGCCTTCTTAATTCATTTGAGATCAAGCAGTAAATGAGAATATAGTAAATAGCCCTATTCCACAACTGTAGTAATCCATATTATGTCACGAACCACTCAACTAAGTAAAGGAGAAACATCATCCATCATTACTTTAAGATAGGAAGTGTCTTAATTAATAAAAGTCATCAAATTAGAAGGTGTGCCCAAATTTTTGACTGGTACTGTGTTTATACAGAATATATAAAATTTAATTCCCAAAGGACACAAAGTTGATTCAGAAATATGACAATGCCCCCTACTGGTGGATAGACTTTCCAGGAATTCAGCAGCTGAAGCCATTTGAAAGGGCCCTCAGTTTGCACACAACCGTTCAAAGGCAATTTTCATATTACACCTGAGGGATATCCAAAAGACCACAGACTTTCCAGCATATACTGTATGTGAAGTTGACTATTCCCATCAGCGAGACTCCATTACTTCAGAAGACCTCATCATAGCCTATTAAAAGCTGTAGGGTTTTTCACAGACGTAGGATTTAGAATGTAATGAAATATTGGGGCTTTAGGGAGTTTTCTGTCACTGAAGTAAAGACATCATTCCATCTAAAACAATGCAGGCGATGAAATAAATGCGTGTAAAATAAAAAAATAAAAAATTAAAAAGTGAGACAGGGTGGAATGAACGTTTAAATCTGATCCAGATGGATAGGTTCTTAAGGAAGGTTTGGCCTGTAGAATGAAGGTTACTACTTTTTTCCTGATAATTTAGAAAGGTTTAGAAAAGATAGCCGAGCTGGTGATGGACATATTGTCCTCGAGATACTTCCCTTTCTCTCCAAACTAGTTTTCCATCCCTCTTGTGCCCCAACCTGTCTTCCTCTCTGTAATCTCTAGGACAAGCGGAGATGGACGAGGTGATCAGAGGGTCTTGGCTCTGCTAGGTCCGTGTTTGATTTCTATAATTTGCATTTCATAAAAGATGTGTTAAGATCTATTTTATTTAACTGGCCATGTCAGGTCATGTGAGCTTAATGATGCATATACATTCATAGCACTTATAAGAAGTTGTCAACGTCTCCTGAGATGGAACGGACAGCTATGAAGACTACTGGGAATCTACTCTAAAGGGAGGACAAAATATTAAGTACTTACTGGGAAATACACAAACAAAGCAAATCATGCAATGAAACAACTCAACCTGGTAATGAACCAAGTCAAAACATTTGAACACAAATGCTGCATTCAAGCACATTGACGTCTACCAACACTTCATCAAAATAATGTCATGTAATAATTTTAATTTTGCTTTTTTTTTATACCCTAAAATGTTCTAGTTGTTTGTCCTCCAAGATTAGCAAATATCTGTGCAGGTTTGTCTAAGATTAACAAACCATAGCTCTCAGGAGCATTTTGCAGTGACCAACATGCATTATCAGAATTACTATTCAAACATAAATCACATCATCAGTCCTCAGCCAGACTGCCTTGCAACCAGTTGCATTCCAAGGCAAAATATTTTATAGTTAATATTTGAACATAATCGCTTCATTAGCTAGCCTGATAAATGTCATTTCCCATGTTTTCTAGTGTTCAAATGTTGAGCATTGCTAGAGGGTAGGCTAACTAAGCTTAATTTAACATGATTTCATTATTTCATCAAAGGGATCAATAAAGTTTTATCTAATCTAATCTTAATGCATCATCATCATCAAGAAAGGAAAATAAAACCCTAGTGTACTTGCTATCCTTATACTAGTACACCTCAAAGAGGGGCTGGCTCCAGCATAATTTTAAGCAAAATGTAATTACTCACCATTTTCAATGTCAGTTGCTAGCCGTTTGGAGGCAGCCTTCATTCTGATTCATTCACAGATGTCATTCTAAAAACATTCTGCTTGACCACTGTTGTTAAAAATGGCCTACCACGTGCACCCTCTTTGCATAAAGTACCCGTTGCCCCCTCAACAAATCAAGGAAAGATCACTATACTGCCAAAATAAAAACTATAATCAAAACATTTATATAAAATAATAACAGCTTGTTTAAAAAAAAACCCACCAGCTTAATGCACATCCACAAGTCATATTAATACTTCAAAGGAAATGTATTACAATAATACTAATAAAGCAGTCTTATTTACTGGCTACAAATTTTATCAGCTCTTTTTCCTCACTACATTTTCAGTCATTAATCACAATCTGAATAGCTGAAGGAGCACACTGTACATTCAAAAGCAGGACTTGCATCCGTTCCAAACCTCTAGTGTGGAGCTGGGAAGTTTTCAAAGTTCAGAATGGAGTTTGCACCTAATATATCTACGTTATGTAGGTGCCAGCCAAAGATGTGGTTTTAGATTTAGATTGATGATGTACAGAATGTGTAGTGTCTCTTTAGCATTATGAATGTAATAGAGATCACTGAGGCACAAGCTACCGTCCTTATGGCAAGAAAACCGGGCATGGAATTTAAGTGCTGCTACCAGGCCGTGTTTCATATAGAACGTAGAAGTTTGCTTCACATTTTGCTAAAAGCGAAGCTTTTTTCTGTTTTTTGATAGACTTACCAATCTGCATGACACGGCCAAACACCGAGGAATTATCCACTGTGCTGCAGTTCCAGCGTCGGTGACGGAACTGGTACTGGCACTCACGGATCCCCGTCTTGGCACCCTCGCCAATGTACTGCATGTGGTCCTGGTATAGCTGGCACAGCTTCTTCTGGCCTTTGGACAAGCCTACCAACTGACTGCACAGCGGTTGTGCACCTATGATGTAAGCCTCGGGAATCAGTAGTGGATTCATAGCCAGAGACCTGCAACATGCACACAAACACAAGCACATTCAATTAGTCCACCAGGAAATCTGATACACTGTGCAAATTATACGAGGGGGAAGCAGAGTGACCCCAACTATTCTCGTCTTGTACAAAGTAAATCATTAGCACGTGTGGACACTCACGGAATAGAGCAGGGACTCTCTTATTCTCTTTCAGAGTCAGCTATACGTTAGATGTAAGAAAAGAGAACAGCATCATCTACATTATAGAAGCCTCTTATCCTGGGTAGTTCATCTCATATAGGTTTGGCTCAGAAAGAAATTGGAGTTTAGGATTAAGAGAAGAGAAACTAGCCTTGTGTGTCGTTGGCAAAGCTTGAGTGAATACTGAAATTCAAAGATAAACCCTAGGATTGAGACTCCAGTTCAGATAACAGCCATACTATATATGCTGTCCATGTGGATACTTCAGGAGAAGTACTGGGATAACATTACTAGGAATGAAGAGTCCCTGTTTTGTGCACTGCGAAGTAATGTCCAACTCAATCAGCTGTGTTTGGGTGAAAAGACACAGTGGCAAGCATCATATGCGGTAAAAGTAAACAGGCAGAAAATCGCAATGAAATCAGACCTTCCATCTTGGAAGGGGCAGTCTGTTTCAAATACAAGCCCTTCATTTTCTTCCAGCAAATCAAACAATTAAAGATGTTACGAGACAGGATTTATTGCCTTCTTCCTTTGTGTATGGAGCATGCAACCCAAGCAGACTCGCTCCATTCAAGCTCACAATGAAACTGTACCGGGTTCAGGCGTCAGTGTGGAACTTATGAGGGCTGGAAATTAAAACACTCAAACCAAGAGGGTAAAACTATTGTACAACTGCCTGAACATTTTAACCTTGGATGGTTTTACAGTACTATTTGTTCTGCCATTTGTTAAAAGATCTCAAGCGCAGTATTGAAAAATGCACCAATACATTGAGAAAAATAAATCCAGTAATCAGCAAAAAATCTCTTCTCTGTATTCAGCTCATCAGATCAACCAATTTTGTCTTTTTCTATTAATGGAAATAGGACAGACAAGCCCATAACACACACACACAAACACACACACACAAACCTACACAGTTCGTGCCTGTGCATATTTGGAAATTCATTGCAAAACCACAGCATTCTATGTTTTATATAATATTCATCATTTTGGTTTGGCAATACAGGGGAAAAGAAAATAAAGAGGGGGGAAAGTCAGAACTGAGCAAAGGCGTATGTGCTAAAGTCCGCATGTTTTTTTTTTTAAAACCCCCCCCCCCCCCCCCCCCTTTATTTTAGAATGTGGTGGGACACAGAAGATGGAACCAGACCGACTTCAGCCACAATATACAAGAAAGATGATGATGATGAAGAGAGGGTGAGAAAGGAAATGCACAAGAGAACAACAACAAGAAAAGATGGCACATTAGTCACCGCTTTCTTGCTGATCCATTATCCATGCTTTGTCTGGCCATCCTCACAGTCCACCATTCTCACACACGCACAGCTGTGTTTGTCTTAGACAGTGTATATATTGAGGACACATACCACCATGAGGTAGCCTCCACCACCACTTGCATGAAGAAGGCCAGGAAAGTGATGGCAACCACTCCATGTCGTGTGTCTATGGCTCTGACCCAGCCCGAAGAAGATGGCCTCTTCATG
Organism: Cathorops multiradiatus; assembly: GCA_027575975.1. Taxonomy (NCBI): domain Eukaryota; kingdom Metazoa; phylum Chordata; class Actinopteri; order Siluriformes; family Ariidae; genus Cathorops; species Cathorops multiradiatus. Next base: position 20,517,676 of record JAPEKM010000002.1, read on the forward strand.
AAGAGCATCCTGAAAGAGAAGCTCTGGAAAGAACAAATAAAGTTGGTTAGCTGGTGTATAAAAGGCAGCACTTTGTCAGAGGGTAGCGTGTTACACAACTTAACTCTCTATGCTTCAACTGGTACCCATGAACATGTTAGTATCCATTCATAGTTTAAGTGCCTCTGTTGGTGTACACGTGCATACATATGCCTTCAACATTGTACAAGATTCGGCAGCTTAAGGCTTTCACAATACCTGACGGTCACGGATCACATGGAACTAACTGGCAGATGCAGTCATAAAATGCATTGTGTTTTTCCGGCTCCTCTTCGTAGCATGCACGCTGCTGTCCATGATGAACCGGCAAGCAAATTTAAACAATCCTCTCTCTATTTTCACCATTAATATTTCAAAATTAAACAACAAACCAACTGGCCAACCCAACCAGAGAACAAAGAATGTGGAAGATATCTGATATTTTGTACAAATACAAGCCTTGTGTGATTTACTGGTTTTTGTGACCTAGATGAAAGGGTGGGCTTGTTTCCACATTGAAACTGTTTGAGAAAATGCTTTTTGAGGTTTAACATATTTGCTCAGATCCAAAAAAACATCGCTCAGCTGATGGTAATAAGTAACGGGTATTTTATGGTCAGTCTACCGTGAAGTACAATGTATGCAAGATTTATTTAATGGATGGATTTTAACTTATAGTAATCTACATCAGCCAAGACCAGACAGCAGGCCTGTAGCCTACCGCTGTGTGATCTAAGGGGAACTACTTGAAAAAACAACAAATTATTTACTTTCTAATTCATAAAAAAAGGAGGTTGAGCTCAGTGACCTGAGTGGAAGAAGGACTCAGTGTGGGTGTAAAGTTTTTTCTTTTCAAAAACGTACAGTACATCAGTCCCAGGACGATAGGCAAGCATCTGTATACCCGTGTTTGGTCTGGTCAGGTTAAAGATTGGGAGCATCTACTTTATTGGACCATGTTTGGATTCCACACACATAGATTGCAACATTCAATCAGAGTGCACAAATTATAATTTAGTCATTTATGACAGAGCTCAGTTGCGTATTACAGCCTCATGCGAAAGGTTATTAGAAAAGTGGATAGCATGGTGGCAATAATAATAATAATAATAATAATAATAATAATAATAATAATAATCACATTGTGCAGTGCTACTTGCAAGTAAATTGAACAGGACAGATCACACACACTCGCATTTAAAGCACTGTGAAATGATGTAAAACGCACATTTTCTTGTGCGTTGTTTGATCCAGGCCGAAGCTGAGGCTTCACGATACCAGAATCGACATGGAGAAACGATTAAATACCATATTTTAAATGAACTAAAATTCGGAATACTTTACCATTTAATTAAAAAATATTTACCTTATTGTGGATGTTAAGGCATGATGGCAGGTTTTCCGTTTGTTTGTTTATTTTATTTTATTTTTTTTCAGGACGGCTTTGGCTAAAATAGTTTCAGTTAAGTACCTAGCGTCACATGGAATTACCACACTTCAGAGAAATAAAACCTTACTTGTATAAACCTTTGTACCAACCGCAGTAAAAATTTCCCCGGAAACTTTTGAAACGAATGCCGAGGAATTTGTTGATTTTTCTTTCCCCGATCTTGATAGACTGCATTCCTTTGCGCCGAAGCGTTTCAGTGGATTTAACATTCACGCACGCGGCTGAAATTCACACAAACAGGTTAAAATGAAGGGAACAAATTAAAGCGAATGTTTACGCCATCCCCCCCTAAAATAAATAAATAGAAATAAAATAAAACTAGTTGAAGATTTTCCAGGAGCCGGTTGGAGTCCAGTTCTGATTCGGGGAGCATTTATATATCGACTCATTTGTCATGGTTTACATTTTGCAGAGTTTAGTACGAAAGGAGGCCCCGCTAATAGTCATTAAACTGTGCGCCAAGTTCACCGTCACTGCGCCTGAACATGTGGTTTTATTTTAGCAGTTTTAACCCCGTTGATGGGATAGTTAGAGCGTGTTTTTACTGAAAAGAGAGAGGGAGAAATGGGCACAGAGTGTAGGTATTTAGTAAAACGTTTTGCTGAAGTTTGTCTTGATAAAAATCCAAAAAAGCCAAATGAACTGGGACAAAATCCCACCACTCTTCTTATTTACATCAACAAAGTCTAACGATAAGAATACAGCACCGTGATCGAAATTAAACTAACGTGCATTCATAGAAGAGTAGGAAAATTTGATTATAATTATTATTTTAATCAGAATAAGATGGAATAGAGGTTTTATGAATAGGCAGCACGTACTGGTGAATGTTAGTATACAGTATGTCCTGATTTCTGACACCTGCATCTTTTCTGTAAGGAAAAAAAAATCGCTAATTACTGAATTTTTGCGTGAGAAAAATAAAAGGTTATTACTATTTCAGAACAAAGCCTCAATCTGGTGATGTTACTGCCTTCATCAGTGTCTGAAATGATTATAATGGAGCCTATTTATCGTCTTCAGAATAGTCAGATTTACTGTAGGACATGATTATTCTCTGACCTCCGACAAAACCATGCTGTTCCTGAATCCGTGCATGTGTGCATGTACACACTCCTCTAAAATTAGCCAGCACTCATCTACAGCTCTCACTTTTTTTTTAACCAAATCCTCCAAATTCTTTTAAGACCAAAAACTATAATTACAGTACTTATAACTTCGTTTTCAGAATAAACATTAATCAGTGTCAAGTAGGCTACATTCAGTAACAGAATAAATGGGAATACGAAAAGCAAGCATTATGCTTGCTTATTATGTAGACCAAATACTATATGACCTGTGTCAAACGTTAAAGGAGAGGGGGAAAAAAAAAAGACTGAGCATGTTCATTACTTTTAACATCATGAATAAGTAACACCGAGAACTGGTTGCCCCAATGCTCATCAATCCTGCGCAACAAAGGACGCATACAGAAAGAATTTCCGAACTTGATGCGCAAATTGTTTCAATTAAACATTGTTCAGACACAAGTGTGCGCGTGTGTGTGTAATAGTTTATTGAACTTTGTGATCACTAGAGGGAGCCAGCTCCAACAAATTGAGCTGCAAATGGCTCTTTCACTTCAGGTAGACTACCTTTTTTAAGTTTGTAGAATTGTTTTAACTACTTAAAATTGCACACAACTTTGCAGGGCAAATCCTGATCACTTACGCTGTGTAATATCATCAAACGCACATTTTTATTTCTTTAAATCATGGGCCACAAAGCAATCTTGTAAGACACTTGAATTTAAACGTGAAAAACAAACAAACAAGACTTACAACGAAGTGGTTCGTCCTGAAGAAGCCTCTTGGAATTGGTGGATTTGGAACTAAAAAAAAATTCCAAAGCAGATCCCGTTTATACTTATCCGACTTCCTCAAGGTGTCTCTGATCCCGAGACAGTCGCAATCCACAGCGCGGTAAAGGAGCAGGAGCTCGCAGGTCCGACCTCTACGTTCAGCTGGGAGATGGGCACGGAGGGTTTGGATATGAGGGTTGAGGGTAGTTGACACTGTTTACAGTGAGCTAAAGCAATCCAAATAATTAGTGCCTTTTTTTTCATACAGAGGCGTGGGCACGAGCTTGCGGAAACACTTACCGACACATAAATTCACAAGTAAGTAAGGATGCCGCGGGGGAACGCGTCTTTTCGTCCTCAGAAGTTCCCATGTACGAGTACGATTTCACAGGCGATCCTGCGTGTTTCAGAGACGCTACTGGGGGGGGGAAATCGCGCTTTCGACACAAAGGTTAATCCAAAAACGAAGCGGTGTTTTCTGTTCTGCTCTACCTGTGTTACAATATCCACACGGTGATGGCTGGCCACAAAGGCGGCGCGTCTACTGGACTCTCCATTCCACCCGCAGCGCCAAACTCTCCATGTTTTCAAAAAAATAAGCAATTGTTGTTGTTTTTCCAAAAGTAAGGCGACTGTAACAAAAACTCGGATGATCAAAACTATAGGAGAGTTTTTGCAACCGTTCAAAAAAAAAAGAAAAATAGTGTATTTCCTGACCGGACGCGACGTTCTGGCCGACTATGAGCGGTGAAATGATGTGAACACAAACTAACGCTCCTCTTCAGTTCTGTCACCTGCGCGCGCTCGCTCTCTCACTCGCTCTCCTTCCGCCCCGCCACTCGCTAAATCCCACTACTGATGCGCACAAGGGGGACACCTCAAGCTTCTGCGCATGCGCCAAGGTCCCTTTCAAACTTCCTCGGATAGCGTAAAACTCCACTGAGCAGAGCTGCGAGTCAGAATAAAACCCGCCCAGAGACAGCAGTGATCCACTTCTCTCAGTCTTTCACGTGGATAGTGCCGATACAATGGCGATTAAAATAGTAGCCTAATAAATTGACCAAGTGTGTGTGTAGTATATAAAATAGTATATGCGTTGTAGGAAGAAATCTGTAGTTAAAAAAGAAAGAAAAAAAGAGAGCTTGCTTGAAGACACTTGACAACGTTTCACCTCTCATCCGAAAGGCATCCCCAGGTCATAGATTCTCAAAAAAATCAGAATCAGAATGCGTAGAAATATCCATGAAGACTCTCAATCATCCAGGCAAATAGTAAACTGTAGTTAAAAAAAAAAAGATAGAGAGAGAGCAACTGGACTTGCTTGAAGACACTTGACAACGTTTCACCTCTCATCCGAAAGGCATCCTCAGGTCATAGATTCTCGGATGAGAGGTTGTCAAGTGTCTTCAAGCAAGTCCAGTTGCTCTCTTTTTTTCCTTTTTTTTTTCTTTTTTAACTACAGTTTACTATTTGCCTGGATTATTGAGAGTCTTCATGGATATGTAGGAAGAAATGCATTTGGTTTGCAAACTCTTTCTTCAGTCAGGAAGGAACTGACATTTGCATTTGATCTCTGAAAAATAAACGAACCAAAAGAGAAAGAGAGAGAGAGATGATGATGATGATGTAAAGATGCTGCACTGCAGAACCATAGACACACAGGTGGAACATTCCTTTCTCTGGAACAGCAGTCAGTGTGTAAAAGGTGCAGACATCACCTCGACATCACCACCATCACTGGGTACAACTGTAAAAAAAAAAAAGAAAGAAAAAGAGGAACAGCGTGGAACCAACACAGGCGTCTCTATGACCTAAAATAAACTCATAAAGTACCCGGGGCTATTGCAGCATCCGTGCCAAAGTCGAGTCTGAGTTTTCGGGGGGTTGGGGGGGGGGGTCAGATTACCGCCCAGGAACACTCCAGAGAGACCAGACCGAACCTATAATCGCACGCGCTCTCTCTTGCTCTGTGTGTGTGTGTGTGTGAAAGTGCCCCACTATAGCAGCCGCGAGAAGTAATTTCACATCTGATTTAAAAGTTTCACATCTGATTTTCTCCTGATGCGGGTTTATTTATTTATTGCAGTTCGTACGCGGCAGCTACGCTTTATTTATCCTTATTTCGAGTTGTAATTTCATTCCATAGCAGCCGCGTCACCCGCATTCTGAGAGGCGCAAAGCCCGAGCGTCAGTCGCGCTGCCCGGTGTCACGCGCCGTCTCTGAAGCATCACCAAGCCACACTCTGTATAAGCTGTGAACCTGATCTCAAATTATACTCGACAAAAATGCATGAAAAAAAAAAAAAAGGACCAGAAGAAGAGAGGGAGAAAAAAAAGAGCAGGCTGTTTGTGCACAGCCACACTGTCTCCTGTCACGTTTTTTAATTGAGTTGTGTTGTAAATACAACATCTGGCCCAGCCTCAGCTGTCCCCGTCCCCCATGTTTCTTTGACACACACACTCACATTTGGCTGCGACTTTTCCTGCAATAAAATGAAGTGAATGGACGGTAGGATGATATGCATTAGTTGATTTTATGATTATTTCTTTTTGCCTTCTGTAGAGAACAGTTTCTATGCCAATGATACAAATAATTATCAACAATTCTGGTGTGAGACCAGACTTTGTGGGGCAGTAGCAGTTATTTGTCAGTGTTTGGCAGATTTCTCATCAGTGAGCTATCCAACTTTTTTATTTTTTATTTTTATTGCTCCATTCAGAAAGTATCAAAAGGTAGTGGACTTGCAGAATAAGAATGGCAGCCTGACATGGTCTGCTTTGCAGCATATACACATGATATAATGCAAACTATTTTAATTAAGTGAAGAAGTTAACACGTATTAATCAATATTTCTTTCAATGGTAATCTATGACTAAAAATAAATCCACATAGCCTAGCAAGACTAAACTCAAAGCATGTTCTACTGAAATGCATAATTTCAGGTATAACTACTGGAACTTGGAACTTGCTATTCGGACTCACTCGCAGAGGCGATTTTAGAGTCTGTTGTGGCCCCAAGCAAAAATTTCCAGGGGGCCCTTCTGACCAGTGTTCATCACCA
>JAPEKM010000002.1:20902813-20915265 GCA_027575975.1 Cathorops multiradiatus
TCCGCTTCTCCGTCCACACGGCGCCGGGCTATCCGGCGTTTTCGGATTTATCCACTCTGGGATGCGTTTTTAAAAAAATACCATTTTCACACCTCGAGAAAAAAGGACTCGTCTGGACGCGAGGCCGAAATGATAAAGCTTTTGTGCGGAATCATCAAAATCGTACTTGTGTGGACAGGGCCTCAAAGAAGCAGCCACTTACAATGACAAAGACTTAGGCCCCATCCACACGAGTACGCGGCCTCACCCAATACATTGTCGTTTTGAAAAAAAAATCTCCGTAAACACGGTGTCATTTCGATTCACTGGAAACGATCCAAAATGCTGTAGTACATATGCCAGGCCTGTACCGCCTTCACACCTCGAAAAAGCCAGCTCCGTCTGGACGCAAGGCCGAAACGATAAAGTATTTATGAGGATTCGACAAAAACGTACTCGTGTAGACGGAGCTTTAGAGGAATACACAGAGGCCATCACAGCATACATCGCTAAATGCACTGATGTCACTCACTGCAAAACAATCACCGTCTGTGCTAACCAGAAGCCTTGGCTGACAGGAGAGGTTCACAGGCTCCTGCAGGCTTGGGACGCAGCCTTTAGGGCCGGTGACAACGCAGGTCTAACAACAGCCAGAGCCAACCTGTCCCGCGGCATCAGGGAGGCAAACCGTCAGTACAGCAATAAAATATCTGGACACTTCAGCAACACCAGAGATGCACAGTCTCTCTGGCGTGGCATTCAAACCCTCAAACTACAAACCCCCACCACGGACCTGTGAGAGTGACATTACATTGCTAAACTGCCTAAATGACTTCTTTGGATGCTTTGAAACACAAAACAACACACCAGCACAGAAGACCACTCCTCCTCCGGATGAACAGGCTGTATGTCTGGCTCTAGCCAGTGTGGAGAGGACCCTCTCCAGGATCAACCCATGTAAGGCAGCTGGACCAGACAACATACCTGGTCGTGTTTTGAAGGACTGTGCCATGGAGCTCAAGGATGTCCTTGCTCACATCTTTAACGTGTCTCTGAACCAAGCTGTTGTCCCCATGTGTTTCAAAGCTACAACCATAATACCAGTGCCAAAGAAGCCCCTCCAATCAAACTATAACGACTAATTGGCCCGTAGCACTGACTTCCATCATCATGAAGTGCTTTGAGCAACTGGTCATGCAGAACATCAAGTTCATTCTCCCTCCCTTTCATGACCCGTTCCAGTTTGCATATAGGTCAAACAGGTCCATAGAGGACGCCATCTCCGCTGCTCTCCACACAGCCCTCACTCACCTGGACTCAAAGAACACTTGTGTGAATGCTGTTCTTGGATTACAGTTTGGCATTCAACACAATCATTTCCTAGCAATTAATACAAAAACTCAGACATTTGGGACTCTTTGGAACTGGGTGCTGGACTTTCTTAAAGGGAGGCCACAGAATGTTCGGGTCGGCAGTAACACCTCCAGGACCATCATGCTGAGCACAGGGGCCCCACAAGGGTGCATGTTCAGCCCGCTGCTCTTCACCCTGCTGACCCATGACTGTGTACCAATCTACAGAACCAACCACATCATTAAGTTTGCGGATGACACGACTGTGGTGGGCCTCATCACTAACAACGATAAAGCCAACTACAGGAATGAGGTGAGCCAACTGGTCCAGTGGAGTAAAGACAATAATCTCTTCCTGAATGTGGGGAAAACCAAAGAGATTATAGTCAACTTCAGAAGAGGTCACTCACAGCATCCCCCTCTGACCATTGATGGTGCTGCAGTGAAGAGGGTGAGCAGCACCAAATTCCTAGGGGTGCACATCGCTGTGGACCTCTCCTGGTCCAACAACACTGCATTGCTGGCCAAGAAGGCTCAAATTTGCCCCTAGTTCCTCCGCAAACTGAGGAGTGCATGAGTTCCCCCCCCCATCATGTGTTCTTTCTACAGGGGCACATTTGAGTGTCCTCACTGGCTGCATCACTGCGTGGTACGGAGGCTGCAATGCCTCCTGCCAGAAGACTCTGCAACACATAGTGAACACGGCCAGCAAGATCATTGGTACCCCTCAGCCCTCCCTTACGAACATCTATCACTCCTGTCTCACCTGCAGAGCCATCAGCATCTCTGGTGACACCTCCCACCCTTCACATTCACTCTTCAGCCTCCTGGCCTCAGGGAAAAGATCTCCAGGTCTGCTCCACAAGATTACTGAATAGCTTCATCCACCAGGCTGTCAGGATGCTGAACTCTGTCCACTCCCTACCCCCTACCCCTGGTCTGTAACACATTCATTCACACAACAAACTCTATCTCATCCGTTTGCACATCACAAGACAATCATTTGCATTACTGTTGTATCTGCTGCTATTGCTCATTTGCACTTCTGCTCATATACACCTCATAAGCTACTCTTCTAAGTACCTTCTCCATTACATATATTGTACTGTATTTACACTACTGCTATTTTGTACATTGTTTGATTTTAGAGTGTATTTTTATCTATATTATCTATATTTTATAAACAAGTATATATATTGTTTTTCTTAATAAAAAATAATATTTATCTGATTTTACAAGTAAGGTGAGAGAGAAACACCATTTCAGTTATCCTATATGTCCTGGATATATAGTGAATTGACAAAATCTTTGAATGAATCTTTTGAATCTTATTGTTTCCTTTATAAGAAAGACATTTTTTCCTGCACATACATCTGTCTCCACTACAATCAGCCTGCGTTTGTTAACAGAATACTTCACCATACCATGGATGTAGCAAAAGAGAGTTGGCACACTGCGTAATGCCATGCCTGGGTTTCTGTGTCTCAACCTGGATTGGTAATTTTTCTGCAGCAGTTAGGGTTGAACATACCGGCACCCTATGATGGGGTGGAGTATTCCTCAACTGGGTTCCTACTACAATGTGCACTCTTATTCTGACCTGGTGGAGTCCAAGCCTTCAGAGCACATCTGGATAGGCTGTATGATATACTAGCTCATGGGGCATGTATGTGAATTGGCTGAGTACCTGAGCAGAGTGGAACACCTATGCCTCAGAGACTCCCAGTCATTCGGTCCTATGCTCAGGCACCTGTTTCAGGCTCTAGGGAAGGATGACCCCCACGGATTTTTTTTTTTTTTGGGGGGGGGCTAAGGTGCCAGAGGCCAACACAAAGGCAGGAGAGGAGACCTTTGCTCCAGAGCACCCTGCAGAGGTTAACACAGTGGCAGTAGAGGAGGCCACAGCCCTACAGCCAGTGCCAGAGGCCAACGGGGCAGCCTCTACTCCAATGCTAATTCCACAGCCAGTGCCAGAAGCCAAAGGGGTGGCCTCTGCTTCAATGCCAGTTCCAAAGCCAGTGGCAGAGGCTGACAGGGTGGCCTCTGCTCCAGAGCCAGTGCCAGAAGCCGACAGGGCAGCCTCTGCTCCAATGCCAATTCCACAGCCAGTGCCAGAAGCTGAAGGGGTGGCCTCTGCTTCACTGCCAGTTCCAGAGCCGGTGTCAGAGGCTGATGGGGTGGCCTCTGCTCCACTGCCAGCACCAGAGGCCGACAGGGCAGTTTCTTCTTCACAGCCAGTTACAGCTCCAGTGCCAGAGGTCAACAGGGCAGCCTCTGTTCCACTGCTAGCTCCAGAACTAGTGCCAGAGGTCATTAGGGTGGCCTTTGCTCCAGATTTCAGTGCAAATGAGCTCTTTGCCCCATCACCTGGCTTTGAAGATGCCATCCCATCACCCAGCTTTAAAGACATCATCCTGCCACCCAGTTTTCAAGACATTGTGGCCACACTGCCTGGCTCTGAAGATGTCCCATCACCCGGCTTTGAAGACATTGTCACCCCACCATCTGGCTTTGAAGATGTTGTTGCCATGCTGTCCGGCTTTGAAGACATCCCACTGTCAGGCTTTGAAGATGTCACCACCACATTGACCAGCTTAGGCTTCAAGGAAGACATCACTGCCACACTGCCCAGTTTAGGCTTCAAGGAAGACATCACCACCACACTGCCAGGCTTCAGCAAAGACAAGAGTGTTGCTCAGAAAAAGCCTATGCCTGTCTTTGAGCCCATGCTGGCACTTGCACCCATGCTGAAGTCAGGGTCCATGCTAAAGCCCATGTCCATGCCTGGAGCCCAAGTCCTGTCTTGAGCCCATGTCCTGTCCAAAGCCCATGTACAGTCTGGAGCCCCAGTCCTGTTTGGAGCTAATGTCCATGCCCTGTCCAAATCCCAAGTCCTGTCCAGAGCCAATGTACAGATCCTGCCCAGAACATGAGCCCAAGTCTTGTCTAGACCCCAAGCCTCCATCTGTGTCCTTGCATCTATTCAAGATCCGACCCAAGCCCAAGCCCCCACCTGAGCAGAGAATATGGTGCCACATCTGCCCAGAGCCAGAGTGGAGTGCCAGTGGCATAGTGTCTAGTGCCAGGCCCTTATCTCCAGGGTCATCGAAGATAGGTTTTAGCTCCTGGAGGGAGCTCTTTGGGGGAGGTGTTAATTGGCGTACACAACAGACTTTCACTCACGCACACTCTGAACAGCATGCCTCTCATGACAAGCACCTACACAATCAGAGTGCATTTAAAAGGACACTGCCAATACTTACACAGTGCAAAGTATTGCATTGTTAATCACCATTACTGAGCCATCATAATTGTATTGTCTTCCTGGTTTCTTGACTCTCATTCCATGTTGTTGATTCTGTTTTGCATCTTTGCCTAGTATAGTCTGTTTGTGCCTTGCCTGACCCTTTGTTTGTTTGTTCACCATTTACAATTGCTGCCTACCACTGTCACAGCCCAGAGGCTACAGGTGCAGATTGGACCCAGTAAGTGACTACCAGAAATAAACTGAGGCATACCTGATAAGTAGGCTCATGAGGAGAACAAGTAGGAAGCAGGCACAGAAGCACATTCTGAAATATCCTAGTAAAATCCAAGGAAGACAGAGTGAAGACAGAGTGACAGGTAACAATAATCCCAGAAGAAAACAGAGCTGGAGAAAACAGAGTCAGTAAATCAAAGTCTCAGTCAAAAATCACAAAAATCTTGATCCAAAGACATAATCCAAGTCAGGAAACCAAATGTTAACATGATTTGACAAAACTTTGGGGTGAGTATTTATCTGCATTGAGTAATTCTCCTCGGTGTGTTTATATAGAGTGGCTAATGGTAAATGCGTAGCAGGTGTGCTACTGCAGCGCAGGGAGAACAGGGAAAATGTGGAGTGGAGCACAAAAGTGCAGATCAGGATTTAGAAGTTCCGGGCTAGATTGTGACAGCCATCTTGGACTGTATGCCTGTTTATTGTTTCCTTTATAATAAAGACACTCTTCTTGCACATTCATCCATCTCCACTCCAATCAGCCTGTGTTTACTGACAGTTAGTGAGACTAATCAGGAGAAAAAGGCTTCAATTTGTGAGGGATCATAAAGATTGGACTCTGGAGCAATGGAAAAAGGTCATGTGGTTTGATAAGTCCAGATTTACCCTATTGCTGAGTGATGGGTGTGTTAGGGTAAGAAGGGGAAATGCAATGCATCCAACATGCATAGTGGCCACTGTACAACCCTCTAAAGGCAGTGTTATGATCTGTGGTTGATTCAGTTGGTCAGGTTGAGGCTCAGCAACATTGTGGGGCATTAAAATTAAGTCAGCTGATGATGTGAATGTACTGAATTACAGAGGTGGACAAAGTACCCAACTTCATTATTTAAGTCAAAGTACAGATACCACTGGTCAAATGTTACTACAATATAAGTGAAAGTTGTACAGTCAAATTTTTTATTTAAGTTAAAGTACTGAAGTACTTGCTTTTAAAAATACTTAAGTATTAAAAGTACATTTTCTTTCAACACATAATTGTATTATTGCCACAATGCTTACAAAACCTAATGCCGTTATCAAAGACAGAAATGTGAATTCAGAAAATGAATGCATGCTGTGCCATCATGGTGGTTTAACATTAAGCTAGCTAGTCAGTGAAGCTTCACCTGACATATTAGCAAATTCTTTTCAAACTCAAAATCATATTGGGTAGCTAACTCTACTAGAAAAGAAAGATTTCTATATTCTGTTTATTTGGCAAGATTATGCTAAAACATATTTCTGAAAGGACTTCAGATAAGTTAATGTTATTACATGTTAGTGTAGCTCTGTTTTTACATGCTAAGAGTGTCCAAGTTAACTCGCTATGTGTTAGCGTTAGCCATGGACAAGGCTATGGCAACTTGGTGGGCAAATCCATAGAAAGTCATTTGACTAGCCAGATTGCATAGCTATTGCAACATAGTTCTAAAAGCCCAGACAACTTCATTGCAAGCTTTCTCTTGGAATAAAATGTTCATATTCCTCAATATGCTTCCGCAGGTGGGATGGCGAGTTTTTGAAGGGTGTGATGTGGTCCATTTTCGGCAAACAAAGCAAACATTTAAAATGAAATGAATCTTTAATCCTCTCAGAAAACTGAAACATGGGTTCTAGTTATAGCCATGGGTACATGCATTCCCCAAAAGAACTGCCTTCTTCCATTCTGCCATCAACTGATCGTGTTAAATAATGTTGCTGAGGAATTGTTGAACTTGATTTTATACAGTCTATGGATGTGATGTGACCTTAGTGATTACTGACAGGCTGTCTCAGTGTCACCTGCGGGAAAAAAAATTCTATCATGTTTTAGAAAACAAAGAAAAAAACATCCACTTTCAAAGCTGCTTCATAGTAATGATAATGAGGACCTTGACAGAAATGTAGTGGAGTAAATAGTACAATATTTGCCTTTCAAATGTAGTGAAGTTAAAGTCATAAGTTTCCAAAAGAAATAATACTCAAGTAAAGTACAGATACTCAAAAAGTGTACTTAAGTACAGTATTCAAGTAAATGTACTTCGTTACTGTACATCTCTGGATTTTACCGAATAAAAATAATATATTTTTGTAGTTTTTTTTTTTTAATAGAATTTGTCATATTTTTTGAATATATTTAAAATCTATTTTCGATGTTTTTTTTTTCATTTTTTAAAATTCTTTAAGCATTTTTCCCCAAAATAAACAAACAAGCAAACAAACAAACAAAATGATACGTGGAGACATTTTTTTTAATTTACAATTTTTACAGAGCTTAAAAAAATAATAGTTTTGTCGATACTTTGTGTTAAAAAATTTACAGGATTTTGAATACATTAAAATAATTGATATGTGCGAGACACTTGTTTGAAACTTTTACCGTTTTTTAAATATATTTTTATGACATTTAGCTCTTTAGCATTTTTCCCCAAAACAAACAAACAAAATGATATGTGGAGACATTTTTTTTTTATTTAAAATTTTTACAGAATTTTTAATACATTAAAGTAATTGATATTTGTGAGACGCTTGTTTTAAACTTTTACCATTTTTAAAATATATTTTTATAGACATTTAGCTCTTTAGCATTTCCCCCCCAAAAAAACAAACAAACAAACAAACAAAATGATATGTGGAGGCTTTTTTTTATTATTTTAAATTTTTACTGAATTTTTAATACATTAAAATAATTGACATTTGCGAGACACTTGTTTTAAACTTTTACCATTTTTTAAAATATATTTTTATAGACATTTAGCTCTCTTTGGGTGTCTTCTTTTCTCTCCATCTCCCTCTCCGTCTTACATTTTCGTTCTCTTTCGATTTCAATATCTGTCTTTCTTCATCTTTCTTTTCCCATACTCTTCACACTCTCCATCACTCCCCCCCCCCCCCCATTTTTTTTTTTTATTTTTCCTCCATTTTTGTCTTGCTGTCTCACTCTCCATCCTTCTCTGTCTCTTGTTCTGTCTCCGTGCCCGTCTCTCTCCCCCCATCCCCCCGTCTCTGCGGCAGTGGGTCCCGATGTGGCGCTCCTGGCTGGCCTGCCGGTTGTTTGCCAGCGTCTGGGTCCTGCTGGAATTGAGTCCTGAATGAAGGCGGCGGAATGAGCGGCGTCCCAGGCTGCTTCCTCTCCCTCCCTCATCAGCATTCCACCGATGAGAGTAATTAAAGCCCAAATTAATTCTGCTGTAAGCAGAGGAGCCACTGAATAACTGATATTAGAGGCTAGATGATGAATGCTTGGCATCAAGGGAAGTCTCCTGGGGAAGCAGAGGGATGGAAGAAGGAGGGGAAAGAGAGAAAGTGAGAAAGAGAGAGAAAGAGGTGGCGGGCGGGCGGGCGGGAGGGAGGGAGGGAGGGAGAGAGAGAGTTTCTCCATCTCATTTCTTTTCCATCTTAACTTTCAACTTTTCCCTTCTCTTTCGCACTCCCATCCCATCGCACTCACAGACACACAATCATCTCGACGTCACTTTTCTTCACCTCTTTCAGCCGAAGGCGTCATTTTCGTCAGGTCTGAGATATCCACAGATATTAAAACCAAATATTTGTTCATGGCTGACGATTTAAATCAGCCGCTTTTCAGCTATTTTCAGCGTCGCCGTTATTTCTGAGCGTCTGAGCGAGCGACGTATGATGTGTGAGCTCTTTTTTTTTTTCCCTTCCCCTTTATTGGCGGCCATGAGATCCACGCTCGTATGATTCAACGATCCCTCCTCCCGTCCCTGGCCGCTTTATTTTTGGAGCAGCACATCTTTAGCGGGAGCAGTCACAAGGCACAAAGACAAACAACCGAACTCATTTAGAGGAAGGAGTGCTCCGAGTCCTCCGAGAGAGCGAATATTGTGTCATTATTTGCAGTTGCCGTAGGATTCGCTGATATTGTGATAGCATCATGTATTAGATTATTGCGCGTCATTGGGTACAGCTTGGCCAGCAGCAAAGACAATTGGATTTGACCTTTTATTTTGTCTCCTTCTTACAGAAATCTGCTCCTCAACCAAATGAGTTTTTGATACGACATCATGACAAATTCATCACAATCCTCCGTTCTCTTTAAGAAAGCATTAAGCATGTGAGGAGCCTTGGCTGCGCTAGTGAAATAAAAATGGATTAGTGATTAGCGGAAGCAGGGATTGCGCGGCAAAAAATAACGATTCACTTTAATAAGTCCATTTTGTCCCAATGTAAATAACTGGGGAAGTTAGCATTACTGTTATGAAACCGTTATCGCAGGGTCTCATCATGGATAACATTTTTCCCCCTAGTTTTATTTCTGGCTTCTGATTGTGATTTATGTACGCGTCTGATTTCCTTAACTCATGTAGACGTTCGCAAGTAGATTCAGATTCACTTTATTTGTCATTTCCCTGAGTATTTACACACACAGAAAGAAATGAGACTGTTTCTCGTCATTATACATATAAAAGTTAAAAAAGTTAAATTACCAATGAAATAAAAATTATCCATTTAAAAAGTAAAATTACCAATTAAAAAATAAAATTTATACATTAAAAACTAAATTATCAGCTAAAAAAGTTATCAATTAAAAAAATATATCAATTTTAAAAGGTAAAATTATCATATAAATTGCAAAAGTTAAATGATCAATTAAAAAAATAAAGTTAAACATGTAGCTATCAATTTTAAAAATTACCAGTTAAAAATTAAATTTATACATTAAAAACTAAATTATCAATTAAAAATGTCAATTTAAAAATATATCAGTTTAAAAAGTTAAATTATCAATAAAAAAAAAATAGCACTTTAGAAAGTCAAATTATCAACTGAAAAATTACCAATTTAAAAAGGTAAATTATCAATTAAAAAATACATTGCCAAAGTTAAATGATCAATTAAAAATCAATTTAAAAATGTAACATTCAATTTAAAAAATACCAGTTAAAATTTTAATTCATACATTAAAAACTAAATTATCAATTAAAAATATCAATTTAAAAATATATCAGTTTAAAAAGTTAAATTATCAATTTAAAAATTATAAATTTTGAAAGTTAAATTATCATTTATATATACAAATTTAAATATATAAATTATCGATTTAAATAAATTACCAATTTAAAAAGTTAAATAATCATTTTTTAAAATTATCAACAATTAATTTAACTTAATTTAATTTAACTTTAATTTAACAATTTTAATTAGCAATTAAAAATATATCCATAACAGACTAAATTATCAACTAAAAAGTTAAATTATCAATTTAAAAAATGTATCAGTTGAAAAAGTTCAATTATCAATTAAAAAATTTATCTATTAAAAACTTAAATTATCAGTTATAAATTGTCAATCTTTTAAAATAGTTTAAAATCGTTGCTTATGACGTGTTGTGTTATGGACCTGTTGCTGAAGTGGGTTGAAATAAAATTCCCCCCTACAATACGCACAGAATCGAGAGAGCATTCAATCACATCAAGTGTAATAATTTGACACAACGATCAACAATTGCGTGAATCTACAGTCTGGGCCAGAAAGAAATCAGACCCATGCCAGGCTCTGCATCTATGCTTGGAGCTATTGTTTTTGGTTGAACATATTCGAGTATAATACACACTTTAATCCGTGTGTTACAGGAAATTACATAAATGTGTATGGTTTAAAAATTTTTTTATAATAATAATAATAAATAACCTTGTGTGTACCAGCTGTCTGTGGTCGTACGTACGGTTTTGTACTGTGACGTAAAAATGAAATCTAGTTCAAGAATACAGGTAAAAATATATTTTTTTAAAAATCCATTTGCTTTTCTTTATGAAGTGGAAGATGTGGCTAAGAAATCCAGCCATCAGAGAGCGAGAGGAGGGAGGAAGGAGTGCTGGGGAGAATAAAAGGGTTGGCTTGGCGACACAGAGGGAAAGATTGGAGCCCGTAAGGGGGCCAAATGCAGAAGAGATGCATCTTTGTTGCCTTGGGACTCGTGTACACACTCACACACTTCGACACAGCATGTGCGAGTGGCGTGTCTGTAGATCCGTGTGTTTGTTTGGACGCTGTGTGAATTCTCCTCGCTATTTATTTCTCCTCCCGCCTGCATCCTTACCTCCGTGTGAAGTCGCTGAAGCGCAAGATGTGGACACGGACATGGCGAAAGATAACGAGAGCGTCCTCGTTCAATTTTTTTACAAGTGATGTGTTCATAAGTGTTTGGGAAATGTTATCATTTTGGCATTCTTGGTTATGTTTATGATATGGATATGACGTGGCGTGATGTGATGTGACGTGAGTGCATTAGCGAAGTATTGTGATAAGTTCAGAGAGAGAGAGGACAATTGATTGCGTTTCGTTTTGCTGTCTGGATCCTGGCGGAATTACTGAAACCAGAAGCTTCTTAGGGGCTCTTTAGAAGACGGACTGCAGGGAGAGAATAAAGCGTTAAGAGGACATGGGTGCCATTAAGGCTAGGCCGCAGTGCCACTAAAAGCAACGAACGATCTCTGTCTGGACGACTGGGAGCTCTGTGGTTAGAGCAGCGATGGGGAAATGGACCGCCGCTGATCCTGGATCTGCTGTTGTGCCTTGAATTTGGCCTGCGGAGGCTTATGACGGGCCTGACTTCCTGTACACTAATGAGAAGCTCATCCACTTCTCATTACAACCACATGATTGTGCTTTCGGAAGCAGGCTTTATCCTGAGATCATCCAGTCATTGTTTTTTTTTTTTCAACCAGAACAACCCTTAGTGTTCAACTCGCCCAAATCACCGAAGCGAGCCGAGCTTGAGTTGTGTTTTCGGATTGCGATGAGTCTAGCAGGGATGTTGGCACAGGTCAGCATCCAGCCTGCTCCACCTGGACCTCGCATGATGCTGCTGCAGGATGTCGATAAGTAAAGGCTGAAGTGATCCAACTTCCCGGGGTGAATTGAGCTGAAAGCCACGAAAGATGGTGCAGTTGCTCTATAAACTTAGTCCCACATTAGTCGTGCTTAAGTTCGACCAGAACGTAGACTTACTGTACCGTCGGATACATGGTGGAAGGAATAAAACATGATCTTACCAGCCTGAAGGTGATTATTTTCCTTGATGGAAATCGCACATGCTGATTGGTCGAGAAATTCAGACTATTCCTCGATAATCACCTCAAGCGACGCGGCAAAACGCCGGCCGATCGCTTTGTCGCCGTGAGGAGGAGTTAGAAACGATGAAAGAAAACTCTGTTCCTACTGTAAAAGCACTAAAGGTAGAAAAGTGACAAATCTGCGCTGCACCTTTATTACATTTGCATACCGCTTTTGAAGTTTGAATTTTTTTTTTTTCATTTGAATTAAAAAAAAAAAATTTAAATAATCACCTGTGTGTTTAGACTAACAATTATCCATCTCAGGCTCAGTGAATATTGGTAATTATTCTGTCCACATTCACTGGATATGAGCAACCATGTGCTCTGATTGGCTACTCTACTACTAGGATATCAGCTCATATACCGTGAGTAGAGAAAAACAAAATATTTTTTATTTCACCGGGGTGGTACGGTGGTGTAGTGGTTAGCGCTGTCGCCTCACAGCCTGGGTTCAAGCCCCGTGGCCAGCGAGGGCCTTTCTGTGTGGAGTTTGCATGTTCTCCCCGTGTCCGCGTGGGTTTCCTCCGGGTGCTCCGG
>JAPEKM010000002.1:21585486-21600319 GCA_027575975.1 Cathorops multiradiatus
TAACGTAACGGATTACTTTTAACTGATAGTAACGTAGTAACGTAACTAACTACTTTCAAAAGTAACGATACCCAACAGTGCCCATGACCCAAGTGGAAGCCTAGATACCGTACTTCCACCCACCCAATTGCACACTTCTTTGGGTTTGCTGTGAGCCCCGTGCACCTCAGTGACCTCAGGACTGCCCTGAGATGTTACAGATGCCACTCCTAATCATGACTATAAATTATTATATCATCAAAGTAGGCCACTGCATACGCATTGTGGGGATGGAGAATTCAGTCCGTGAGATGCTGAAATGTCACTGGGGCCACAAACAACCCGAACGGAGTGGAAAATACATTTTTTACATGGGATATCAGAGTCAAGGGGATCTGCCAATGTCCCTTTGTTAAATCCAGTGTTGAGTAAAAGTGAGCCACGCCTAGCCGATGAAGCATTTCATCATGGATATGTGTTAAATTCACATTGACTTTTCTATAGGCCACACAGAACTGGATTGACCTGTCGGTCTTGGGAACTAAGAGCACCAGGCTGCTCCAGTCACTGTGCAACTCCTCAATTACCCCCATCTTCAGCATAACCTGCAGTTTGTCCCGAACCACTTTTTTTTCTTGTGTTCAGGGAGCTGATATGCGCGGCTGCGCACCACCACCCCGAGGGAGTCTCAATGTGGTGTTCGATGAGGTCAGTGAGGGGCAAGAACACGTCACAGAATTTATCCTGAAACATAATAACCTCTGCTCTCTGGGATGGTGAGAGGTGGTCTCCACAAGGGACTGGGGTGAATTGGGCTGCACTTTTTAGACTTGCCTCTGGTCCCAGCTCCACCCTCTCTGGAATTACCATCACCAGAGTCACAGAAACCTCCTCTCTCCATGGTTTCAGGAGATTGTGGTGGTAAATTTGTGTTGTCTCTATCTGAACATTTGACCTCATAGTTGACCTCCCCAATTTGCCATGTGGCCTTTCCACACTTGAGATTTCTGGAACTTCCAGTGGGGAAGATGGCGCTTGTGTTTGGCTGTGCCATTGCCATGACCTGTTTGTTGCTGTCACTGGCTCATCTTCTTGTAATTACTTTTTTCGTACTATTGTTGCTTTTGTCTACTAGTGATGTCTTGGCTGCCCTGGTTTATGATTGGCAAATGTTGCTAGAGATCAGAGACACCATGGATGGTTTATTGTGTGTTGGGAATCCACCTTCTCTACCTCTTTTTATTCATCACTGATTGCTGTTCATTGCTCGCCACAGCTCACCGTTCTATGATCCATCACTGCAGTATGGCTGGAGGAGGAAGTCTGCGACTCTAGCCAAGAAGCGCTGTAGGTTGGAGGAGGCAAGGATCTATGGCAGGCTCAAGTTAAACTCCAACGTCTATGGAGGGAAGCTCATGTTGTTAACCTCAAGGGTTGTTCTGTTGCAGTTCATCTCACACCTCTATACTCCAGTGCCCGATTGGGAATGTCAGCTTCCATCTGGCTTTGGCTGAGCCCTGCCAGATCACCTTACTTGTGGGCAGTGTTTCCTGATGTGCCTGGTGGATTGTTGGGTATGGAACTTCCTCGCCTGCATTTCAGGTATGGCCAAAGGTAATGTGGCCTGCCGGTGCTCAAGCAAATTGAGTGCACTCGTCTCTGCACCTCTGATACTATGGCATTTTCTTCTGTGAAGATATGCTTGATAAATGCCCACTCTGTTGCAAACAAGCCTCACATATTGAACAATATGTTTACTAGAGAGAATCTGGCTTTTTTATTTGTGACTGAAACATGGCAACAGAACTTGGAGTTCTTTCAACTAAATGAATTGTGCCCTGCTGACTGCTCATACATCGGATCTCCATGTTTGTCAGGCCACAGTGGCGGATTCACTGTGGTCTGGCACAATTGCTATTCTTGCCAGTTGGTCAGGACAGAAACTTTCTACTTTTGAACTGCAAATCACTAAAGTTGGTTGACTAAAGTCAATTTACTGTGTTTTAATCTGTTGTCCTCCTGGTCTATCTGGCTGTTTTTTCTGAGTTCATGGACTTTTTGACCTCTGTTATTAAACTGGGAGAAATTGCTGGTACTTGGAGATTTTAACTTGCATATTGATGATGCTGATAACAGTGCAGATATTGAATTTCTTAATATTACTGAATCCCATAATTTACAACAGCATGTCAAAGGTGCTACTCACTCGGGTGGTCATAATTTGGACAATGTTTTTTCACTTGGTTTAGACATTGACAACATTCATTGTGAAGACCTATTAATTAGTGATAAGTGTTTTTTTTATCCTTCTGCATATACTGACCCTCCATGTCGCAAAACAGTGACATGTTCTCGCATCATTGCTCAGAAATCTGTTGATCAATTCTCCTCAAATCTTTGCTGTGATTTTGACACTTCTTGCAGTAATGTTGAACTCTTATTACAGTCTTTTAGTGAATAATGTGCTACTTTGCTGGATACAGTGGGACTTTTTAAAAGTAAGATCTAAAGCTATATGTAATTCAAAACCGTGGATGATGGATGCTGTCTGCTGTCTAAGAAGGAAGTGTCGCAGAACTGAACACCTGTGGAAAACTACTAAACTGGAAGTATATCTCCTGTACCTTAAAGAACTCATGCATACTTTTAATAATTTAGTTAAAGAAACTCAGTCTGCCTATTTTGCAAATTTAATCTCTTCATCAAAGAGAAATCCTAGGGTTTTATTTGACACAATTAAAAACACTGTGTCACCATCCACTAAAGCTTTACCAAGCTTTTCTCAAAATGACTGTAAGTTTCTTACCTTTTTTGTTGATAAGGTAAGAGCTATTAGATCCAGTATTCAGCTTGGCTTATGCTCACTTAGTATTAGCCTCTCCCCATCTCTTACTATTCTGGATTCATTTCACCCCATTAGCTTACATGACCTTCTGAATTTAATCAAGACAATTAAATTATCTTCCAGTTCTCAAAATAAATTGCCATCCTCTCTATTCACTCAGGTCTTGCCTCCCATCAGGCCTGAAGTACTAGCTATTGTTAATTCTTCATTGTCTTTCAGGATATGTCCCTTCCTATCTCAAGCATGCCACTATTCAACCTATAGTAAAGAAACCTAACTCTCTGTGGTCAACAATTATAGGCCCATATCCAAACTTCCATTTTTATCTAAAATTCTAGAAAAGGTTGTTGCTAACCAGTTTACAGCTGCACTGGAGAGTCACAATCTTTATGATAAATTCCAGTCTGGTTTCCAGAAATGGCATTCTACAGAAACTGCCCTTATGCAGATTAGAAATTATATTCAGATGGCCTCTGATGCAGGCGATTGCTCTGGATTAGTGCTCCTGGATCTTAGCTCTGCCTTTGACACTGTTGACCATCATATCCTGATTGATAGATTATATGACTGGGTGGGCATATTGGGCATTTCCTTAAATTGGTTTACCTCCTACCTCACGGATAGAAGTTTTGCTGTCCCCATTGGGGATTTTGTCTCTGCTTCTTCCCCCTCTGTCCTGTGGTGTTCCACAGGGTTCAGTTTTGTGCCCCTTACTTTTTTCCCTCTACATGTTGCCACTGGGACAAATTATAAATAATTTTAATACTACATATCACTTTTATGCAGATTATATACAGTTTAGTTTTAGATTCAGACCCAATGAGGCATCTAAGCTCTGTAGGCTCCTAGATTGCCTGGATGCTATCAAAGACTGGATGGCAGAACATTTCTTACAATTAAATACAGACAAGATGGAGGTCTTAATTATTGCTCTAGAAGACAACATTATACATACAGTATGATCAAACAATACATTGGGCCTCTCTCACCTGCTGTTCACTTGAGCCTGAGGAACTTAGGGGCAACATTTGATAAGTCTTTGTTGTTTGACTCTCATGTAAAGCATCTGGCTAAATGCTGTTTTTTTAACTGTGTAATATTAGTAAACTTAGATCTATGGTATCATATTCAGAACTGGAGATGCTGGTACATGCTTTTATCTCTTCACACACTGATTATTACAATGTATTTTTTCCCTCCCTTAATGAATCTGTCTTATCAAGTTTACAGTCAATTCAGAATGATGCTGCTAGGTTACTTACAAGCTCTAACAGGCACTGTCACATCACCCCTCTGCTCAGCTTCCTTCACTGGCTCCCCGTTTACTACAGGATGCAGTTTAATATTCTTACTATTATTACATATAGGGTACTTCATGGCTAAGCCCCCGCTTATTTGGGAGACTTAATTAATTTCCATACACCTGTATGTTCCCGTAGATCTAACAACCAAAACCTCTTGTCAGTTCCATGCACTCATTTAAAGACCTGTGGTGACCAAGCTTTTGAGGTTATCACTCCAAACTGTGGAATGCCCTGCCCACCCATCTCAGGTTCACTGACTCTGTGGACTGTTTTAAAAGGCAGCTGAAGATTCACTTGTTTAAAAAAGCATTTGGGTAAACTCCTGGCTAATTTCTTATTGTTCCTTATGCACTTGTTGTTGTTGTTGTTGTGTTATTTATTTTACTGTGATTGTATTTGTGTTATTTCTATTTTATTTGCTTTTGTAAAGCACTTTGTGACTTTTGTCTGTGAAAAGTACTATATAAATAAATTTTACTTACTTTTACCTTGCCACATGGCGAGTAATTTTAAACTTGAAGTGGGCAGTAAAATGAGGACTTTATCTCCTGGTGCAAATTCCCTTAGCCTTGTCCCTCTGTTGTACAGGTGAGATTGATGTTCTTGGGCCTGTAGCAAATTCTCTTGGGTTATGTGACTCAGTATATGGAGTTTTGCTCTCAGGTCAAGAACGTATTGAATTTCATTTTTGATTTGAGAAGGCTCCTCCTCCCAATTTTTTCTACTGATGTCTAAGACATGATGGGGCTTGCATCCATACAGCAATTCAAATGGGGAAAACCTGGTAGAGGCTTGTGAGACCTCACACACTGCAACAAACAGAGGGTCTAGGCACCTGGCCTAGGTTTTAGTTTCCCCATGAATGAGCTTATGAATCATATTTTTAAGTGTTTGGTTAAACTGTTTGAACAGCCCATCCATTTGCAGTTGATAAACATTAGTACGAATGAATTTAATCCCCAATAATTTGTACAATTCACGCAGTGTGCATGACATAAAAGTAGTGCCTTGACTCAGGAGATAACACAGAAGAGTGTCTCCCCAACACTGCATGCTGAGATATTGTAGAGAGGCACTCTTTCCAGGTATCGCATTGCATAATCTACTATGACTAACACAAAGCAACACCCACGTGCAGATCGATCTAATGACCTGACGAGATCCATACCAATTTTTTCAAAGGGGATCTCAATCAGTGGTAATGGGTACAATGGCACTTTAGTTGTGGCCACTGGATTTACCAGCTGGCATTCACAACATGCTGCACACCACCTGTGGACATCAGCACAAATCCTTGGCCAATAAAAATGGGCCATGAGATGATTTAGTGTCTTATCCTGTCCCAAATGCCCAGCAATGGGAATAAAAGTTCCCTATGGCTTTTTGGGACCAACAACTGTGCCATCTTTTCTTTCATTTGAGTGTCCTGTGTCACTCTATATAGCCTATCCTTAATAATACAAAAGTACAGGAAAGACAGTGCAACGTCAGGTTGGAGGATTTGGCCTTCAATTATGGTCACTTGGTCAAAAGCATGTC
This sequence comes from Cathorops multiradiatus, assembly GCA_027575975.1. Lineage (NCBI taxonomy): Eukaryota > Metazoa > Chordata > Actinopteri > Siluriformes > Ariidae > Cathorops > Cathorops multiradiatus. The sequence continues at coordinate 21,591,154 of JAPEKM010000002.1, forward strand.
TCAGAGACTCTTCACGCACCTGCTCCAATGGGAAATCCCCTAAGGGATTCCCTAGAGGGAGGAAGGCTCTCCCCACTCTCTGTGTCATTATAATGTGGAGCTGACGTGGATGGCCCTGGGACCACCTCACCAGCAAAGATTGCAGCGGGATTCCCCCATGACATGCTACTGCAGGACCCATCCACTATTATCTGTTTCATTAAGGTTTTAAACCCCAGCCAATCTGTTCCCAAGATCAGTGGGTGGGTGAGGCTTGGGCTAACCACTACCTCTACACTATGCTTTTCTCCCCAGAAGTGAATAGTGGCAGGCATTAGTGGATGATTATGTATATCACCATGCACCACTTGGCCTTCACCAATCGTGCATTTCCCAGATTGAATCAGGCTTTGATGTATGGAGGTCTGATTACAAACCGAATCCACCAAAGCCTGATGTGTGCCCCCTTGAATACTCACTGGTATGCGGTATGTTCCAGCTTGATCGGGAGCAGCTTTTGGTGCATCAGGGATCCAGGCCACTGCCCCCACCTTCATCGCCTGGCACTGGTCCTGGAAGTACCAAGGTTACCCACAGCGCCAGCACACCAGCCCAGGCCTCAACTCTGCACTGCTAGGCTGAGGAGTACTTATCTGTGGGGAAGACACAGAAGCATAAGGGGAAGTGGGGGAAGGGAAATCACAGGCTCGGGGAGCTAGCTGCAGGGGAATCGGATTCCGCTTCTGCAGGATGGGAGGGAAGGGAGGAACAAGGGGGGTATCAGAAAAAGAGAGCAAGAGAACAAGAAGCTGGATGCCCACCTGCCATTGGAACTGCTGTCAGATGGTCCTCTGCCAGCTCAATGGCCTGATCCAGTGATGTCGGGTGGTAGCACTGGACCCATTCCGCTGTCCCCCACAGCAGCCGAGCAATGAATTGCTCCAGTGCCACCACGTTGATGACTCCCTTGACATTATGGTCCTCTGCCCTCAACCACTGCCAGCAGGCATCCTGCAGCTACTGGCCATGGGCAAAGGGCCAGCCAACCTCCTAACAGTGATACGGCACAGAAGCGCTGCTGGTGTTGCTCTGGGGAGTGGTTGACTCCCTGGAAGACTGTATGCTTTAGATTTGCATAAACTAGCCAGTTCTCTGCAGGCAGTTGCTGAGCCACGAGTTATGCTTCGCCAGTCAGGAGTGGTAACAGGCAGGCCACTCACTGTTTGTCCCCCCACCGCCTCTGCAGTTTGCTCGAAGAGCTCCAGGAAAGCCTCTAAGTCATTATGCGACCCCATTTTTGTGAGGAAGACATGGGTGAAACCCACAGACTCCAGGGCTGGTGCACCTGCTTAAATTAGGGGATAAATTGGGGATAAATGTGTCTCATGTTTAAAGTCTTTAATTTTCTGTAAAGCTGCTTTGCAACAATGTCTGTTGTTAAAAGCACTATACAAATAAACTTGACTTGACTAATTTTCCAATAATTCATTCATTTCAGTTTCACACTTGTCACTTGCTTGGATCTATGTGTACATTCATACTATATATTTGAAAATTACAACTATTGACACTATACACTAAATTGAACTGCGTGTGTATGTGTGTGTCCTTACTCTTTTGAATCAGAAAATTTTAAATTGAATTATTGTTATGAAAAAAATATAGATCTCATCTCATCTCATTATCTCTAGGTGCTTTATCCTGTTCTACAGAGTCGCAGGCAAGCTGGAGCCTAAAAATATAGATATTTTACATAAAAATTATGTACTGGAAGCAAGCTGCAGCTGTCAGAGTGAACACTGAAATAAGTGAATTCCAAAATATCAAAAGAGGTGCTCGCCAAGACTGCGTACTTTCTCCTGATCTCTTCTCATTGTACTGTGAATATGTAATGCGAGCGATACAAAATTTACCAGGTATCAAAATAGGAGGTAATAATGTGAACAACATAAGATACGCTGACGATACAGTATTGATAGCAGAAAGGAAAGAGGATCTACAGAAACTATTAGATATTATCAGTATTGAGAGTGAAAAGTTAGGACTATCCTTAAATGAAAAGAAAGCAGAAACTATGGTGGTATCAAGAAAAAGAATCCCTCCAACATGCAAGCTCAGAATAGGCAATATACCACATTTCAGCAGGTTGATGTTATAACATCAGATGGAAGGTGTGAAACTGAGATTTAAGTAAGACTTGGACAAGCCAAACAGACATTTCAGAAAATGAAAAGTATCCTGATGAATAAGAAAATATGCTTACGTGTTAGAAAACGGGTGGCACGGTAGTGTAGTGGTTATCACTGTTGCCTCACAACAAGAAGGTCATGGGTTCAAGCCCAGTGGCCAGCGAGAGCCTTTCTGTGTGGAGTTTGTATGCTCTCCCCATGTGTATGTGGGTTTCCTCCAGGTGCCCCGGTTTCCCCCACAGTCCAAAGACATGCAGGTTAGGTTAATTGGTGGCTCTAAATTGGCCGTAAGTGTAAATGTGAGTGTGAATGGTTGTTTGTCTCTGTATCAGCCCTGCAATAACCTCGTGTGGCAGCGGAGGTGTGGCCAAGCAGCAGTCTGTGAATGGAGGTCGGGGAAGGTAAGTGGCTAAGTCATTCCACCTGCTGTCAATTAATGTGTGTGTGTGTGTCACTGTTTATTACAGGGACAGAGCATCAAAGGAAAGAGAAAGTAGAGAAAGGGAGCTCTCTACCCAACCACATTGCATGTGTGTGAGTGAGTGATAAAAGGAAGCTGAAAAGCTCAATAAAGCTTTTGGATAAACATCAACTCTCGCCTGCCACACTTCTGTGCTCCACCCACATCAGGAAGTGTTACAGTGGTGCTGAAACCAGGGAGCACAGAAGAGAACCACCCCATGAAGTCCCCGCCATTCGAAGAGCTCATCCTTGCCCTCGCTACCACCCAGCAGAACCAGCATCAAGCACTGATCACCCTCCCAAAGGAGCAGGAGCAACCCTTCAAAGCCTTGATGCTGGCCCAGCAGGAAGCTCGCCAGGCTTTCCAGCACAGGCTTGTGTCAGCAGGGGCATTGACCACTGCTGTCGCCACCCTCAGAAAAATGGAATGATCTTCGCAGGATGATCCGGAAGCATTCCTGGCTCTTTACGAGCAAGCAGCCAAGGCATGGGGGTGGCTGCTGGAGCAGTGCGCAGCGTGCCTTCTCCCGCTCCTGACTAGCAAGGCGCAGCTTGCAGTGCAGCAGCTCCCTGCTGACAGCCAGCTGGTCTACACTGACCTAACGAAAGCCATCCTGCAGCAGCTTGTTTGCTCCCCGGAGCAACATTGCCAGCGCTTCTGGACGCTGGCATTGGAGGAAGTCAGCTGGTCATTTGCATTCAGTCAGCAACTCCGGGACACCTGCCGGCAGTAGCTGAGGGTGGAAAACTGCGACGCCGATGAGATCATCGATCTGGTGGCACTGGAACAGTTTGTCTTTTGACTTCCGGAAGGAACGACGGAATGGGTCCAGTGTCATCACCCGGTGTTTTTATTTAATCCGGATCCCCGATGTGCCAGAAACCACCCCCGATTGGGCCAGAACATATCGCATACCGGTGAGTATCCAAGGGGCTACATATCACGCTTTGGTGGATTCTGGTTGCAATCAGACCTCAATTCACCAACACCTGGTGCAAGGTTGGTGAATTGGGGGGAGCAGAGGTGGTGAAAGTGTTGTGTGTGCATGGGGATGTTCACCATTACCCTCTAGTGTCTGTCCAAATTCTATTCCGGGGCCAAATGCATAGAATAAAGGCAGCGATTAATCCCCGTCTCACCCACTCATTGATTTTGGGTACTGATTGGCCAGGATTTAAAAACCTAATGGAATATTTAACACGCAGTGGGTCCTGCCCTTGTAGGTCATGGGAAGATCCCAGTGTGGCGTTGACTGGAGAAGCTGTCGCAGAGCTGTCTATGTCAACACCGCGTCAGAATGAGGAGCAGCCCGCTCCTCCCTCTCTTGGGGATTCCCTTGGGGATTTCCCGTTAGAGCAGTTGCGAGACGAGACTCTGCGGCATGCGTTTGACAAAGTAAGAGTAATCGATGGTCAAACTCTTCGGCTAAGCGCAGCACCGACCTTCCGCTATTTTTCCATTATTAAAGAGAGCTTGTACCAAGTGACGCAGGACACTCAAACCAAGGAACAGATAACCCAATCCCAAAGAGTTGTAGGGAACTCATGTTCCATGCGGCTCACTTTAATCCCATGGCTGGACACTTGGAGCAAGATAAAACACTAGCCCGGATAATGGCCCGATTCTATTGGCCAGGGATTCATGGGGATGTCCATCGGTGGTGTGCAGCATGCTGTGAATGCCAATTAGTAAATCCCATGGCCACTCCAAAAGCACCTTTGTGCCCTCTTCCTCTAATTGAGACCCCGTTTGAGTGAATTGGGATGGATCTCGTCAGACCATTAGATCAGTCAGCATGGGGATATTGCTTTATTTTAGTTCTAGTGGACTATGCAACATGATATCTGGAAGTAGTGCTTCTCTGCAATATCTCAGCATGCAGTATTGCGGAAATGCTTTTCTGCTTTATCTCCCGGGTCGGGATTCCAAAAGAAATCCTGACAGACCAAGGCATTTCGTTTATGTCACGCACACTGCGTGAGCTGTATGGGTTACTGGGGATTAAGCCTATCTGCACCAGTGTCTATCACCCACAAATGGATGGCTTAGTAGAGCAATTTAACCAGACATTCAAACATAATCCGTAAATTCGTAAGTGAAGATGCGCGTAATTGGGATAAGTGGTTTGAGCCCCTGTTGTTTGCAGTACGAGAGGTCCTGCAAGCCTCCATGGGGTTTTCTCCCTTCAAATTATTATATGGGCATATGCCACGTGGCATTCTGGACGTGCTATGGGAAAATTGGGAGGAGGGACCTTCACTGAGTAAAAATGAAATCCAGTAGGTTCTTGACCTGCGTGCAAAACTCCACACCCTCATGCACCTAAAACAGGATAATTTGCGGCAGGTACAAGAACGTCAAAGCCAGCTGTATGACAGGGGCACGCGCCTTAGAGAGTTCATGCTGGGAGACAAAGTGCTTATATTATTGCCCATGTCGAGTTCTAAATTAGTCACCAAGTGGCAAGGGCCCTTTGAGGTCACACGGCGAGTCGGGGACATCGACTATGAGGTGAAGCGAATAGATAGGGGTTGGGCACTGCAAGTCTACCACTTCAACCTTTTAAAATGCTGGAATGAGGGGGTCCCCATGGCGTTAGCGTCGGTAGTCCCAGAGAAAGCCGAGCTGGGGCTGGAGGTAAAAAGGATCACATCTCGGACCACTCTGGTCCCTTGTGGAGACCACCTCTCACCGGCCACACTCATGGAGGTAGCCAAGTTGCAGAAGGAATATTCCGACGTGTTCTCGCCCTTTCCTGGTTGTACCCACCTCATAGAACACCACATCGAAAGGACCCCGGGGGTGGTAGTGCATAGCCACCCTTTCCGCTTGCCTGAACACAAGAAAAAGGTGGTTCGGGACAAACTCAAGGCCATGCTCGAAATGGGCATAGTCAAGGAGTCCCACGGTGACTAGAGCAGCCCAGTGGTCCTGGTTCCCAAGACCAATGGGTCGGTCCAGTTCTGTTTGGACTATAGAAAGGTCTATGCCGTGTCCAAATTTGACGCATACCCAGTGCCTCGCATTGATGAGTTGCTTGATCAGTTAGGCGCTGCTCGCTTTTATTTGACACTGGATCTAACAAAGGGATATTGGCAGATCCCCTTGACTCCTCTATCCCGTGAGAAAACGGCCTTTTCCACACCGTTTGGATTACACCAATTTGTCACGCTCCCTTTTGGGTTGTTTGGAGCGCCTGCTATGTTCCAGCAGCTTATGGACAGGGTCCTCTGCCCTCATGCTGCCTACACAGCCGCATATCTGGATGATATAATAATCTACAGCCATGATTGGCCATGGCACTTGGAACACCTGAGGGCTGTTCAAAAGTCGCTGAGGCGAGTGGGCCTCACAGCTAACCCAAAAAAGTGTGCAACTGGGCGGGTGGAAGTACGGTACCTGGGGTTCCACTTGGGTCATGGGCAGGTGCATCCCCAAGTTAACAAGACTGCAGTGATTGTGGCCTGCCCAAGGCCCAAGACCAAAAAGGAGGTAAGACGATTCCTGGGGCTGGCTGGCTATTATCGTAGGTTTATACCTAATTATTCAGACATTACCAGCCCGTTAAACGAGCTCACTAAAAAGGGGCTCCAGATCTGGTCCAGTGGACAGACCAGTGCCAGCAGGCCTTCTCTGAGGTAAAAGCTGCACTGTGTGGGGGGCCACTTTCATACTCCCCTGACTTTTCTCTCCCCTTTATTTTACAGACTGATGTATCAGACATAGGGCTGGGGGCCGTTTTGTCCCAGGAGATGGAGGGCGAGGAGCGCCCTGTGCTGTACATCAGATGGAAACTCTTGATGCATGAAAGCAAATACAGCACCATTGAGAAAGAGTGTCTTGCCATCAAGTGGGTGGTCCTCGCCCTCTAATACTACCTGCTGGGGCGACCTTTCACTCTCTGTTCAGACCACGCGCCCCTCCAGTGGCTCCACCACATGAAGGATGCCAATGCACAGATCACCTGTTGGTATCTCGCCCTCCAGCTATTTAAGTTCGAGGTGATCCACAGGCCGGGGGCGCAGATGGTGGTGACGGACTTCTTGTCCCGTTGGGGGGGAGAGTCAGTTTCAGGCTGGACGGCTCCCCGGCCTGAGTCGGGCGGTGGGAATATGTGGCAGTGGGGACGTGGCCAAGCAGCAGTCTGTGAATGGAGAGCGGGGTCGGGGAAGGTAAGTAGCTAAGTCATTCCACCTGCATTCCACATTGTTACAGGGATGGAGCATAAAAGGAGGGGGAGAGCAGAGAAAAGGGGCTCCCGACCAGAATGCATATGTGTGTGTGGGGGGGAATGAGGCTGAAAAGCTACATATCTTTCTTTAGAAATAAAAGTTTGTAAGAACTTCAGGTTCTGCCTGATGTGCTTCTGTACTCCACCCACATCAGGGATTTGCTACAGCTATATTTACTGTATAGACATGGATATATCTATATCTGGATATAGATATAGATATATCTACTGTATCAGAAAGCAATTTTCTTTATAAACAGTAGCCACGTGCACCTAGAAGGTAGCTATTTTTCTTCATTGGAACTAAGGGACCTAAACATCTTCTAACACGACAATGCCCCTGTATACAAAGTGAGGTCCATGAAGGTTAGAGAAGCAGCTTAGGGACCAAAAGGTCACTGGTTTGATTCCCTGGACCAGCAAGAATGGCTTAAGTGCTCTTGAACAAGGCACCTAACCCCTAACTACTCCCCAGGCTGCCCACTGCTCTGGGTATGTTGTACGTCACTCTGGATAAGAGTGTCTGCTAAATACCTGTAATGTAATGTAAGACATGGGTGGGCGAGACTTGATTGTCCTGCACAGAGCCCTGACCTCAATATCCCTAAATACCTTTAGGAAGGATTGAAATGTGCCCCAGGCCTCCTTGCTCACTAATGCTCTTGTGACTCATTGAGCACAAATCCCCACAGTCACGCTCCAAAATCTAATGGAAAGCCTTCCCAGAAGAGTGAATCTTCTGGGACTAAATCTGGAATGGGTTATTCAAAAAGCACATATGGGAGTGCACAAACTTTTGGCCATAGAGTGTATATGATATATATGATCTAATAACACCTGCTATGAGACATTACACCAAAGAACCAACTAGAACAAGTGCTCCAAGTAGTAGATCTAGTGTAAAGCAGTGGCCCTCACAGCAGAGCCAGGGAGTCCATAATTTATTTATTTTTTTGCTACAAATGAATTATATTTATTATTGCGTTCTTATAGTCTTTATGTCTGCCAACAAATCACCTGCGTATAATGACAACTTTAATCTAACATATTAAGTTGGTAGAACTAATAAAAGTGCTATGCCTATAATAAACCGTCAGAATATTATTGCACACTTAAATAAAGAGCTTAATACAGTATATGAATCTGTACTGAGAGCGTCCGTAGAATTTATTTTACAATTCTTCACAGCTCCAGCGTTCCCAGTTCTATCCTGAGCTTGGGTGACTCTATACTAATGTACCCCTGAGGGTTCAGTATTGGACCTTAGGGTAACAATGTGTACCTTTTCAAGTCAAAATGGAACATTCATGTTCCTGAGCAGTATAAAAAGGGCACAAATCCATACTGTACCTTAGAGGGTACTGCCCCAGTGACAAACTGTTGTACCCCTAAAGGTACAAGAACGTACTTTGTTCACAATAGTGAACTTCTACAGGAGCATAATAGAGAGCTTTCTCTGCTACTGTGCCACAATTTGGTACACCAGCTGTACTGCAGACAGCCAGAGAGATGTGGACTGGATAGTTAAGACTGCACAGAGGATTGTGGGAACTAATCTACCATATCTGGACAAAGTTTATGCAAAAAGAAAAGAAACCTTTATTTGTCACACGCACACTTCAAGCACAGTGAGATTCATCCTCTGCATTTAACACATCTGAAGCAGTGAACACGCACACACACACACCCAGAGCAGCAGGCAGCCATACTACAGCACCCGGGAAGCAGTCAGGGGTTAGGTACCTTGCTCAAGGGCACTTCAGCCCAAGGCTGCACCATGTTAACCTAACTGCATGTCTTTGTGGGGGAAACCGGAGCATCCGGAGGAAACCCAGACAGACACGGGGAGAACATGCAAACTCCACACAGAAAGGCCCCACTGGCTGCTGGGCTCAAACCCAGAACCTTCTTGCTGTGAGGCGACACTGCGAACCACTACACCACCGTGCCCCCCACAGGCTCACAACATCATCAAGGACTCAACACAGCCAGGTCATTGTCACCCTCCCACTGGGCAAAAGATACAGGACCATCAGAACACACATAAATATATGGAGGAACAGTTTCTTCCCTGGAACTGTAGCCTCCATTATATCTACACTACCCTCACACATACACCCCCAAGCTGCTGCTAATGCACTGATCACTTTACATTCAAGACTGTAAATACAATTCTTACAATTTGTGCATATCTGTTTGCAATGCACTTTATTTTATTTAAACTGTAAGTGGTAGAAGAGAGCAACTGGACTTGCTTGAAGATTCTTGAAGATGTTTCACCTCTCATCCAAAAGGCTTCTTCAG
>JAPEKM010000002.1:22052946-22066155 GCA_027575975.1 Cathorops multiradiatus
CCGGAACTCATTTGTCTGGCTACAAACACGGCATGTAATGTCGTGGATGTAGCCTTCATAAGCATATTGCAGACCTTTTTGTCTGCTTCGATCTGAGATCTTGCCATTTTTCCAAAAATTGCTTGTGATTTCTTTGGGCAAAGCCGAAATTGACACGGGTGAAAACATGTTGCCACGCCATTCATACCAATGCTGAGAACCTGGGAGACGTGAAAGCTTGACTGATATAGCAACCGTTGCTAAAGGGGGGAGGAGTTTGCGGAACGGTGAATTGTGGCTTGATAATCAGATTATTTAACGTGTACACCATTAAGCTGATACATTTTGATACACAAGTACTTATAAAACATTTGAAATCTAATTAAACTCCTAGTTTTAATCCTAGAACCTGATTATGGACAGTCTGGTTCCCATCATCAGATTCTCCAAAAGTGCATGTAAACACTGATCAGATTATTGCCAGAATCCTTTTTTTCTCCCTCAATTTGTTTACGTAAATCTCACTCAACGTTATCCAGCAGACTCAGGAAGAAGGCGTGGTCTAAGGTTTAAAGGTGTAAATTATTCAGATGATAACATAGCTTTGTGTGTAGATTCAAAAAATGTGTGTGTGTGTGTGTGTGTGTGTGAGAGAGAGAGAGGCACACCGTTCATTGTAAAACTGAAGTGTGTTCTCTCCATACAGAGGTGTCATAAGCTGACGAATCATGGTCTGCGGCTTCTCCCTCTCATCCAAGCCCAGCATCCGAACATGAGCCACCAGCCAGGCCACGGCACATATTGCCATACTGCACACCTTCCCCTTAATGTTATCCGTGATCTTCTGCTCAGAGAGAGATGATATTCTTTAATCCAAAAGTATTTTACTTCTAAGTTTTGTCAATACAAATACATGCACAATCTGTACACAAGTCTCTATACTGACACCAGTGGCCAGTGCGTTTCATAAACTTGGACCGCTTCTACCACAGTGCGGTAGAATTCTGGATTCTAATTGGTTGTGATTAAATTTTCTAAACCAGCAGCTCTGACAATAGTGCAGCTGCAAATCAGAGCTTTATATAATAATGCATTCCGTCAATTTTTCTATTGTTATTATTTTACTATAACAGCACCAGTGTTATAACTTATTATTTACTTACATATTAGGTTGACTTAACCATTGATAAGATGAATTTAAATCACATTGTGGCAGCGGGGGCATGGTCAAGCGTTGGTCTGTGACCGGAGGGCGGAGTCAGGGAAGGTAAGTGGCAGAATCACTACATTACTGTGTGTGTATGTGGCTGGGAGAGTGTGTGAAACACTGAAAAGTGTAAAAATAAAGAGTTTTGGGAAACTCACTTCTGTCCTGCCATCCTTTTGTGCTCCACCCTCCCACTACATTGCTACAGTCATCTAGATAGGCAGCTGTGTAGGGAGCTCGAGGGCGGAAGACCCTGTCCATTAGCCACTGGAACACAGCGGGTGCCCCAAACAACCCAAAAGGGAGCCTGACAGATTGGTGTAAACCAAACGGTGTGGAAAAGGTTGTTTTCTCTCAGGATAAAGGAATCAAGGGGATCTGCCAATATCCCTTTGTTAGATCCAGTGTTGAATAAAAGTGAGCAGCACCTAACTGATCAAGCCACTCATCAATGCAAGTCATTGGGTATGCATCACATTTAGACACCGTGTTGACCTTTTTATAGTCCACAAAGAACCGGACCGACCCGTCGATCTTGGGAACCAGGACCACTGGGCTGCCCCAGTCATTGTGGGACTCCTCAATTATGCCCATTTTGAGTATGGCCTTGAGTTCATCCTGAACCACCTTTTTCTTGTGTTCGGGCAAGCGGTAAGGGCGGAAATGCACTACCACCCCCAGGGGCATTTCGATGTGGTGTTCTATGAGGTGAGTATGACCAGGAAGGGGCGAGAACACATCGGAAAATTCCTTCTGCAACTTGGCTACCTCTGTGAGTTGGGCCGGCAAGAGGTGGTCTCCACAAGGGACAGGAGTGGTCTGAGATGTTATCTTTTTTACCTCCAGCTCCAGCTCTGCCTTCTCTGGGACTACCGATGCCAATGCCATGGGGACCCCTTCATTCTAGCATTTTAAAAGGTTGAGGTGGTAGACTTGCAGTGCCCCGCCCCTATCCGTTCACTTCACCTCATAGTCGACGTACCCGACTCGCCGTGTGACCTCAAAGGGCCCTTGCCACTTGGTGACTAATTTAGAACTCAATGTGGGCAATAATACGAGCACTTTATCTCCTGGGTTTCAGCACCACTGTAACAATTCCTGATGTGGGTAGAGCACAGAAGCATGGCAGGCAAGAGTTAATGTAGCACAAACCACTTTATTTAGCTTTTCAGCTTTCTTTCTTTCTCTCTCTCTCTCTCTCACTCACTCTCTCACTCACTCACTCACTCGCACATGCATTGTGGTTGGGGAGAGAGCTCCCTTTCTCTGTTTGCTCTCTCTCCTTTTATGTTCGATCCCTGTAACTAACACACACACACAACTGACAGCAGTTGGAATGACTTAGCCACTTACCTTCCCTGACCCCACCCTCCATTCACAGACTGCTGCTTGGCCACGCACCTGCTGCCACACATATCTTCAAGCCAATGTGTGATGTTCTTTTAATTATATAGACATTCACAAAAAAGTACCCACATTTATCAAAGCAATTGATCAATTTCCTCACTAGTGACATATAGAGATCTATGTCATGGTTGTGGTTCTTCATGACCCAGCTGTAGTTCGTATGACAAATATAAGTGGGCATATTTTCCAATAAAACACTCACATCCATATATATATGTGTGTGCGTGTGTGTAATATTATTTACTGTAATGCCTTAGAAGCACCTGTTTCCTCATGGGAAGCAATGAAATGTTCTTTCCACTTTAGTTGCCTGTAAATATATCTCCACTCGCAAGATGCATATGCACATTATCTCTGAGGTGAATGCTGATTAAACAGCAATATATTTTAGATGCACTGACTGGGTCTTCAGAAGCTATGATAATGGAGATGGCAGAAATGATAAAGCTTTTAGTGAAAATCCAGTTATCGGAAACACATTTGCTGTTTCAGCTAACGTTGTATATGAGTAGAGTTTGTTTTCTGCTTAACAAACAAAAACAAAACACTCATCCCAGTAGCAACCACCTTCCCTTACTCATGAGTAGGGAATAACACTTGTGTCTATTTTGTTTCAAAGCAATGGGTTTCATTTTGTATGATATAAATTAGAAATGTAAGGAATGTTAGATACAATATTGCATTTCTAATAGCATTGAACATAAAGGATATTTGGTTTCTATTTTTTTTATACATACAGTGTGAGGTGGATTGGCAACTCTAAATTGTCCCTAGGTGTGAATTAGCATGTCTGTGTGTGTGGTGACCTTCCATCAACTAGCATACCATGCACTGTAAATGTCGTTCTTGTGGGATAGACAGAATGGTGTTCAGGAACTAAATTCACACCAAGCAAAATAAAACCAAGCAACAAAGACTATTACAAAGATAGCACAGGAAACTCAATATTATTAGCTTGGAAAAATGTTCTCTGAACCCTTGCAAGCCTACATGTACTTATTCATGTAAGTTTGCTGGTAACACAATTAACTGTGTCTGTTATGAGCTGTTCATGCACAATATGCTTGACTTATGGTTCATACTAACCCCATTTCCAGAAAAGTTGGGATATTTTCCAAAATACAATAAAAACAAAAATCTCTGATTTGTTCATTCACACGAACCTTTATTTAATTGACAAAAATACAATGAAAAGATTTTCAATAGTTTTACCGACCATCTTAATTGTATTTTGTAAATATAAATGAAGGGAGAATTTGATGCCAACAACACACTAAAAAAATTGGAACAGAGGCAAAATAAGACTGAAAAGTTTATTGGATATTCAAGTAATGCCATTTTGGAAGATTCCACAATAAGTAGGCTCATTAGTAACTTGATTGGATATAAAAGGAGCATGCAACAAAGGTTATGCTTTGCTGCATGCTGCATGCCCCTATGCTGAAAAGCTATAAAATAAAGAACACACTTCAATGCAAGCAGCTGCCTGCCGTGCTTCTGTGCTCCACCCACACCAGGGTCTCGCTACGGTGGTGCCGAAACCCGGGACAAGTGAAGAAGGGAACAGCCCCATGGAGCCCTCGCCGTTCAAGGACCTCATCCATGCCCTCGCCACAGCCCAGCAGAACCAGCACCAAGCCATGCTTGCCCTGTGGAAGGAGCAAGAACAAGGGTTTGAAGCCTTTGTGCTGGCCCAACAGGAAGACCGCCAGGCATTCTGGCACCTGCTCACGTTGGCAGGGCCCATGACTGCCTCTGGAGCAGACCCTCCCCACCTCACCCTAACGAAGATGGGTCCACATGACAATCCAGAAGCCTTCCTCATGCTCTTTGAGCAGGCAGAGGAGGCATGGGGTTTGCTGGTGGACCAGCACGCAGCGCACCTCCTCCCCTTGCTGATGGGTGAAGCACAACTGGCCGCACTGCAGCTCCCCGCCAACAGCCAGCTCGTGTATGTAGACCTTTGGGGAGCCATCCTCCAGCATGTTGGCCACTCCCAAGAGCAACAATGGCAGCGCTTCCACTCGCTGCACTTGGAGGAGGTCGTCTGGCCATTCTCGTTCGGGCAGCAACTCCGGGATGCCTGCTGGCAGTGGCTGAGGGCATACAATCGTGACACCGAGGGAGTGATTGACCTGGTGATATTGGAACAGTTTGTCGTATGACTTCCAGAAGAAATGGCATAGTGGGTCCAGTGTCATCGCCTGGCGTTGCTGGACTAGGCAATTGAGCTTGCAGAGGAACATATGGCAACGGTTCCAACAGCTGGAAGGCATGCCTCCTCTTCTCCTCTCTCTTTTCTCTCTCTCCCTCTGTTTCCCGTCCTCACCCCATTGCCCCACCATGGAGGTGGGGGCTGGCTCCACCCCAGCCGGCCTGGCGCACCCATGGCGTCCTCCCATTTCCCCCTTCCTTGTCTGTGTCTCCTCCCCCTTAGGTGAGTGATGTCCATAACACTGGTGTAGAGGGAGAGCCTGGGCCGGTGTGCTGGTGCTGCGGGGAATCGGGACATCTCTAACATCAGTGCTCCGCGATGGGGGTGGGTGTGGTGGTCCAGGTCCCCGACATGCCTTGATCAGGCCAGAGTGTATTGAATACTGGTAAGTGTCCAAGGGGATACGTACCAGGCTTTGGTGGATTCCGGCTGTAGTCAGACCTCAATCCACCAAAGCCTGGTGCAAGGTGAGGCATTGGGGAGAGCATGAATGCTGAAGGTGTTGTGTGTGCACGGGGATGTTCACAACTACCTTTTAGGAGTTAATGATGCACATAGTGAGGAGTGGGTCCTGCAGTAATTCATCTGGGGAAAGCCCTGGAGTAGAATTGGCAGGAGAAGCTGTAACAGAGTCATCTATGTCAGCATCGCATCAGGGCGATATGTGGAATGAGGAGCGTCCCACTCCTCCTCCCTCTCTCAGGGATTCCCTTGGGAATCAGTCATGAGATGGGACTCTGCAGCATGCATTTGACCAAGTGAGAATAATCGATGGTCAAATTCTCCAGCCAAATGCGACGTCAGCCTTCACCTACTTTGCACTCAAACTGGTGAAAAGATAACAGAGTTATTAATTCCAAAGAGTTGCCGGGAACTCATATTCCAGGTGGCTCACTTTAATCCCATGGGCAGACACTGAGGGCAGGATAAAATATTAGCCCAAATAATGGCGCAGTTCTGTTGGCCAGGGATTCACAGGGATGTCCATCGGTGGTGTGCAGTGTGCCATGAATTCCAATTAGTAAATCCTGCAGCCACTCCAAAAGTGCCTTTGCACCCTCTCCCTTTAATCGAGACCCCTTTTGAAAGAATTGGGATGGGTCTCATTGGGCCATTAGATCGCTTTATTTTAGTTGTGGTGGACTATGCAACATGGTATCCAGAAGCAGTGCTTCTCCACAGTATCTCAGCATGCAGTATTGCAGAGGCGCTCTTCTGCTTTATCTCCCGGGTCGGGATTCCAAAAGAAATCCTGACAGACCAGGGCACTACATTCATGTCACTCACACTGCGCAAGCTGTATGGGCAACTGGGGATTAAGCCTATCCGCACCAGCATGTATCACCCACAAATGGATGGCTTAGTAGAACGGTTTAATTGAACTCTCAAAAATATTATTTGGAAGTTTGTAAGTGAAGATGCACATAATTGGGATAAGTGGCTCGAGTCCCTATTATTTGCAGTACGAGAGGTCCCACAAGCCTCCACAGGGTTTTCACCTTTTGAATTGTTATATGGGCATAAGCTGCATGGGATTTTGGACATGCTACGTGAAAATTGTGAGGAGGGACCTTCACCCAGTAAGAGCGAAATTCAATGCATTCTCGATCTGCACGCCAAGCTCCACATACTCATGCACTTAACTTAACTTAGAATTTGCAGCAGGTGCAAGAACATCAAGTCTGACTGTATGACAGGGACATGCACCTTAGGGAGTTCACACCGGGAGACAAAGTACTCATATTATTGCCCACGTCACGCTCCAAATTGGTCAGCAAGTGGCAAGGGCCCTTTGAGGTCACACGGTGAGTCAGGGACGTCAAATATGAGGTGAGGCGAATGGACAGGGGTGGGGCATTACAGACCTACCACCTCAATCTATTAAAATGTTGGAATGAGGAGGTCCCAATGGCATTGGTGTCAGTAATTCTGGAGAAGGCGGAGCTGGGGCCGGAGGTTCAAAAAAGAAAATTGACCTCACTCACTGCTCCGATCCCTGTGGAGACCACCTCTCCCCGACCCAGCTTCCAGAGGTAGCCCAGTTGCAGAAAGAATTTTCCAACGTGTTTTCGCCCCTGTCCGGCCACACTCACCTCATAGAACACCACATTGAGATGACCCTGAGGGTGGTAGTGCATAGCCACCCTTACCGCCTGCCTGAACACAAAAAAAGGTGGTTCACAATGAACTTGAAGCCATGCTTGAAATGGGCATAATCAAGGAGTCCCCCAGTGACTGGAGCAGCCCAGTGGTCCTGGTCCCCAAAACCAATGGGTCAGTCCAGTTCTGTGTGGACTATTGGAAAGTCAACACGGTGTCTAAATTTGACACGTACCCAATGCCTCGCATTGACAAGTTGCTCGATCGATTAGGCACTGCTCGTCTTTATTCGACACTGGATCTAACAAAGGGATATTGGCAGATCCCCTTGACTCCTCTGTCCTGAGAGAAAACGGCCTTTTCCACACCATTTGGCTTACACCAATTCGTCACACTTCCTGTTGGGCTGTTTGGGGCACCCGCTACATTCCAGTGGCTTATGGACAGGGTCCTCTGCTCCCACCCACCTATGCAGCTGGCATTATCATCTACTGCAATGACTGGCCGCAGCACCTTGAACACCTTAGGGACATCCTAAAGTCACTGAGGCAGGCGGGTCTCACAGCCAACCCAAAGAAATGTGTGATTGGGTGGGTGGAAGTACAGTATCTGGGTTTCCACTTAGGCCATGGGCAGGTGTGTCCCCAAATTAATAAGACAACAGTGATTGCGGCCTGCCTGAGGCCCAAGACAAGAAACGGGGTGAGACAGTTCCTGGGGCAAGCTGGGTACTATTAGAGGTTCATACCCAATTATTCAGAAGTCACCAGCCCGCTGACGTATCTCACTAAAAAGGGAGAACCAGATCCGGTCCAGTAGACGGAGCAATGCCAACAGGCTTTCTCTAGGGTAAAGTCTGCACTGCGTGGGGGCCACTGTTACACTCCCCTGACTTTTCTTTCCCCTTTATTTTATAGACAGACGTGTCAGACAGAGGGCTGGGGGCTGTTCTGTCCCAGAAGGTGGAGGGAGAGGAGTGCCCCATGCTGTACATTAGCCCAAAACTGTCGATGCAGGAGGGCAGGTACAGCACAATCAAAAAAGAGTGCCTAGCCATCAAGTGGGTGGTCCTTGCCTTCTGCTACTACCTGCTGGGGTGCCCTTTCACCCTCTGTTCAGACCACGCGCCTCTCCAGTGGCTCCACTGCATGAAGGATGCCAACGCGTGGATCACCCATTGATATCTTGCCATCCAGCCATTTAAATTCGAGGTGGTCTACAGGCCGGGGGTGCAGATGGTGGTGGCGGACTTCCTCTCCTGTCGGGGGGGAGTTGGCTTCAGGCCAGATGGTTCCCTGGCCTGAGTCTGGCGGTGGGGGTATGTGGCAGTGGAGGTATGGCCGAGTGTCTGTCTGTGAATGAAGTGAGGAGTCAGGGAAGGTGAGTGGTCGTGTCACTACACTTATTGTCAATTAACATGTCTTTGTGTGTCTCCTTCAGTGACCACACCTGATAAAAGGAGAGTGAGAAGGGGAGGTCAGTGCCGAGGGCTCGTTAACAGCCTATGTGTGTGCTTGCATGCGTGTGTGAGAGAGTAAGAGTTTCTTGAGCCCTATGCTGAAATGCTATAAAATAAAGAAACCACTTCAACGCAAACAGCTGCCTGCCATGCTTCTGTGCTCCACCCACACCAGGGTCTCACTATACCAATATTTACCATAAGCTATAATTAGAATTATAGCCTACCTAATTATATTAGCTTCCAGAAACAATAACAGTTTACGCTGGCATCACAAAAAACAGCCTAACAAATACATAATTAAAATGTTTATAGATGAGATATTTTTAAAATGTTAATTAAATTTTTTCTCAATATACTTTTTCAATTTTGATAGTGTATATGCCCTCCAGTTAGGCAAAAGATACACCTCATTTTCTATAAAGCTTTGCTTACTCCAGTGTATTGAAACATTTTACTCAGCTGGAGTCAGGGTGCTCCAGCCGCTTGTTAAGTCTGAGGTCAATATCCATTTCCAAAGCCAAACCCCCCTTCAGTGTTGCCAACATAGAGATTTTGTCACTAAATTTATTGATATTTCTAGAGCCCTATTGCAACATTAATTAAAAATATTAAAGCCTAGCAACAAATTAGTGACTTTTTCAGCACACATTAGTAACTGTCTTGAACTCAATACAGCTCTCCAACTCACATCTCAGCTGCAATTATAAGTTTAGAAAACAGGTTCATTGACTCACGATGTAATGCCTGACTTTTGCTTGTGACCAACCATTGCTAACCATGGTTTTCCTGACCAATCACTGATCACCACTCTTTGTCCCACCCCTCACTTTTTTTCTTCATTTCAAACTGTCTTTTTGGAGATTTCACATTTTATAAGTACTAAAACATTACATTACAGGCATTTAGCAGATGCTCTTATCCAAAGTGGCATACAACAAGTGCAAAAGTCAGGTACTAGAGGTGCTGAACTTCTAGACAAGAAAGTTCTAGTGCCAACTGAACAAGTCACAGGATAAAACTTTTTTACTTCAACAGAATATTACACTATCAACAAACAGCCAAGGAAAACAAGCCAACCATACAAATGAGCTGACAAAGCACAAATAAATATATAAAAATAAAACCCCAATAACCAAAACTAGGTCATCATGATCAGACTAGACAGTACACAGCCTGGGTTGGTCAAGACCACTACATGATTACACATTGGGCAGGGAAGCAGGGGAATGGTGCAGCCTGAAGAAGTGGGCCTTCATTCCGTGCTTGAAGGTGGTCAGGGGCTCAGCAGTTCTGACCTCGATGGGAAGGTCATTCCACCAATGGGGATCCAGGACAGACAGCAGTCTTGAGTGGGCTGGGCAGGAACCAAGAGGAAGAGGGGCCAGTTGACCAGTACCAGTGGAGCATAGGGTAGGCTGGTGTGTAGGGTTAGATTAGTCTCTGGACATATGCTGGACCTAACCCCTTGACAGCCTGGCAAGCTCACACCAACATCTTAAAAGAGAATAAACATTTTCCTTCATGGCAATTGCATAGTTTTTTGGACTGCAATGTATTCAAACAATGAGGGATACGGCACTGCAGCATGTTGAGAAGATGAGGCTTGGCCCCAGAAATATAATACTTACATCACGGTTTCACAAACTGATGTGTACTAGTTCTTCTGTTGCTTGTGGAGAGGGCCAAAACACAGACAGGCAGAGACAAAACAGGATAATCCATGCTCATAGTTGAGGCACAGGCACAGATCAAAATCCAGGAAGAAACAAGAACACAGAACTAGAAACTGGAACACATTTTGGAACTTAATGACATGAAGCAGGATTGGAACTTGCAATAAGACAAATAAACAAATGGTCTTAAATAGACAAACTAAACAGAACGTAACTGAAAATAGGTGAATTCAGTAATGACACACTAGGGCGATAAACCAATGACAAGACAGGGGTGAAGACATGAATCAAAACAAAAGGCACATGGACTGATCAAAACAAAACATGATTTATGCTGGAAGCCATGCAATATATGCCAAAAAGGGGAAATTACATGACAATTTACATGACATCAATCATATTTAGTTAAGTTTTAAGTGCTCAGATTCCCAGAACACAGTCAGAAAGTTGTACTCACGAGTGAGGGCATGTGATTTATACAAACTGGGTACTTGTATAGTATCTGGTCTTCAGAGATGTATGTAACTATTATGCATTCTGTCACATTTTACTTCACTATATTTTATCAGCCAGAACTTCTTCAGAATTTTCTTGTGGGATTGGGTTGAATATAAGGAGTGATTACCATCACTACTAAGTTTGATGGAAACACCATGCAACTAAACCTTTAGAATGTCAAGGGACAGAGACCATGGATGCAGATTGGACTCAATGAGCAAATACCAAAGTACAGATAAGAACTGAGGCATACCTGATGAGTAGGATCATGAGGAGAACAGGTAGGAAGCAGGTGCAGCAGCACAGTCTGAAATATCTTGGGCAGTTCCAAGGGTGACTGAGCAGACACAGTGTAACAATCCCAATAATCCCAGGGGAAATCCGAGAACAGCTGACAAAAATCAATGCTGGAAAGATAGACTCCTAAGTCAAAGTCCCAGTCAAAACCCCCCAAAACATAGCAGGCAAAAAAAAAATCATAATCCAACATGTAATCCAAATCAGAAAACCAGAGAAGGACAAACCTGAACATAAACGTGACCTTGATTAAATGTAGCAGTGAGTAGCCACACCATCTAATTCTCCTTGTGGTGTTTATATAGAGTGACTAAGAGCAAATGTGTAGCAGGTATGCTAGCGCAATATGAAGAGAACGGGGGGAAATGCAGAATGGAGCACAAAGGCACAGGTCAGGATTTGGAAGTTCCAGGCTGGATTGTGACACCCCCCTTATGGACTCCTCACCTCTGGGTGTCCCAGAGAGAGCTCCTGGGTTCTTGCAGTGGAAATCTCTGGTGAGTGCAAGGTCAAAGATGAAATGTGCTGGTACCCAACACCTCTCCTCTGGGCTGTAACCCTCCTAGTTGACCTGATACCATACCCCGACCTCATTGACAGGCCTTTAGTAGTTTCCTGACTGTGTAGGCCTAACCTCCATCAATGATCCTGGGAGGGGGAGGAGCCGCAGAGACTTGGGCAATCTCACAGTCCTGGGGTTAATGACCTTAGAAATAAAAAAAAAGGACCAACAAACCTAGGAGCTTGAGAGGGAGATTGGCCATGGACAACATGACCCTTTGTCCCAGGCAGTAAACAGGAGCCAGCCTGTGATGTCGATCTACCATCCTCTTGTATGCATGTGCCCAAACTCTGTGACAGCGTTGGATAAAGGCTTGGGCTGAAGGGACAGATGTCTCCTTCTCCTATTCAAGGAAAAGAGGGGGCTGAGGCAACACTAGAAAGGAGACAGCCCAGTGGATGAGGGAAGGCTATTGTGGGTATATTCAATTCAAGGAAGCACCTGGCTTCAGGAAGAAAAATCACTGGATGTTAGGAATCATAGGGTGACCTCTAACTTCTGATTGGTATGCTCCATCTGCTCATTAGTCTAGGGGTGGTAACCTGAGGAGAGGCTGGGAGTGGCCCCAATGAGCTTGCAGAATTCCTTCCAGGAGTGAACAGAGAACTGAGGGCCTCAGCCAGACACAATGTCTGTAGGCAGACTGTGAATCCAGAATACATGGTTGATAAACAGCTCTGCTGTCTCCTTAACTAAAGGCAGCTTATGGAGGGGAATGAAGTGAGCATCCTTGGAGACACAATCGAGGATTTTCATGATGCAGGTGTTACTCTTGCAGCTGGGGAGGCCAGTGACAAAATCCACTGCAATGTGGGACCAAAGATGGCGAGGTACAGGTAAGGGTCTTAAAAGTCTGGCAGCAGGTTGGTTGCTTGGTTTTGCTTCTGAAGCAGACATCACAGGCTTCCACAAAGGCCTTAACATCCCATCACATGGTAGGCCACCAGAAGTATTGCCTGAGGACAGTGATGGTTCAGGCTGCTTCAGGGTGACAGGGTAAGAGGGAGCTGTGCCTCCACTGAAGCACCTGGGAGCACACACAAGGAGACACAAAAACAGTTGAGTGGGCCATTACCTGGTCCCAGATTACTGGGCAGGGCATTTTGGACAGCAGTTTCTATGTTGAGCTGGGTGTCAGCCATGAGACAATGAGCAGGGAGGATGGGTTCGGTGGTGCCTTGCTGAGAGTCCAGAGAAAACTGCCTGGAAAGAGCATCTGGCTTGACGTTCTTAGGGCCTGGTCTAAAAGTGAACAAAAAGTTAAAGCAGGAGAAAAACAGTGACCATCTGGCTTGACATGCATTGAGGCATTTGGCAGACTTGAGGTACTCGAGGTTCTTATCATCTGTCCATATGATGAATGGAATCTCAGTCCCCTCCAACCAATACTTCCAGTCTTCCCTGGCCAGTTTGATTGTCAGCAGTTCTCAATCTCCAATGCCATGGTTGTGTTCAGCTGGTGTTATGTGATGAGAAAAGAATGCACAGGGGTTATCCTTGGCTGACCTCTACGAAAGGACAGCCCCAACGCCCATGCCTGAGGCATCTACTTCGAGGATGAATTGAATGGCAAAGTCAAGGATGATGAGAACTGGTGCCATGGAGAATCTGCACTTAAGAGAAGAGAAGGCACTCTTAGCATGGTTGGTCCACAAGAAGGGGTACTTAGAAGAGGTGAGTTTGATCAGGGGAACACAATGGTGCTATACAACCCTGATTCCAAAAAAGTTTAGACAAAGTACAAATTGTAAATAAAAACAGAATGCAATGATGTGGAAGTTTCAAAATTCCATATTTTATTCAGAATAG